>JACAXG010000089.1:3370657-3456957 GCA_018881555.1 Amblyornis subalaris
GCCCCGGCAAAAGCAGAGCCCGTGTGCCGTGGTACCGCCGGGCGATGCCGTGACTCGGATTCGAACCGAGGTTGCTGCGGCCACAACGCAGAGTACTAACCACTATACGATCACGGCGCGCTACCGGGGCTCTGGGCGGGCGGCGCGGCGCGGCGGCTCTTGGCGCTGCGGGCGCTGACGCGCGGCGGGGCCGGGCCGGGCCGGGCCGGGCGCTCCCGCTCCGCCCCGGGGGCGTTCCCGTGGGCAGCGCCGGGGCCGCGCCCGGCGGCGGTGACGGGCCCCGGGCCGGGACCCTCTGCCCTGCGCCTGCCCCGCGATCCCAGCCCGGGCCGTGGCCCCGGTGCTCTCACAGCCCTCACCTGCTCCTTGGCCCCAGCCCCGAGTCTCGCCCCGTGTCTTGCCCCGGCCGTGGCGTTCACTCCCTCGTCTTCACCCTCTGCCCTCGGCCCAGTTCCCTGCTCCGACCCTGGCTCCGACCCTTCCCCTCATCCCGTCCCTCATCCCATCCCTCTCTGTTTCACCAGGCAGCCCCGTTCCCCCAAGTGTAACCTCACCTCTCGCCCCGCTGCGTGTTTCTCAGGGAGTAAAGCTTCTCCCAACCGCAGGATTAATGAACGACTGGGCACAGAGGGATGGGAGAGGAAGAGGGGACCAAGAATTTTACGCCCCCGAAACAGCACCAGAGATCAGTCTGTGCTGGGCTCCTCGTTCCTCCTGCTCAAGCACATATCAATAGCTAATGACTTTGCCCTTGCCACTGCTGCTGCTTTCCTGCTTCCAGTATTAAAAGTTCTTTCATTTTCAGAGATAYGCAAAGAATCCCAAACACCTGGGATCAAAAGGATTTCTTGACATAAAATATTTTAGAGCGATCACAGCACTTGAAGGCGCTGGCATGGCCCGAATGACTCATCCCCTGCGAAGAGCTGGTCACAGAAACATCGGCTCCTGCTCCCGYGTGTGGGATGAGCTCATTGCTTGTCCCACACACGCACCTCCCGTGGGAGGGGTGCAGGGACAGGCAGAAGGGGCTCCTACAACCGTGCTAGGCACATCCCTGCACCCCATCCSTCCTGGTGTATCTGCTGCAGCGGGCGAATCCTAAATCTAAAACAGTCTTCCTGAGGCTTGGGGCAAACCAGAGAAAGGGCTTGTGTGCCTTGATGACTCTGTGAAGTAATTGCTCCTGCCACTCTGAGCTCATCTTGTTCGTATCCAGCCCAAAAATAGCTCAAAGTGGTGAAGACAGAACAGTCTTTTGTGTCCTCCCTTTGTCTATGCCCACTTCGTCCTGCCCTCAGCAGCTTGCTGGTGTGCGCTGGCGGTCCCTCAGTAATGGCGGGAGCCTTTGCAGTGGGAGATKCTCTCCCACATCAAACTGGCTGACCAGGGGATGGTGGAGGGGGGCCTCTTTGGTGGTATCTGAATGACCTGGGTGTCCACGTGGTGCCTTCCTGCCCCCTTCTTCCTCCCTTGTCCGTGCGCCAAGATCCCAGCCTGTGCCTCTCATGGGGCTGCAGGGATACTGCTCTTGCCYGTCTGTGTCCAACCCTGTCACCATCTGTGTCCTTATGCTGGACCTAAAGTGGGCGCAGCAACACTGGAACGAGATACGTGGTTCTCCTCCCACGTCCAAGGAATCTGACACCATCATCATCCCCTTGGCTGCACTGTGGAGACAGATCTGACCACCAGACACCTGCAGGACAGGTGTAGCTGAGCCATAGAGGTGGGATCACTGCAACCTCTGAATCCCAGGGCATGAGCTTGTGAAGGGAAAAGGTCCTTGTGCTGCCCTGTGCCTGGTCTCTTTTGCCTTCCTTCACTCTGGCGCAATGCCATGAGCTGGGCTGTGTCACTGGTGAAGGGACAAGCCCAGCTCCATGCTGGAGCTGGCCTGGACAACTGCTGTATTGGGTCAGGACAGTGTGGTGGGACCCATGGGAGATGGTGGGACATGCTCTGGCAGAACATGCTGTCCGTGGCTGGCGGGAACAGAGAACCTACAGTGATGTGCATGGTGACCAGGGGACTCCTCCTCGGGGACTCGCGTGGGCAGGCAGAGTGGGACCCCTGGGGCTGGTGTCACCATGGCCTTGCTGGGTGCAGGGCTCCTGTCTGGGTAGGTGGGTGGGTGCTGAGCACTGCTCACATGGTGCACACAGTGTGGGCTCCTCGGTGGCAGGGAGGAGGCAGCAGGGCTCATGCTTTGGATGCTTGGCAGATGTTTCTAGAATGTGGAAGTTGACAGAATTACAATGACCTCAACTGCTGGCACAGGCACGGCTGAGATAACACTGCAGTGATACAGGGGAGTTGGCCAAACATGGAAGTGAGCAGGGAGGTGCAAGTGGACACAGAGATAAGGCACTGGCTGTGGATGAGAAGGAGAAGGCAAGAAGCTGCTGCCACCCATCGCTGGCGGTGGTGGCCTGTCCCAGCACAGCTTCCTGCCATGGGCTGCCCTTCCCAACAGAACTGGGATGCGACCACTCCTAAGGAATTCATGCCAGGTTGTCAGGGCCCCAACGGCCCTTTGCCATGTGCTTTTTTGTCCAGATGGTTCAGACCTCCCAGGATGTATTCACACAGCATGGAGGAAAAGGGAAGAGCTTGTGGGAGCATCGAGGGACCCATCTGTCTGCTGTGTGACCTGATCCCTTCAGGCTGCACCCAGGCAGGATGGCCGCTCCAGGCATCCTCTGCTCTTCCCACCCTGCTCTGTCCCTTAGTGTCTTTTCTCTGAGCCTTCTGATACCTCTCGGTTGCATTCAGTGGGATTTTAAAGGTGCCTGCAATGTCAAAATGCCAGTGCAGCCAGACAGAGAGTGCTGCTGAGACCAGACGTTGCCACTCTGTGGCACAAACATAAATCTTGCAGCTGGCACAGGGACAAGAACAATTCATCACTGCATGGCTGTCTCAGCTGCTCTGCCCCTCGAGCGGCCTCTCCAGCTGTTCCCTTGCTGGGGCAGCCCCTGGCCTCCTTTTCCAGTCTTGGGGAGGCAGATGGGAAGCAGAGGGATCCCCACCACATCCTCTTTTTCTCCCAGATTGCTAAAGCAGCTCCAGGAGCAGTGCTGGTGCCGGGGAGGCAGGACAGATGCCAGTGCCGTGAGGAGGTGCTCTCTGTTTTACTGGTGATGGAAAAGCGGTGGTGCAGGCCAATGCTGTCCTCTCTGGCTGTTCAGAGTCCATAAATCCAATTTAGCAATTGCTCTGCTGCCAAAATCCCACCTTCCTTCCTAAGGAAATCAGAGCAACTCTACCATCCAGCCCAGCATCCCATTTTCCCAAACCCATGGGCACTGCTGGGCCAGAGCTGGATGCTGGAGCAAGAGCAGGGAAATGTCCTGGGGCTGGAATAATTTGAAGGTGAAGGTTTGGGTGGGTTTTAGAAGTGAAGGACAAAACACCTGAACTGGGAGACAATAGCAAGCAACCTGACCTCGTCCTGTCCCCACCATCCTCTCCCAGGACCATGGAGATGCTCCAAGGGCTGGAGCCCCTCTGCTCTGGAGCCAGGCTGGGAGAGCTGGGGGTGTTCACCTGGAGAAGGCTCTGGGGGGACCTTAGAGCCCCTTCCAGTACCTAAAGGGGCTCCAGAAGAGCTGGAGAGGGACTTGGGACAAGGGATGGAGTGACAGGACAAGAGGAAATGGCTTCCCACTGCCAGAGGGCAGGGTTAGGTGGGATATTGGGAAGGAATTCTTCCCTGTGAGGATGGTGAGGCCCTGGCACAGGTTGCCCAGAGCAGCTGTGGCTGCCTCATCCCTGGAAGTGTCCAAGGTCAGGTTGGATGGGGCTCGGAGCAACGTGGTCTAGTGAATGGTGTCCCTGCCCGTGGCAGGGGTGGGGACTGGATGACACTTCCAACCAAAACYCTTCTATGATTCTAGCTCATGAGATGTGCACCAAGGACTGAAGGAGAAGGACTTGAGCATTTCTTGACATGAGTATTCCACTGTGACGCTCTCCAGAGGCTTTATGAACTCACAACAGCACATGAGCTGGCTCCTGGTTCTTCCAAAGCCTGAACTTCAAAGGAGATTTTCCAGTCTGCCAGCGAGAAGACTGGAAGGGAAGGCAAAAAGGATATAACAGACTGATTTTCTGCTTAGTTATATTTTGGGATCCCCTTGCCTGGCTYCAATGCTGCAAAATCAAGGAAAATAGTCCCCAAAATGTATGGAGCAGGGATTTACCAAAGCTGTCCTGTCTGAACCCCAGGGAGCACAGAGCCTGGAGCAGCCTCTTGAGCCCTTTCCTTGTGTGTCCAGCATCCAGCTGAAGATGGAATGTGAAGAAAGTGTCCCAGGGGAGAACCAGCCATCCTGCAGCCCTAAATAAACTCTGCCACATGTCCGTGTGTGCCCTGCCTAATTCCAGCTGCCAGCCCCAGCTCTCACTCTGCCTTTGTGCACAGCAGGAGCCTCCTCCCACCGCAGGGATTTATGGCCTGCACACAGCCACCTCTTAACCCAGCTTTGTGCTGCTGAGCGGCAGAAAACAGGCCACCACGTGCTGCCAGGCAGCCTGCCAGCTCTGTCCTCTCCACCTCTTGTGCTCCTCTCTGAATTCACCTTCATTTTCTGCCTCTCAGCCCTTTCAGAGATATGGAGCTGGTGGCAAAAGCAATTGATCCCCTCTGTGTGGGAGGAATGGCCACTGTTTTGCTCTTGTCCACCGAGCCCATCTTCCTGATGGCCGATGACAGCCCTATTAAGAGATACAAGGGAATACCAGGGGTGGTTCACACCCCACAGGCAATGTAAAGCTAGTGAGTCTGTCTGGAGAAGGACCCAGCTGTGTGAGCGTGGCCGTTGCAGCTGGATTAATCAAACCTACCATTAACACCTTCCCAGGGCACTCGGGTCCCCTGCCAGCCCCAGAGCATGGGCCCCCACCAGCACACCGGTCTGATTGAGCTGCAAATGCTCCAGCTCCTTAGTTTGCTCAGCCTCAGATCGATGAGTGCAGGCGGCTCCAATCAATTCCACTTTACCACTTGCTATCGAGTTCAAATCCGTGCTCTCCCAGCTGGTCCCGCTTCCTTTGTTCGTTCAGAAGAGGAATTCAGGCATTTTATCCCAGCTGGACACTGCTGTGCCCTTGCAGGGTCAAACCCTTTGGTAGGAGCAAATAAAACCCCAAATAAACAGAGGGCCGGCAATGAAGGGACTGAATTTATGCTATAGTTGGAGCCCTGAGAGCATCCACCTGGCTAGCAGAGTGTGGAAGCGGGTGGCTGGATGAGGCCATGCAATTTGCATGATATAATAGAGCTGTTGCCACCAAGCCAGCATCTGTCATGAGGTTTTCCTGCCATGATCCTGGTTTTGCTGCAGGAAGCTCCTGTGTCTTGGTTCCCCTGTTCYCACTGGAGCTGAGTGGGGTGAATTCAGCTGTCAGAGACTTGAGCCCACTCAAAATGATTTTGCAGAAAAAAAATAACATCAAAGAGTTTACATAATGGCTGTTTCCCTCAAACCTGGCGTTTGGCTGTGAAAGAAGCGTTTCTCACCCTCTGGGTGTCAGTCCTGCAGTCATTTTTCTCTTGTCTCTTGTCACCCAGCTCTCTTGCTGGTCTGTCTCCAGGGTGCTGCGCCTGAACCTGTGGAAATGAAGTTCCCCGCGGCTCTCCACACCTCGTCAAAGTGTTAATGAAATAACAGATCACACCAGAGAGCAGTTGTGACACTCGGGGTCGTGATGTGCAGAGGGCTGTCAGCGCCAAGAGCAGAGGCAGGGACCAGGCTCAGCACGGCTGAGGCAATGACCGATGGATCTGGCTTCGAGCTGGCAGATGTCTTTCAGCAAGTTGTCATCTCTTCTTTTGGTCAATTAGAATGGCCTCAATTATACTATCAACTGCATAATGATTTTTTCTTTGACAGAAAGGTTGGGGAGCTGCAAAAAGTGCCTGCAGGAATTTGCTCCATTTGGTAAAGACACATGCTTTGGGCATATCCTGTCCAGGCTTTGATGGTCTCCTGGTGCAAATGTGTAGCAACACTTCCCCTGGATATGATCCCTGCCTCTAAAAACTCACAAGGCTCCTTGTGCCAGTCCTTTTATTTAGTACGTATTTGTATTTACGGATTTTTTTTCTGTGGGTTTGTCTTGTCTTGTTCCTAAACAACGTAGCATCCACAGCAGCCCCTGGCAGGGAGGGCTGCTGTGCACCGAGTCTCCTCCTCATGATATCCTTGTAATTCCAGCCTCTCCCACCTCCCTCAGCTGTGCAGATCTCTTCCCTGTGACTCTAGCTGTCTCTGCTGTGCCAAAGAATCCCAGTCCTTCACGGACCCCAGRTGCAGAGACCTTGGATAATCCTGTTGCCCTTCTCTTCACCTTTTCCAGCTCTCCTTTATCCTGGGGATGGGGGGACCAGGATYGCGTGTAGGCTGGGACTGACCAGGGAATAGTGGCACCTCTGATGTCATATCTTCTTTTTCCTAACCCTTTATATCAGCTTGACAGAGAGTCTTTGAAGTTTTGACCTCTGCTGAGTGCTGAGGGGACAGTTTCACAGACTGTCAGAGCTCCCAGTCTCAGAGCCCATCACTTTAGACAAGAGCCTGGGCTTGGTCTCCCCATGTGTGTCACTTCCCTGACACTGGCTTTTGTCTCATTTTATTGCCAAGTTGCTCAGCCTCTCAAAGTCCTCCTGCAATTCTTACCATGCATCTGCAATTTCCAGAATAATTCAGTATTATTGCAGATTTTGCCACTGACCTCATCTCGTCAAAAGATCTGCGTCTGGAAATGCAGGGACCTCTGCTGGATCACTCTCAGAGGCCTGTTGGCTTTTTCCAAGAAAGCCATTAGCTTTGGAAAAGAGAAATTCACTGCAAGAAAGCTGTGTCGACTCTTCCCCAATATGTCATATTTATCCATCTGTCCCCTAACGATGCCAGTTTCCTCCTCCGTATGCCAATTTTTGTTCATTTGCAGAGAACAGATGTGTCATTTATCAGTCTGGGACTCCCTGGCTGCCTCCCAGGAAGCATTTTCGGTATCACAGTTGCCACCTTCCAGTCCTCATATTCTCTGCTGTACCCAGATCCCTGGGAAGGTTGAGGTGTCACCCAGCAGAAGAGATATCCTCCTGGTCCCTGCTGGCCTGCACAATGGGGTGTATGTGAGGTGCTGCCGGGGAGGAAAGGAGCAGGAAAGTTCACCACAAGCATTTCAAAGCTCCTGGGAATGCCTTTGACTTGAAGCTGTGGAAGAAATACCTGGAGATTCAAGGAGCTGCAGGCTTCCCTGCAAGCCAGGGGAGATGCCGGTGTCAGGGGAAAGAGCCGACCCAGCGCCTGACCCAAGGGACACGTTGGGCAGTGTCAGATTCAGCCCCCACATCACCTGGGAGTGAGTCACCCGGGAGTGTGCCGCGGCAGAGACCTTCTCCTCTGAGTCACCGGAAGCTGCTGCCTGGGGGACGCGGGGCTGTGTCCACACCACCTAGGGTTAAACGAGAGGGGAAGGTTTACCACGACGGTGTGGCACATCTCTCCTCAGCCCAGGGAAGGTCCTGTGTCCTGTTCTTGGCCCGGCTGCCAAACAGGGCTCTCGTCCCCAGCTGCGGGTGAGCACCTGGAGCASTCAGGATGGCTGAAGCAGCTCCTCAGACCCCAGAGAACGGAYGAGGGCTGAGGACGCACACAGCTCTCCGCTGGGCTGGCAGAAGCCCGGAAGACATTGCCTGGCTTTTTCTTCCTGGTGCGTGCTCTGACCTGTCTGGATTTACCCAGGCAAGCAGCTCCTTTGGTGGGAGGAAGGGTCATGCTGTGAGCACCCGCGTGGAGATCTCAGCAAAGAGTTCCTGGACGCTTCAAAGATGGAGAAGAGGGTGGGAGCAGAGATTCCGGTGCAGAGGGACAGCCCTGAACCTTGCACGCCACTGCAGAAAGGCTTCTGCCTCCCCTGTTCCCGTGGTCCCTCAGAGTGTGCCACAAATCACTTCCCCACAGCCATGTGTTGTTCTCTTCCCACCTGAGGACTGTGTGCAAACGGCTCCATCGCCATCCTTCCCTCCTTCCTGGGGGTTCCATGGGCTGCGGGCAGTGCCTGCAGCAGGCAGCCCCCAGGGCTGCATGTGCCACCTGGGGATGCTTCCCGCTGTGGCTGCGTGAGAGAGCACCGAAATGTGGAGTCCGGCATGCAAGTGGTGCAGCGTGTGCTCCCTGATCCTCTCCCGTCCGCCAGTCCCACCCCACGTCCCCTGCCAGGCCCTCCACCCGCCACGCTCCATGACAGCCATCTGTCACGGTGACTCGCCGGCAGAGCAGCATCGCGGCCACCATTGTGGCATCGGGGTCAGTCTCTACAGTGCAGGCATCAAACCTGGGTCCCAATGCGCATCAGACGTGGAGTGTGTAAACAGTTGGGACTGGAGCTGCACCAGCTGCAGCACGAGCTGCAGACAGAGCCTGGCTTTGCCGGTGTGAATGCAGAAATCCGTCACTGCTCCTTCAAACATGAAGTGAACCGCTGTGAGCAGAGGGATGTCACCAGGGTGTCGTCATGACTGCAGAAAAAAATATGAGCAGCCTGTGCCTGTGCCAAGCCATGCAGGTGTAAGGACCTCATTTGGTCTTCTTCTGGAGACTCCTTAAAGCTCCCCAGGCACAAAGGAGTCTCCTGAGGGGGCTGTCACCTCAGCTGTGTTCTCTTGACCCGCTGCCTGTGTTGCTGCCTGGGTGGTTTGGCCCAGGGGAAGCTCAAATCTGAGGGCTCAGTTGGATCCAGGGATCTTGGATTCCCTCCAAGCTCTGCTGAAGCCTCAGGTGAGAAGGTGATGCCCCATGGGGCACAGATCAGAGAATAGGGCTATGTTGGGCCCATCTGGAAGAGAAACAGGCCCAGCAAATGGTGAGAAGGTGCCAGGGTCCTACATAGGCACAGACCACAGACCCTTGTCAAATCCCAGCATGGCCCCGGTGCAGCTGCCTCTCCAAGGAGGAAGCGATGTGAGGGCTGTGCCAGGACTGGATGGGAAGGAAGAACCTCTGCAATTCCTCTAGTATGGTAGTATTTAAAAAAAACCAAACACCATTATAAGCTAGATCCCTCCTCAGTCCCCTCTCTGGAAACACTGAGCATGTGTTTTCCAGGCCCGAGGATTAAACAAGAGCCATCTCCAACAGATGTTGCTGAACATCCTCCTTGGTTACTGACAGAGGTTGGAAGTGCTTTCAATCTCACGTACCATTAGCTCTGCTTCCTTCCAAATGCTGGACAGGCAGATTTATTGAGAATCTCTTTCTTTTCTGCATTTTAACAACAATCTCATCATCTCCATCTGCTGGGAGTGAGGTCTGCTGCTAGACCTCAAACACTGCCTGGTGATCACTCTGTTCCTTGCAGATGCTTTTTCTCCTGATGCCTTTTGCATCTTGCATTCCCTATGCTTTGAAATTTCCAGTGTTGTTTTCTGGGTTCTATGGCTGTCTTCTCGCTATGGAGGAAGCTCCCTTGCTGTCCGGTTGGACCTGGGGGTTCTGGCTGGGCTTCTCGGGCAGGAGTGTGCTCAATGAATCAGCAAATCTGGGACTTGGTGGGCTCCCTGGGCACATGCCGGGCATGTGCCATGCCAGGCTGGCACAGAAGGCTCAGTTCCTTGGCAGCCCCATCCCTGCTCTCCTCCAGCACAGGGCCGGTAGGAAGGAGGTAATGTCGAGAAACTTTTCTCYCCAGCCAGGCACACCCTGACAGCCACATCCCAGCATCTGTCCGCACACTGTGCAGGACCATGGCTCACAGTGTGAGGACATGCAGGAACACACTGTGGCATCTATCCCTGCTCATTGGATGCCTCTGCACAGCTTCACCTCTGTGGGGGTCCCGCTCTTGGTGCATACTGTCTCTGGCCCCTTTCTTTCTTCATGGCTTTCGGGGGATTCAGCCTGTGAGCAGCTCTGGGAGCATGTTTGGGTGAAGGGTGTGCATTTAGGAAGGGATGTGAAGGATTTGGGGGCATACGTCTGGAGACAGGGCTGCTGTAGCATAGGAGGGCACAGGGACACGGTCTCGGTGGCGGGTGAGCTGAGGGGATGGGGGCTGCTGACAGCTGTGTGTCCAGGGGGAACAGTCAGAATGTGTGTAAGTGGGCTCTTTGCTGCTGTGATGGCCTCGGGCTCTGCTGCCACACTGCAACACACTGCTCCCAGTACCACATTCCTGCTGCATCTCAGGGGATGTCCTCCAGCCCGTRTGCTGGCGATCAGCCCTGCACACTCGCCCCAATGTCTCCACACATCCAGCTTGAACTCAGCCTTCCTCCCAGGCACTTCCCTTCCTTGTTCCTGCTCACCCCTTCCCGCAGTGTTTCTTGTGGGGGTCCACAGTGCCAGCCTTATGTTTCAGTGTCTCCCTGGAGCGATCTGCTCCGGGGGTCSCGCGCGGGGGCTGGTTCCACCAACATCTCCCAGGCACCGGGTTTGCACCGAGGAGCTGGACTCGATGACCCTCGTGGGCTCCTTCCACATCAGGACACTCTGTGATCCCATGAGGGACCTTTTATCGCCCCTGCCTCGCCGGCTGCCTCCCCGGTGGCCCTTGCGCTGGTGCGGGGGTACGCTCCGGAGTAGCGCGGGGCAGCGTCGGGGCCGGATGGGGCCCGAGGCCGCCGCGACGGACCCGAAAGCTCGCAGCCGCCGGAGCGCGGAGGGCGGCCCGGAGCGGCGGGGAGGGCCGGGCCGGGCGCGGCGGAAGGCGGCGAGGAGCGGGGCGGGCCCCGGGGGAGGCGGGCCGGGGAGGCCGGGCCGSGCTCAGGGCCGCGCCGGGCCGTGCTGGGGGGAGCGGGCGCGGGGCCGCGGCGCGGGCGGGGCGGCGGAGGCCCCGCACCCGGCGCTCCGGCAGGTGGCACTGGCCGCCTCCCCCGGCCGCCTCCCCCGCGCCCCCCCCGGCCCCGCCGCCTCGCTCAATCCGCCGGCGCCGATGCTGCTGAGCGGAGCGGCCGGCTCGGAGCGCGGCGGCGGCGGCGGGGCGGGGGCCGGGGGAGCCCCGCAGTGCGTGGGCACCATGGCCCGCTGGCTCCGCGAGCACCTGGGCTTCCGCAGCGGCCGGCCTGCGCCACCCGCGCCGCCCAAGCCCGACTACCGCGCCGGGCCGCCGCCGCAGCCGCCCCCGCCGCCCGGGGGCGCGGCCGAGCCGCTGGCCGCCGCCCAGCCCGACATCGTGGCGGCCTACCGGCTGCAGAAGGAGCGCGACTTCGAGGACCCCTACAGCGGCCCGCCGCCCGCCGCCGCCCCCGACGGGCCCCGCTACGTCTCGCCCAAGCACCGGCTTATCAAGGTGGAGGCGGTGGAGAAGGTGCCCGCCAGCCCCCCGCCGGCGCCGCTGGCGCCCGCCGCCCCCAGCTCGCCCCCGCCCGGCCCCGAGCCGCCCGATGAGCCGCCGCAGGAGGTGAGTGACCGGGCGCGGGCGCCCCGCTGCTCTCCCCGCCGTATCCCGGCACTGGGGATGCCCTGAGTGACCGCGCCGGACCCGCTGCCGTGAGGAGGAGGACCAGGACTCCAGGGGCAGGTGGGAGCTTGAGCGCCCTGGTCACGCAGGTGCCCTCGGTGGTCCCGCCAGACCGCTGGCATCCACAATAAGGACCAGGRTTAGGATTCTCGAGCACCGAGGGGGGCCACGGCCAGGCTCCACCGGGTTCTCTCGTCGCGTCCCCCCCGTGCCCCGGCAGCACCGACATGCCGGGCACACGTCAGCGGGAACGGGGGCGGCCGCGGCTTCTCCTCCGGCTCCCGCGGGAGGCAGGTGCGATCCCCAGCGGGAAGCGCTCTCAGAGAGGGGCACGGGACCGTCCGCGGTGGCCTCCGACGCTGGGGCCGGTGACCCTGGGCCTCCCACCGCTCCGTCCCCGGCGGCACGGATCTCCCTCTGCCCCCTTGCCCGGGCTGCCCGTGCCAGCGGCGGCGGCCGGACCCCCGGAGCTGCCGTGCTGCTTTGTCAGGGAGCTTCAGCGCCTCTTTGTCTGCCGCCCCCCCGCCGTCTTCTCCAGGGTTAGAGCAGAGCCTGGCGCTGCCGGTGCTGGCAAGCAGGCGAGAAACAGCCCCGGTGAGAGGCAGGAGCTGGGCAGAAGCTCCCCSTGGGGAGTCGGGCTCTGAGTGGCACAAGGACCTGGTGGATGGAGGATAAACCCAGCCGGGGCTGCGGCCGTTGGTGCCGGGCCTCCCTCTTGGCGGAGAGGCTGATGCGGGGACTGCGCAAATAAAGGCAGGAGGGGTAATTAGTGCCCGCTAGCGCTGCCGCCTGCAAGACGGGGCTTGTCAGGCGAACTCGACGGGATTGCAGATCTGGCTGGCGGAGGGAATGGTGGATACAGTCAGTGATCCCATATCCGTGGTCCTGGCACTGCCGGGCGGCACAATGAAATGAGCACCGGGAAAAATCTGCTCGTGGATGTTTTAAGCAGATAGGAAAACTTGTTGCTGTTGGATCTTGGGAAGTTGCTTGTACTGACTAATTGCTTTTGGAAGATTTCTGGAGGGGCCCAGCAGAGCCCTCCTTTTGAGCTGGGTAAACTTGCTGCTGCAGGCAGCAGAGGAGGAGGAGGAGGAGAGGGCACTGGCAGCAGGGACCAGAAGTGCCACCGTGGTGCTGTGGTTTGTTGAGGCAGTCTGGATGGTTTTTCCTCTGGAACAGGCGTTGCAGGATCAGAGGGAGGGGGAGCAGGTAGACTCAGGCTGTGATGTGCAAAAGGCTGAGCCAGAACTGTGGGAAGCTGGGACTGGTGACAGGTACAGCCAGGCTGTTTGGGGATCTAGAGGCCGGGGAGAATCTGAGAAGTTTGGAGAAAAGTCAGAAGCTGGGATACATTTGGGGAAACTGTGCTAACTGTGCTAGACTGAAGAAGACCCTTCATTTATCCAAGACAGATGATGATTAGATTACTGCTGGTCTCCTGCGTGCCTCTGTAGGGAGGAGGCTTCTGATTCTTTAGGGCTCTGGTATGTGGTGGACACAGGCAGAGCTCCAGAGGCTGGGTGAATCCGGAGTAAAGGTGGGAATATTTGATACTGCTTACAGCTGTCCATTAATACGGTTTCCTGGAGGAGGCAGGGARCATCCACTACGTGGAGCATCTCTGTTGGGCTGAAATGCCCTTTGCAGCTCCCATCTGCTAGCCTTGGTGCTGGGCTGAGCAGTGGGAGGGTTCCCCAGCAGCTCCAACATCACGGTGGCTCTTCCTGGAGATGGTACAGGAGGATGGAAGTGCCTGATGGGGGGTTACTGCTGCTTGTTACCCTTGTTCTTGGTGATGTCAAGCTGTCCTGGAAGAGGGGAGGGATGTTGGAGCTGGGCTGGAGCTTCTGCTGATATGATGGTTGTGCGGGGGGCTCAGTGCTCCCACACATAGGAAGAGGCTGTGAGCACTGTTCTCTACCTGCTGCAGGGACTGGGACTGCAGACCGCTTGGGTTGTGGTGATGCTGGAGAGAAAGAAGTGAAGTAAAGGAGAAGTACAATTCTGGTACAGACAAAGCTGCTGGAGCAGAGAGGGTTTTTGCTAATGATTGATGGTGAAAATCACCCTAATAAAATGTGCAGCCCTTCCTAGTGGGGACAGTAAGGATGGAGAGAAGTAGAAGGAGCAGCCACTGGTTCCTGATTGTGTGGTTTGGCTGAGACTGTGTGGTTTGTTGTGGCTGGGGGCTGACCATGTTCCCTGGGAGCCCTGTGCCTGCTKTAGCTGTGCTGCCCGTTCTGGAGAATGAAATGCGGCAGGAACAGCTTGGCAGGGGAATCCTTCCTGCCCGGGCTGCACGATGCTTTGCTGCCGTAGCATGAGCCGTCACATCTTTGTGCCTTCTGTGGGATCTGCAGCATCCTGTGGGAATGTGTTACAGTGAGCTCTGCAGTGGCTCATGCTGCTTTCCAAACTCTCCTGGAAATGGTGGGGACAAGCACAGGTCCTTCTCCGTCTGCTTGGTCTGCCAGACTTTTTCCTACAACAGCGGACAACGGACTGGCCCTGTGTGGTTCACCTGGACCAGGTGGGTGCCCTGAAAATGTCTTCCCTGCTGTTTTTGGATTAGGCACAAGGAGCAATGCCGCTGGCATGCTGTGGGGAGAGATGCGATGAGGGACCTTCTTACATGTGGACRCCTGCGCCCAGGGCACAGCGTGCTTGAGGATGGGGTTGGGGATCTGCCTGAGGACATCTTTGTCCTGTGCCCCCGGGACCAGTCGCTGCCGTTCTTGCTGGGAGCGCAGGGTCAGTGCTGCAGGGTGTGGGAATGGCCAGTCAGGAAGCTCTTGGGCGTGTGTCCTTCCTGTGAGAGCCTCCTTGAACTGAGTCATCTTACGCGATGCCGATGCCGTGCTGCATGCCTTCCTCCCATTCCACGGGTGCAGCCATAGGCTCCCTGCCTGGCCCAGCTGTGCCCCATGGGCTGTGGACCAGACCCTTCTTGGAAAGCCAGCGCTGTGYTTGCTTTTGGGTTTGGCTTCAGTGTCTGCCAAAAGCCAGGCTGCCAGATGTGTAAAACTGGAGGAATTTTGCACCTGACAGAATGAACAGTTCCCTCGGTTTAACTGATCTCCTGAGGAGACCTCAAATGTGCTTTATCTCCACAGTGGGAAACTTGTTTTTAAGGTGAAGGATCTCCCCAGGAATCCTCTGGAAACCTCTCTGTAGAGTGGAGCATCTTGTTGTGGCAGAAGGTGGTGGCAGGTAGAATGTTTCTGGACAAGATGTGGCAAAGACCCCCAGCTCTGCCCTGGGATCTTGGTGTCTGAACTGTGAATGCTCTTGGAGAGCCATGATCTATCACCTTCACTGGTGAGCAGCGTAAAAACTGTTTGACTGTGAGAATCCAGTGATAATCTGGTTCTTTGCCTTAATTTTCTTTTGATTTTCTTCTTTTTTTTCTTATAGTTGGCATATKTAATAGAGTGAGACCAGCCTCAGTACCGCAGCAGAGATCTGGGTGTGCATTGCTGTGGCAGATAAACACATGAAAAACACTCATGTGCTCAAGCAGGACRTGTGTCCAGGTGCTAGTGGTGCCTGGCTGCTCCCTGAACGTGAGCACCGAGAGCTCATCCCAGCACCGAGAGCTGCCCTGGGATGGTGGCTTTGCGTGTCAGGCTTTTGCTTTGCACCCAGATTATTTCAGATGTACCAAAGCTTGTGCTGTGTATGAGCAGGCAATGCCTCTGTAGCTGGATGTTGGGAGCAGTGAGCAGCTCCCTGAGCCACATGGAACATGAGCAAAGCATGGAAATGCCTGGCTTTTGACCAAAGTGGGGGTGTCTAGGGAACCCCTGGGAGCTGCCCTGCAAGCGGCTGTGACCCCTTCCCGCTCTAGGAGCAGTCATTTGCCTTGCAACTTCTGCTGAGAGCCCCACGTGGCTCGTGAAGTCCAGCACTTGGATTAGGAAATGTCAGAGATGCCCAGTTTCCTGGGCAACTGTAATTCAGCCCCTYGTGTGAGGGCATTAGGATGCGCCCGGTAATTGGATGATTCCTGCTGTTTACCCAGTTCCTGGCACTGGCTGGAGCCTCCAGCCTCTCAGTCTTGGGGCTTGAGGCACCATTCTCGTGTGCTTGCTTGTGCATCCCGAGGTTGTGATGCTCCTGGAGGCAGGAAGTGCCTCCCCACCTTTTCTGTGGCTCTCTGCTGTAATATCTAACCATTTAAAAAACAAATGTATTTATGTTCTCAGCACCCTACAATTGGGAGACCTTGCTCCTATGAAGTGGTATCCTTGAGACAATGGTGAAGTAAAGCCAGTGTGGAAAACCCCCCCAAACCCAAGGAGCTCTCCTCTAATCTGAGCCATTTGCTCTGTGTCCAAGCTAAGCCCAGCAAACCACATCCTCTGCCAGCAGAGCCCATCTAATCACTGCTGAGTGCCTCTGCACCCTTCTGCAAGCAAAATACCCAGTTTCAGGGGTCTCGACAGAGACCTAGTAGGATTCTCCACCATCCTCTACTTTCTAGACCTGGAGGCATCTGAGTGTGGGGCACTCTGTGAGCCTGCTGGAGCTTGTGTTCCGCCCTGGGAAGCCAGACCTAAACACCGAGGAAATACAGTTGGAAATAAAGTCGATCTTGATGATCTTTGAGGTCTTTTCCAACCTTAATGATTGTATGACTGACCACTGCATGCAGGGAAGCCTTTCGGCCTTGTCTGAAGCTGCTCTGTGTGTATGGGGTAGAGGGAGGGTCCAGGACTGGCACCAGCATTAAGATGGGTCCTTGTCTGTGTAGGAAATGGGGTTCGTGACAGGTTTGAATGCGGGCACATTGGGTTTGGGGCCAGAGGAACAGACAACTAACTAACCCCTTTCTGAGTGCAGGAGGGTCGGCAARCTGCCCCTGCATGCTTGGAGCCATGAGAGCGGTGTGCAAAGGGTGAGCATCGGGCGTGGCACTGTCTGTCTGCCCACCTTGCTTGTCGAGCTGGTGCATTTGTGTTTGTAGGGACACTGCTGGCGTGCCCATGCCTCCCTTGGCATGAGCATGTGTGTGAAGATGCTGTTGCTGTCACAGGACTGTGCTCTGCACATGTTGTGGTGCAGCAAGAGTCTCTTTGCAGCTTTCAAGGCATTGGAGAGGCTATGGGGTCTCCCAGCTGTTTGGACCGGCTTCACTGAGATCTCACAGGCAGTGGGTGGGAAGGAGGTCCTGGTGACCAAGCAGCTGCAAAAGTTACCAACGACTTGCATTTCCCCTGGGGGATTTCATCCTGGTGGTGGCAGCCCTCTGGGCTCGGCATTGCCCCTTCATGTCCCTGGTGCCTGGCAGGGCCTGAGCGAGGCCTCGTCACCCCTCRGATGATGGAGGTGAGAGCGGATTGCCTGTCTCCCACTGCAAAGCCAGGGGCTGGCTGCTCGKGCAGCCCTGTCCTGACTCGCTGGCACCAGGCCCTGCCTGGGGTGGAGCTGGTACTCAGACGCCGTCTGTCCTCTGCCACCGTGCTGAGGGGTAACAGCATCTGTAGCTCCCACATTTGAACCCTGCTCTGCTGCCCCGGGGTGGCTGCAAGCTGTGTGGCTGRCGGGATGTGCTCTGGAGATGATTGCATACTTGCTCGTGCCCTGGCATAGAGGGACCAGGCTTGGAGAGCTGACCCGGGTCCCACTGCATCAACGGCCCATGCAGCCGGGACGTTTAGGGAGGAGGTGGTGAGCCAGGTGCGGAGAACTGTGTTCCTCCTGTAGCTCATAGGGATGCGAAGGCTTGGGACTGCACGGAGGTGTTTACAGCTCCAGTTCCTGTTCCCTTTTCCTGCTGGATTTTGCTCTTACATGCTATTGTTGGGCCTTTTGCACAGGAAGGAGGGAGAAGTGTTCTGTTTTAAGCCGATTATTGGAGCTGCGGAGGAATGTGTGAGCAGCCCTGGTCTCTGTGGCTGGCGAGGAGCAGGGGCAGCATGGTGGTGAGGATGGAGCGTGGCACCGGGTGGGATTTGGCAGCCGCCGTACCGTGTTTGGGACATTTGGTCCTTGCTGTGGGACATCTGCATAGCCCATGTGGTGGCAAACCCCCCCAAGCTGGGGGTTTGCATCCTGGTGAGTGAGCAGACCCTGCCTGAGTACACTTGGTTGCTGCTGGAAATATTGCCTGGCCCCACTTTGGGAGCAGGCTTTGGGGCTGGAGGTGGGATGTACAGCTCCAGGCTTCTTGAGGACTGCAGCATCGTGTGATGGGGTACTCTGGCTGGGAAGCTGCTGAGATGCTTGAGCAGGCATGTGGCTCCAGTGCTAGAGGGGATTGAGCTCTGGGCCATGCCCCATATCCTACTGCAGAATCCTCTCCTTTTCACTAGTAAGCAAGGTAGCAAACCTCAGGAATTTTGTGCTGACTCTGTGACATGGCACTTGAGAAGCTCCTGGTTCTGCTTCCCRGAGGAAGGCCCTCTCTTTTGTTACTTGGGATGTGTCTGGGGATGCTGTGGGGGCCTGGGAAGGAGTGGAGAGGAAGCCACAGGGTGTTCCTAGCCCTTTTGTTAGAAAATCTCTTCAAACGAGCACACAGGAGCCCTGGAAAATAACAGTGAGTTCCTAGTCATGCCAGTGCCAGCTGACACTCCTGTTTTGGGGTCTGTGCCCCTTCTCCACCTCGGGAGAGGAACTGTGGCTGTGTGCAGGAGAGCGTCTGTGTGCCATGGCGGGTATGGCACCTCCAGCAGCCCCGTGCCACGGTGGGGACCTGGTGGGGACATCTGTGTGGGCGCTGGCAGTGCTGAGCCTGATGGTGAGGGAGGGGCTGGGCTGCCTTCTGCTCTGCTTGGCTCCATCCCAGCTTTTGGGACAAAGGCTGGAGCATTTCCACGGCCAAGTGCTGGTGCCTGGAAAGCTGTCAGCTGCCAGCACCTGCTCCGCGGGGCTGCCATGATGCAGGTTTAGACTCCYGGCAGCCGCTCTGCTAGAAGAGCTCATGGTGAGCTCCCTGCCTTCCACCCCCTAAAAAAGGCAGAGAGTGCCCCCTAACCATTTTCCTACCCTTCCCCTCTTCCAGCTGGCTGTCCTGGAGGACTACGCAGATCCCTTTGATGCGGCGCAGGTGGCAGGTAGCCAGGCAGGGCTGGAGAAGGTGATGGAGAATGATGGATATATGGAGCCGTATGAAGCCCAGAAGATGATGGCTGGTAAGGTGGAAGGCTCCATGCAAAGGCCACTCTTTACACCTCTGGTCCTTGAGTTTGGTGGCTGCTGTACTCTGTTCCTTGCAGCTTGTGACGGCACCGGCTCCCCCAGATAAGGCAAACCTGGGCGATGGCTGTGGGTGGGTGACAGCTAGTTTGYAGGCAAATTTTCCCAGCTTTATCCSTGTRTGCTGGGTTTGCCAGAGCACTCAAAGACTGACTGAACACTACAGGCACATCTCTCCCTGCAGTGATGCCTCCTGGGACCCCAGTTGCCAGGCTGAGCCAGGAGAGACCTGACATTCCATACATCTGGCTTAAAACTAAGATGGATGTGGGAGCTATTTAATTCGGTTAGGACCAGGCCAGAACATGCTGTGTCTATTGCAGCAGTAGGGTCCCCAGTGGGCCTGTCTAGGGCTGGAAAGCTGGTGAGCTGGGAGCATGTGCTCCTGAAGGCAGCCTTCAGGGTCACCGTGCTGGCTTGTGTGCTCCAGGCTCTGGCTCYGCTTTGCAGCTCTGTGGTTTTCCTGGAGCAAGTGGTTTCTGGAAAGCTTGTGTGGCTTTTTGAAGTAGACCWTTGTATTTCTTGGAAAAATCAGCAACCAGTGGAGAGGCTGCTTGTGCCTGTGGAAGAGACTTTGTTTTTCTTGAGGGAAGRGCATTTTATTAAACCAGCCCCTCTGGGTGTCCAGGGGAGAAACCTGGCCTCACTGCCTGCAGGAAATGAAATCAGGCTTGGGAGTGCTCTGTCCCTGTGGACCCTGCTTTGCCAGGCTGCCCAGGAGTGGGGGTGTGATGCTGTGGGGATCTTGGTGCCGCGGAGCTGCTCTCCTGCTTCTGGCAGCTGCTCACTGTCTCTTCCTCTGCTGATGCTTCCTACCCCACTTCACCCATGGATGACACTGAGCCATCATCTAGCAGGGTTTTGGGGACCGTAGCTGTGTTGGGCAGAAGGCTCATGGTCTCTTCCCTCTTCTCCTGCTAGAGATCCGCCAGAAGGGCTTACGGGAGGCTCCTGCCCGGCCCCTGCACCTCTATGACACTCCTTATGAGCCTGTGCTGGACATGGACAGTGACCGCCCAGCTTGCCCCAGGCCCAGGGAGTCCCGGCTGCCCGAGGACGACGAGCGGCCGCCAGAGGAATATGACCAGCCCTGGGAGTGGAAGAAGGAGCGGATCTCCAAAGCCTTTGCAGGTGAGYGATGAGAGCAGCCATAAAGCAAACAACAGTTTTTGTGAAGCTGGATCCTTGGGTTCCTTCATCTTCTGGGGGTCAGTAATGTTGGCCTCTGCATTTCCGTGGCTCGAGGAACACTCATGCTCTTGCAGAAGCTGTTTCTCTGAGCAGGGAGCCAGGCTGGACAGAGTGATGGATAGAGCTGCCTTGGCAACCTGTCCAACACGTGTCTCCTGTTGCCTCTTCCCTGGTCTGACCAATCACAGCTTCTGGTGCAAATTAACACCCCYAGCCTTGGATTGCAGGGGAGAGGCTCAACCCTGGGCTCAAGCAGATCCCTCCTTCCTTGGGACGGAAGGATCCCCAAGGAGCCTTCGGCCAGGCTTTGTCCAGCCCTCCTGACCTATTTATCYGTGCTGCGGGATCGATTGTGTTTGTGTTTGGTAATGAGGAAATCCATGCTGTGCATTAGCGCTGGCTCCTCGCCGGTGCTGGCTAATTGCCACACTCTTATCTAGGATGCATTTTAATTGCAGCATTGTGTGTCTGTGCTGCAGCCAGCACAGGGGGTGCTCAGGCTGGCAGCACTGTGTGGAGATGCTGGCAGAGAGAGGTGGAAATTTGGGGAGTGGTTCACCTTTTGGGTTTGGGCACTGTGAGCTGGAGATGTGTGTGCTGGACTTGACGCCACAGTGTCTACTTGTGCCTGGGGCCGCCGGGTCCCGCAGCACACTGTGCCGAGGATTCAGCACGTGGGGCTCCATCGTGGACTGCCGTGCACTGCTGGGCTGGGTTTGTGCTGAGGTGTCCATGCTCCAGATGAGCCACCTTGCTCGATATCCCTGGGTGGAGGTGGTGTGTTCACAGGTCTGGCTTACATGTGGATGCACGTGGGCACTGCCCAGGGTGCTTCAGGCTTGTTCTGAGTCCCTGAGCCCTGGGAGTCAGGTTGCTGTTCCCTGGGCCATGTTGGGACCTGCTGCCTGTTTTTTCTGAAGCCAGAGCAGGTCCTGCTGTGTCTTGTGGGGCATTTCTTCTCTCTGATGATGCCAAAATCTCTCTGGTGGCCCATTGTCCTTTTGGGAGACCCATGGGACCTGTGCTGAGGGGCAACTGGTCCTGGCATAAGACTGCAACCCGCTGGTGCCTGGCAGGGAAGTGTGGACCCTGTGGGTGGCTAGGAGGCACCCAGGGCAAGATGGATTCACAGGCAGGACAGATGGCAATGGGATGCTTGGCCAAACCCTCCAGTCAGGCATGTATGTGGGACAGGGTCATCACAGGCTCCCCCACACCCCAGAGAGGGTTGGCTGGAAAAGCTGAGGGAGGAGCAGGGTCTCTCCATTGGGAATGTGCCCCACCTGAGGCCTATCCCTGCTTGGTRCTGTGGAGGGGATCAGATGGCCAAGCTGGTGTAGGGCTCTTGGGAATTTATTCCTCAGGTCTTTTCCCCCCACAACTGCGCTCCTTCTCCATGGGCCTTTGGTGTTGCTGATGGTTTTTTCTAAGCCCTTTCTTTCTCTCTTCCTCTTTCTCTCTCTTTCCCACACCCTCCCCACCCCCCATCCAGTTGAAATCAAGGTCATTAAAGACCTGCCATGGCCCCCGCCGGTGGGACAGCTCGACAGTGGAGAAAGCCCCCCGGACGGGGAGGCCGGTGCCCCCGTCCCTCCGCAGCACGGCCAGCACGGCTACGAGGACGCCAATGGTGGGTCTTGCGTGACAGCGGCGTGTCCGGGGGGGCTGCGGCCAGTGCTCGCTGTGACTCTGGCCCACTGCGATGCCTCGGAGCTTGCCCGGGGCACTGCCAGACACGACCCTCCTCCTCTGCTTTCCCCCAGCTCCTCCTGGCTCCTCCTTGCCCCTTCAGTTGTTGGGTGCTGGACACCAGGGGTTTGTCCTGCTGCTCTGGGGGATTATTTGGTGGCAGAGTCATTACTGTCCCGTTTGTTCTCTCCTCTTTACCTCCAAATTCCCAACATTTGATGGCTGCTTTTACAGTCTTCTCGACAACTGCTCTGAGCATTTAGCTGATGTTTTCTTGCAACTCTTAATGCCCTTACAGATGTGCTAGCAGCTAATTCAGATCCCAGTGCTGAAGTTGGGGCTGTTTTTTCCCCCTGTTCATCATTTAGCGCTCCTCCGTTTCCTCTGCTGTTTTATTACCTTGCTGCTCAGTGTCAGGAGGTCCCTCTGGATTCTTTGCTCTTGCTTTTGCTATCCTGAGCAGGCAAATCTCCCAGGTACACTTTGTCGTCTCAGGTTTGCCTTGTTGTGAAGTCTTTTTTGTGTGTGCTGAGCACAGAGCCCCTGGGTAGATCCCCTTTGGATGCTGTTGGCAGTCTTGCTTATGAAAGCCAAATATTGCTGCTTGTCTTTTAACCCTTTATTAATATTTTAAGGACCTTGCTCTTACGCTGTGGTGGATTAGGGTTTTGCCAAGAGYGTTAGGTGGGGGGAATTTGTGGAAAGCCATGACTGGGTTGTTACCAGTGGGGAACTGGGATGTGAGACATGCCTTTTTCTCTGCAGCAGTGTGCCGTGCCTGCCCGCGCGTCACCAACGCTGTCCGGGTGGGCACTGCCACATGCCAGGTGCAGATGTCTGATTTCCTTATCTGCAGTTACCCAGATCCCTGCAGAGCTTTGTAGGATAAAGCCAGTGTGGCCTTTGCTGCCTCYCGGGTGGGTTTGAGCACAGGCTGCAGGTGATGGCTGATTTTGGTGCAAATGGTGGGGGCAGTCCAGAGCAAAGTGGCTGCTCTACCAGGGCTGTGTTGGGTATTTCCCAAATCCGTAGGGATGCTGCAGGCTAAGATCAGTCCTCAAGAAGAAAGGTCTTGGCAGGTGGGAACGTCCTGATCCTCTTCCTGCAATGAATGCAGGCGTCAAGAAAAATTAATCTCTTTGCTATGCAGCGTCTTTCCTTCCCCATCATTTATTATCCCCGCAGTTGCTCTGACATGCATCCTGCTCCTGATGAACACATCAGTTTGTCATTTTTCCTGGTTTTAGCAACACAGAGTCTCTTTTTTTCCCTCTGACTTGCCTTGCTTTGTTGTGTTAAGTTTATCTTGCCAGAGTTTTGTCTCGTTTTCTACTTCCCCTGTCTGGGGGTGACTTGAACCATCTTGAAGGATGTCTTCTTCCTCCTAAGGGCTTGTTTTTAATATCCTGTTTAATCATGCACATGCCTCTGCCTACTCTGACAGGTGCAATGCATTTCTTCTGAGCCTGTAACACAATGACTTTGTGCCGCCAGCAAACACTTGGGCTGTTTGATTGTCTGGCTTTTTAACAATTGCCCCARTTTTTTAAGGTGATGAGTTGAAATTGAAGCCTGGGTGTGATGTGCAAGGGYGAGTGTGGTTGGTGAAAAGCCAGAGCACCGCAGAGGCAGGGCTTGTCAAGCCTTAATACCGGGCACCTCCTCCCTGAGCTGCTGCTCAGAGGGGGTTTAAGCCATGCTAAGCTGCAGAGGATTTTGGCTGGGTTTACTTTTGGCTGCCTTCCCTTCTTCGCAGTGCTGGGGGGGCTGGAGTCCTGCTCRCCTGCGTAGGGCCTTGACAAGGTGTTGCTCAAACAGCCACCTTAGAGGATGCCCTGCTGGAGAGGAAAACATCCCTCTGGCTATTTTTTGCCTCTCCCTCCAGCAGCCAGGAAGCTGGAGGGAAGTTGTCCAGTCTGGGGCATTCCAGTTTGTCCTGGGCTCAGCCACCTCCAGGGTGACTTCCACCATGGCGTCAGCCCCCGGCAGCCCCCATGCTGTGGCAGCTCTGCCCGATCAATAAGTAATTTGTGTGAAGGGGCTGGTGGTGCAGGGAGCAATAATGAACTCTCGGGAGGAGGGAGAAACAATATTGTTAATGCTGAAATCATCTTGCACGGAAATAACAGGCGGCAGGAGGCCGGGTCCCCAGGGCACAGCTCGGTCAATCCCCCACGCTTGCAGCCGTGGCTGGGCTGGTGCCAGGCAGGTGGCTGCGTCAGGGAGGTACCTGCAGTCTAAATATCCCCTTTCCACCTTGGGCAATTATTTTTTCACCCCATGTTTACTTGTGCCAGCAGAAATGTGTCCATTGGTTCCAAACTGACTGCTCCCTTTAGCTCCGACTATCCCCYCCTCTTTTTCTTTAAATTTAATTTTTTCCTCTGAGATTGGGGAACCTCTCCTTGCTGCGTCTCACTTAACCCTGTGCCGCAGCCACTGAATCTATTTTTGCATTAGCAAAACGTCCTAAGCTTTTGAAACCTCCCTGGAAACGTTTTCCATGGGCTGAGATACTGGCCTCAGGCCTGGCACGGTGGGGACCCAGCCTGGGCACTGCAGTGAGCAGCAGCCCAAAAGCTGCCCTGCCCTTGCTTAGGGCAGGGCGGTGGGGCAGTGTGAGGGAACCCACTGTGATGTAACGTGGCKCTGGCTCTTCCTGCAGGGGAAAGTTGGGATCCCAGCCTGTGATGCGGGTCTGTCTTGCAGGTCCGTCGGAGGGGCTGGGGTACGGCCGCACCTCGCCCTGCAGGGAGGAGAAGGCCAGGGCTGCCCTCAGGCATGGCTCCAGCAGCCTCAAGAGCACAAAGACGCTGATCGCTGAGCCTGGCCCCTTTGTTGGGGAGAGGATTGACCCTGCCCTGCCCCTGGAGAGCCAGTGGTGAGTCCTGCCTGCCCCTAGTGGCTGCCCGACCCCTCCACCTGCACTAGGAGCCCTGTGGCCACACCACGAGGAGCCCTGGGGCAGACCTGCTTCTTCCTTTCTTCTTTGGCCCCACATTTCTGCCTGTTTGTCCCGGCCCCTTGTCTCCCAACCTCAATGGTGCCACCCCCATCCCTCTCTCTGAACGYGGCTGCTGTTCCCGGGGAGGTGCCGGGGTGCAGGCGTTGCTGCCTCAGGGCAGAGCCCTCTGTGGGTGTCTGCTCTGTGCCTGGCACAGCCGAACCCTCTCCCCCTCCAGCTGGTACCACGGGGCCATCAGCCGGACAGACGCGGAGACGCTGCTGAGGCTGTGCAAGGAGGCGAGTTACCTGGTRCGCAACAGCGAGACCAGCAAGAACGACTTCTCCCTCTCCTTGAAGTGAGTGAGCCCCGTGGGACCGGGGGGTTGTGGACCCACAGCAGAGGTGACCCGGTGCCACGGGTGGGTGCCCCAAGTGAATTGTGCCCATGTAATTGGGTAACTGTGAGATGACCACAAGTGGTCAGAAATGGCTGGAATATGAAGTCCACACTTTTCTGTGGTGTGGCACAGGTTTCTGTTTTGGTGTCTGGCAAAAACATCTCTTGGGAGGGCTTGGAGACCTGGAGGCCCACTGCTCTTCCTTGGCAGTGCTAGTAATCCCTCAGATGGATCAAGTGATGTGCCTCACTGCTCACTTGAATGTGTCTGGTTAGAGCTTCCAGCCCTGCCTTCTTGTTCCCCCCCTTTTTTTAGCTTAGTTTCRCGGGAAAAGAAAGTTTGTGTGATCCCATTGTTGATGGAAATGTGGGCACCCATCCTTGCCTCCTCAGCCCACAGATCCATTGCCCAGCTGTAGAGAGGGCTTTACCCTGCTCTGGTTTGCCAGGAGGGAAATCTCATCCCCGCAGCACAGCTTGGTTTCTGTGTGGGCTTTTTTGGGAATCKTTACATCCTCCACAGGTTTTGCAGATACCCTGAATGCCAGAATTGCATGAAGTTTCTCTGCATGTGTCCTGCCGGGGGGAACTGCACACAGCTCCTCATCCAGCTCTTTCCTGGCTCTTGGGGCAGCATGAATCCACAAAATCAAAGCTGTTACTGTCTGAAGATGATGATGGATGAGCAAATACCTTCTTGCCCTTCTGCTGGACAACTGTATTAGCTCTGTTCCTGCCAGATGGGAAACAAGTATTTATGGAGCACTTCAGCCATCTCTGCCCAACAACAGGCCCTGTGACCTTACGGTTTTTGCAGTATACTTTGAGTTTCCCTGGTGTTCTCTATACCTGCATTGCTCCCTAGGGGTTTCAGCCTCTCTGTTTATTTCCCAGTGGCACAATTGTGGATTAGATTGCTCTGTCTCTCTCCATGATTTTTTTTCTTCACTCTTTTTGCTGCCTTTAGCATCAAACCAGGGCGGGAGTTCCACTGAAAATATTCTTCCTTCTGCACTTGGAGCTTTCAGATCGGCCAACAAACCCTTCTGGAAAAGCTCCCTCCTTTCTCTTCTTTTTTGTCAGAATTTTTACTGATGTTTAATTTTCTCAGTGTTTTTTCCTTGCCCTGGCTTGTGATCCATTTTGGAGCAACAGCTTCTTCTGGTTGGTCAGCTGCATTTGAGGCTGCAAGAGGTCTCCGCATGGCCTTGTGAGTGGCATTAGCCAGCACGTGTGTTGGAGAGCCTGGGAGGTGGCATTCCATCACCAAAGGTGGCTTTCCATCACCTCTCTACCAGCCAGTCACCTCTTTCTTGGTGGTTTTTCCCTTACTTCTTGCCACCCATCCTTTGCCTTGTGGCAAAATCCTCCTCTCAGATGGTATGCGTGGCTAGGCCATGGCTGTGTAGCAGTGTCCCACCTCCCCAGAGGACACTGCAGCCCATCCAGGAGCTACTTGGGCTGTCCTTGTAGAGTTTGTGGAGAGCCTTACAGCCTCAGGAGCAGGATTTTTACTCCACTGCCTTTCTCTGTAGAGCCTGTTCAAGGAAAATCCCCCAGGATGCTTTTTATATAGCTGTAAGCTGGCTGTCTGCAGCTCTATTATTTTTTTTCTTTTGAACTCTTCTCTTTTTTTTTCCTTGAAGAAGGAGGCACAGCCAAGGAGATGGTCTGAAAACAGCTCCCGTGCTGACCTAAAGCTCTTTGGTGCTGCTTTAAAGGAAAACACGCACAAGAGAGAGCAGCAGGAGCAGGTCAGGTAGCTGGAAGGATTTAACCCTGCCATGACAGTCCTGTCTGGTCCAGGCTAGGCAGCCCCATGYGGTCTGTCATGGACAGGGTCATGTCATTGCCTCAGATGCTCAGAGAGTGAGTCCCTCCTGGCTTGTGCCTCATGAGAGTGGCCAAGACCACACTGCAAAGCTTTGGGTCCTTCCTTGTGCCTGTAAAGGTGCTTGGTAGGAGCCCCTTGTCCTGGCTGTTGGCATTTGCAGCGTGTTCCCTCAGTCACCTCTCCCGGAGCGCAATCTCATCACATCCCCAAGCTTGTGACAMAGACATGTGGAGCGATTTGGGCAAAACACAACCAGCATCATCTCTCTGTGGTCTCGTGTGGCAGCGCTCTGGCTCCCTGCTGCTGGGACACAGGATGTGGCCAAGCTATCGCTTTTCCTCGGCCCCTGGTGGCGTGCTGTGGCTGTCTCCCACAGCTGGCTCCTTGCTTCTGTCTCTAAATGGATTGCAAACCCATTCTGCTAATGCAGCCGGGCTGTCCATTATGGCCCGTCTGCAGCCAGGGGGATGGGGCCAGGCTGTGCAGCACTGGAAGCAGCTCAGCATCGCTGATGAGGTCCTGTCTGCTTTTAAGTCATCAATATTTTGCCATAATGTGCATTCCAGACGCTGCAGACAGGCYGTGGCTCTCCTCAGAGACGCAAATTAATAGCAACAGGGCCATTAGTCCGTCACTTGGAATCAGTGTTTGTGGCAGGATCTGCCTGCACAGCTTGGTGTGGCTCGGTGCCCGTGCTGTGCTGGGAAATGGCCTCGCTATGCTGGGTGGGTTTTATGGAGCCTGCAGCGGTGGTGTGGGGAGAGGGGGAAGGAGAAAATCCTTCGGCTGCGGGCCAAAGGAGAAAAGCCAGGTTGGCCATGGTGAGGCTGGAGATCTGTGAGATGAAATCCTGGGAGCTGAAGGGCTCCTGTGAGAGCCAGGGTGGTTTCAAAAGGGGCTTTGCCACGTGCGAGGAGCAAAAGGGACTACCCCTCTGTGACCCTGCAGTGAGAGCCCCTGCCGCTCCTGCCCAGATGATGCCCTTACTTCCCTGCCCACGCACRCCCTGCATGGGCCCCGCCCTGGCTGTGCTCCCCAGGGGTGTGGCTGTGCTCCCCACTGCATGGCTGTGCTCCCCAGGGGCACATAGTGCGGCATGGTTGGCCACAGAGCTCCCCTGCTCTATGGGCTTTGTTGGAGTTGGCCAAAAGCAGGATGGTGCAGGCAGGGCCGTGGCTGGGGGCAGGAGCCAGCAGTGTCCCCCTCAGCTGCAGGGGCAGGCTGCCGGTCCCGGGAGGTCAGGAGCTGAGGGGAGGCTGGGGCCAACTGTACCCCCTAACCCTGCCTTGATCTGTCGTTGCAGGAGCAGCCAGGGCTTCATGCACATGAAACTGTCCCGGACGCAGGAGAACAAGTACGTTCTGGGTCAGCACAGCCCGCCCTTCGACAGCGTGCCAGAGATCATCCATCACTACGCCAGCCGCAAGCTGCCCATCAAGGGGGCTGAGCACATGTCCTTGCTTTACCCAGTGGCTATCCGTACCCTATAGTACTCACCCCCACGAGCCAGGCTCAAGGCCGGGCGCACCCAAAACCGGCCCATCCGCGGGGCTGAGCGCTGCCCTGCCGAGGATGGGCTCTGGACCGTCAGCCCACGAGCAGCTCGCTGGGCACGGCCAGCAGTGTCGGGGATTGCTGCAGCCGGGCCCCTCCTCCTGCTCTGCCGGGGACTCCAGCGCACTGGTTTGCCTGCTGGTATGGCACTGGAAGGACTCCCTGTGCAAGGAGCTGAGCGGGGCTTGATGGCTGCCCTCACCTGCCTCCAGGCAGAGCTTGAGATGCCAGGACTGGAGCTGGGGCCTTGGAGAGGCCAGGGAGGGGGGCAGTGTGTGCGAATACGGGGATAAATCATCCGGTAGCAGGCCTGAGGTGCCTCCGTGAGGGTGCCTGACTCTGCCCATGAGAGACAAAACGGCTGCGCCTGCAGGTGAGGAGGCTGGCAGGGGTGAGCGGGGCCTGCCCGGGGCCAGCGAGGTGTGGGGGGGGGGCCAGGCAGGCTGGCCCTCACCTGCACAAGTGCTCGGTACTCACTGCCATCCTTTGCCAAATGTAAATAGTGACTGGCCTCGGCCGTGTGTGGAGCACCACTGCCTAATAAAGCGGTGCATGGTCGCCTCCTGCTCCATGAGACTGTGTGCCCACATCCCACCACGAGTGCAGGATCAGTGTGGCAGAATGGTGGGAAGGGGAGTTTTGTAACACAAAAGCTTTAAGTGAATTGATCTCTCCTGCGCTCTTGCGTACATTGAGACTTGGGTGCCCATGCATCCAGCTCACTCCTGTGAGACACAGGGGACAAGGGATGCTAGTGGTCACGTCCTTGCCATGCCCTTGAGACCCTTCGCGGGCAGTGATGAGCCGATTCTGGACTTGCCTGTGATGCCTAAAATAGGAGCACCTGAAACAGAGACTAAGCAAAGTAAGTGAATAAAGGTAGGAATTTATTGAAGACCTTCAACAGGTACACCTTGGGCAGTGCAGAGCCTGGCTAAGGCCGAAGCTTCAGCTAGGCGGGACCCAAGGTGGACCCCAGAAGGGCTCTGGTCACGAGTTTTCCCCACAGATATAAGTTTGGTACATTTGCATATCAGAGGATAAGTGTCCAATTATAGTTCCAGGTAATGAAGTAATATTCCCCCATTCATCCCCCTCCCAATTCACTTTTGTTTATACTTAGGCCTAGGATGGTGACCTTGGTTCCCAGGCCTAGAAGGGAATGTTTTGTCTAACCAGAATGTGAAGAGAGCTTGCTTAGCACATAATACGGAGTTCAGAATTACACACCAGCACAGTGCAGGATTAGAAAAATCTAAAAGCTTATACTTAAGGCATCACCTGTTACTCTCTATACAAGGGCATGCTCTGTGGGATCTTTTGCCTTCTTGTTTTCCTTCACCTCTCATAAATCTTAGGCAAAATCCCTCAATTTCACAGAGCTCCTGATCTCCTCCTGAGTATTTACTGGCTCCAGTCCTGTTTTTGTCTTCCCAACGCCTTGTCTTTGGGCCAGCTTGCTCTTCTTTTTTTGGCTGAAGCTCTCTCTGGTGCTCTGTACTGTTTCATGCATACCGTTGCCTTTTAACCTTGTTCCTGGTATTGCTCCTGTACTCACGAATGTACATTTCCTCCATCCACGCTTCAGCTTAAGCTCTATCCCGCTGTTACTCCCCAGCAGCACATTCCCTTTTCCCTCTGCTCCCTGGATGGGGATGACAGCAGCAAATTCACTGCTGGAGCAGCAAAACCGTTTCTGTCAGTGGAGCAAAGCACTCAGGCATCTGTGGGATGAGTTAGCAGTGGCTTCATGAAGGCTTTGTGAAAAGCATCATCCTCCCCTCTGCCTGCTGCCAGGAAGAAGCTGGCCCTGCTGGTTGCTGTGGGGGGACGGAGGTGATCGATGGGACCGTGGGGACCTCGTGTGGCAGAGCACCACAGCCACCGCAGGAATCCTGCTCTGCCATCTGGGGCTCTGGGGTTTTCCAGACTCAATGTTAGCTGAGGATGGCTGTCCTGACTGCCCTGCACAGTTTTGAGCTGCTGTGGGGGCCACGGGGCATGGCCAGTGTGGTCTGTGAGTGCACCCCGTGGTTGGGAGCCTGCAGCACTGTGGTGGCTTGTTCCAGGATGCCTCAGCCTCTGCCGCTCCTTAAAAGGCAGCAGATTGAGCTGGTCGGTGTCTCCTTACAGCCCCCTTGGCTGCTGGCAGCTCTGGCTGCCTCTCTCCCTCCCAGGAGATGGTGACTCCAGTGGGAAGGCTTTTCTCCCAGAGCCTGCAGGAAGGGCTGGAGATGCAGAAATGTGCAGAGATGCTGCTGGGTGCCCTTTCTGCAGTTAGAAAATTTCGAGTGCCCCTTAGCAGCCCTGTTGTGCCATGATGGCTCTGGTAAAGAGCTCATCACGGGGGATCATCTGCCTTCTCTGAGGCGGTGGATGGGAAAGAAGAGGCTTCTTGTGTCGGTGCCGCTGGGCACTGAAGGCGCAGGAGAGCCTCCCCACTTAGTGCGGGGCTGTTTTCTTGAGGAACTGTAGCAGGGAGCAAACTGCCTAGCAGCTGTTGCTGGCTGTGCAGCCTTAYGGTGAAATCCTGCTCAAGCAGCCTGGCTCCATCTCAGGAGCATCCCTGATGAGCACAAGGAAGAGAGGAATGAGGCCTGTGGGAATTGCAGCAGCTCCCCAGAACTGGTCACGGACCAGCAGGACTGCCCTGCATGTGAGTTCTGTGTCCTAGTGCTTCAGCAAAGCAGCTCTTGATCATTGCTGTGGGAATTACATCCCTCCTCAGCCCTCTCTTCTCCAGGGGCTAAAGAAGTGAAACTCCCTTGTTCTGCCCCTGACCATCCTCAGCAGGACTCTCTTCATGTACTTGGACACAGTATCCAGGTGTGATCTCACCAATGCCAAATAAAGGGAAATAACCCCTTCCTTTGTCCCGGCCACTGAAAATATATGACTCCAGYTCTAGCATCCTTGGTAATGGGAGGTGAACAGCAGCTCCCCAGAAAATTTGAATTGAATCTCTCTTGCAAGGGTATTTTAGTGCTGCTTTTGCCATCCTGGGACTGAAGTGAGCATTGTTTGGGAATGGGGTGGGTGAGGGCAGCCATCCAACAGGGCTAGAGAGGTGACAGGGATCCCCATTCATGAGGATGCTAATCCCCAGGAGAGACAAGGGTGTSAGCAACCTGATGTTGCTTTGAGGTTAACCCTGTTGGGAGCATAAAGGCTGACCAAAGACCTTTGTTTGTAGTAATTCCCAATCCACTTGTCCCAGCAATCCCCCATGTCCTTCCAGCTGCCTGTGTTCTGTGTCCCTCCTCCCAGCAAGTGAAACAGCTCTGCCATTCATTGCCTGATCTCTCGTCCCTCACTAAGCCCTCCATAATCACCGGGCTGGTTTAGCATACTGCAGATCCTGATAATGAAGGAAGGAAGTTTGTTTTGTAATTGGATTAGCCCTGCTGGGAACAGCTTGTGTGGTGTCGGGGCTGAGCTGGTGTGGCTCTGGCCTCAGGCCACTCTGCCTGGCTGTGGGCCAGTTTGGGGCTGTGTTACCCTTGTACAGGGTGTCACTGACCAAAATGATGCTCACAGGGCTGTCTACGATGAAGACAGACTGAAGGAGTTGAGGCTGTTCAGCCTGGAGAGGACAAGACTCCAGGGAGACCTCTGAGCCTAAAGGGCTCCAAGAGAGCTGGAGAGGGACTTGGGACAAGGGCCTCCAGTGACAGGACAAGGAGGAATGGTTTCAAACTGAAAGAGAGAAGGTTTAGATGAGATAGGAAGGAATTTTTGGCTGTGACGGTGCTGAGGCCCTGGCACAGGTTGCCCAGAGAAGCTGTGGCTGCSCCATCCCTGGAAGTGTTCCAGGCCACATTGGACAGGGCTTGGAGCAACCTGGGATAGTGGAAGGTGTCCCTGCCCATGGCAGGGAATTGGAACAAGATGAGCTTTAAGGTCCCTTCCAACCCAGACCATTCTGTGATTCTGTGAAAAGATGTATTTTTGCAGAATGGAGGCAACCAAGAGGGATAAAAGACTGATGGAGAGCAAAATTGGAGCTTGCCCTCCTGGGAAGCTGGAGGGTGTGTTCACTGAGCTCTGTCCCTAATGTCTCCCACCTGCTGGAAATGAAGCCCTTTGGTTAGTGCCAAGCCTCGTATCACCCATCCCAGCACAAGTCATCAAGGCTCGTGAGTACCTCAGAGGCTGGAGAGAACCAGCGACTGATCTTTGTGGGACTTGGTTAAACCTTCACATTTTTTAGGGTGTGCTCCATCATCCATGCCCCCTTCCTACCCCTCTGGCCTGGAGAAGTTCCTTGAAGCCCAAGCCTAATGATTAGTTTGAAACCCCAGCTCTAGCAGGGATGCTTAAATTACTTGAGTATCCCTGAGAATGCCGTGCCCTGTGTTCTGCCTCCAACCACAGCAATCTGCGGGAGGATCAAATAACCTAACAGCTCAGCTGCCAGAGTTTAGAGCAAAGGAGAGAAATTTGTTCCTGATCCCTGCAGGCTGCCAGTGAAGTGTGCGAGATAGCACATACATGGCACACATGGCCGCTGGCACACGCATGGCCCAACTGAATGCCTCCTCTCTAATCTCCTTAAAATCAACATGTTTGACCCAAGTTTCAGCTCCCGGCTTGGAGACCACCCTCTCTCCCTTCAGTACTGTTCCCAGCATCCTCCCAAACCACTCACTTGCTCCTGGTGTCCTGTTTGAAAATTGTCCCAAGACAATTGTGCTTGGATGCCTCCACCTAATTTTCAGTCTACTCTTGGGAGGAGTTCTCTCCTTTTCTGTGCACAATTTTGGAGGCCTGGCTCCAAACCATCATGCTCAGGCACATAGGAGAAGGGGAAATTGTTTTAAGCTAAAGGAACATTGATTTAGATTACATACAAGAATTATTTTACAGTGTGGGTGGTGAAACCTTGATACGGGTTGCTCAGAGGTGGTGGAGGCCCCATGTGTGGAAACATTCAAGGCTGGATTGGACAGGGCTTGGACCAACCTGATCTAATTGAAGATGTCCCTGCTCACAGCAGGAGGTTGGATTAGATGACCTTTAAAGGTCCCTTCCTACCCAAACCTAGGATTGTATGATCTTCCAGGTGAGACCATCCCTGTGCCTTGCTAGTGATGTGGCTGGGTCCTTCCCTAAAATGCATCCCAGGCATGATGATTCCATGCTCCCAGCCCTGCACTTCTTGCTATTAACATTACTGGGGTCATCCCAAGACTGGGGTGGGGAGCAGTACTGGTAGGTGCTTGGAGACACCCCTTTAGCAAAGCCCAACATTTCCTTGGTTAGCTAGTTCCTCCTCTTGCTCTATCCATACCCGTGACTTCCAGCATTGGAAACTGGTTTATACTGGGTGCAAATCAAACTTCTTCCTTAAATCTAACCAGGCTAAATCATAAAAGCATAGAATCACAGAGTGGTTTGAGTTGGAAGGCACCTTAAAGCTCATCTTGTTCCATCCCTCTGTTATGGGCAGGGACACCTTCCACTAGGATGCTCTGCATCAATTTGTCCATGTTAATTATCAAAGCAAAATCGTTACCTTATCCTGAGACAATGTATCTGTGATAAATTCTGTTTACATTTGCTTTTCTATCTGGAAGCTGGATTTCCTTCAAGAAAACCTCAAAAAGGTACAGAAATCTAGATATGTTTGAATCCCTCTTTTCCATTTTCTGGATGTGCTAGGGCACATTTGCTGCTTTTGTTTGTGATCTGAGTCATATCCATATTATCCTAAACGTGGCCCTTCTTTCATGGGGAGGTGACCTTGCTCCTTCCCTCCCTGATGTCATGCAGCCCCTCCTGGTTGAGCCTCACCTCATGCATTCACAGTGTGTCCTCAGCCAGGGGTTGTGCCTCAGGCGTTCTCTGTCCTTCCCGTCTCGCTCAGCTCGATGACCTGCACAGCCGCCAGTCTTTCTCTTAATTTCCACCACAAACATATGTGTGCTGAATTTTTCTCCATTCAATGGCAAGCCCTAACCTGTGCCTGTGTGGGACTGGCGAGCTCACTGCACACCTCCTCTCTCCCAGTGCTGGTGCCTTGCTGTGCATCCGCAGCACGCTGTGAGTTACTGTCCGGGCGCAGTGCTGCAGCCTCCGCGCAGCCCCAGCGGGCCCTGACTGACTGCCCACAGCTCCCTGTGCACATCCACAGCACATCTGGCTTTGGTCTGCTTGCTCTGACTGTGCACAGCGTGTCCTGGTTGAGGGGGAAGGCTTGTGCATCTCTTTGCCTCCACGTACGGCGACATCTGAGCAACCCCCAGCTCCAGCAGGTAACTCACAGTAAAGATTGGAGGCTCTGTGCTGCACCTGATTCCCTTTTCATTCCACACGTGCAGGCTGTCAGAGCCTCCTCTGCCCCCATCTGCTCAGCCCCTCTTATAACCCTGTCCTGCAGCCTGGCTCATCCTTCCCTGGAAACCATGGACTGAGTGGTGACTGGGTAAAGTCCTGCCAGAGGTAATGGAGGGTGTCTGGCGGGCAGCAAGACCCAGTGAGTGTCCTGCCCCATGTCATTTAAGCCATTTAACCCAGACTGCAGCTCCAGTAACTGAGGACTTCTCAGGGGACRCTTGTGGGTTCCTGAGGACTTCCTCTACTGACCTGTTGGATTGGGAGAGCAAAAGGGGTGTCAGAGCCCCCAGAAATGCTTCAGAGGGAATCTTGCAGTCCAGAGGAGAGGGCTGTCACTCCGAGTTGCAGATTGTGCCCATCCAGGCTTACACCAAGAAATGTGGGGAAGGTGTGACCCACCGCCGTGGTCTCCAGCAGCCTGTGAAGGAAGCACAGGAGGGACAGGGTCTCCCATCCCTTGCCCTGGGAAGGTCTCCAGCCCTGTTTGTGATGCTGGTGACCACAGCATGCAGGGGGAGCTGCCAGCTGGAATAGGCTGAGGCTGGAAGGAGAAGGGAGGTAGAAGCTGAGACTTCTCCAGTTTGTAGTATGGAAAGTTGTTCCTGATTTCCCCCCCCCCCTCCAGAGAAGGGCTGAACTAAAAAGCATCTTGCCCTCTTCTGCTGTGAGTTGTAGCTGAGCTCTCTGATGCCACAGGCTGGGGGAGGTAGTCCATGTGGGACCAGGTCTGGAGACTGCATCACTCACACAGTGAGGCCTCTTGCCCTTGCACTTGACCTCCAGCCTGTCCCGAAGGAAGCAGCACGTCAGGCACCAGAGTGGGCACGAGACCAAACACGGGGATGTTTCTCGGTCCCCTCTGCATCACAAAGCCTGCATTGCCCCGCTCAGCTGAGGGCCCCTSTGAATGTCCAGCATTCGGGACAACATTAGGCTCTGTGGCTCTGGCGTTGTCAGCCCCACAGACAGCACAGGAATTCGTGCTGGCAGCAGCTGCTCAGCCATAATTGTTCCTGCTGGGCTGGTCCTGCTCAGGGCCACGAGCACTAATATCCTTCTTTTATCATCATCCATCTCATTCTCATCTTGGCAGCTGCAATAAATGTCTGTCTGTCAGCGAGGCCATCAGGACACAAGGTCGGGTCACCTGTGGCAGGGGATGATTTTGACAGACTCACAGGTTGCTTTGGATGTGGAGTGGGAGCATCTCTCTCCGGCTTGTGTAGGGATGGGATGGGGTCTCTCACGGCAGTGCTGGGGGGACACAGTGACCCCTCTGCTCTGCTCTCCATGCAGCGCAGCTCCAGGGTCTGTGTGTGCTGGGCCAGGGGCAGAGGGGACCCTGATGGCAACAGCTCATTTCCATTTAGATAGGGGAATTTCAATCTCAGTTTGCCAGCTCCTCACCACGGTGTGACTCAAGACCCAAATTTCCAATTTTCTCCCCCGTGCAACATCAGATGCTCTCTGGGCTCAGGGACTGCAGCGCGTTCGGGGGGAGCTGCCGCCCAGCCCAGGGGACAGTTGGGGGTGAGAACACGGGTGACCATCTGTAGCTGTGCTGGTCCGCACGACATCTCCACACCCGAACCTGCTGCACTGCCCGGAGTGCGCCCAGCGACCCTCGATGGCTCCTGCCCTGCCCTGCCCTGGAGCAGGCGCACCCGCGGAGAGGCAGTGCGGTGAGCGCAGAGGGCAGCGAGGCGGACACTGCGCACTGGACACTGCACACCGGACATCGCACACTGGACACTGCKCACTGGACACTGCACACCGGACACTGCGCACCGGACATTGTGCACCRCACACSGGACACCGSACAYTGKRCACYGCACACCGRACACCRCACACYGGACRCYGCACACGGGACACCGCACACGGGGCACTGTGCGCCAGACACCGCACACTGGACACTGCGCACCAGACACCGCACACTGGACGCTCCACACCGAACACAGCACACTGGACACTGCACATGGGACACGGCGCACCGGACACTGCATGCCGGACACTGCACACCGGACACCGCGCACCGGAGGCTGCCGGGCGGGCGCCCGCGGCGGGGTGCGGCTGGAGCGCGGCTGCCCCCTGCCGGCCGCGCCGGGAGCAGCAGGGCCGGASCGGCGGGGGAGGGGCCACCAGGAGCCGCGGCCGAACCGTCTGAGGGCGTGGCCTGGAGTGAGGGGGCGCGGCCGCGCCGCGAGGCGGGGGCGGGGCCGCGCCGCCATGTCGGAGGCGGTGGCGGGGATGGCGGCGGCGGCGCCGGCGGCGGAGGCGCGGTTGCGGCGGAAGCAGCTGCTGAGCGCGGAGGAGGCGGAGCTGTTCGAGCTGGCGCAGGCGGCGGGCAGCGGGCTGGATCCGGAGGTGTTCCGGTGAGCGGCGGGGGCGGCCCCCGCGGGAGCCGCCGGTGCCGCCGGAGTCCCCGCTGACGGGTGGCCCCGGTGYCGGCTGTCCCCCGCAGGGTGCTGCTGGACCTGCTGCGCATGAACGTGGCGCCGCTCGCCGTGTTCCAGGTGCTGAAGTCGATGTGCGCCGGGCAGCGGCTGCCGCCGGGACTCGAGGGCGGCCCCGCCGCGCCGGCGCCGCTCCCCGCCGACACCCGAGGTACGCGCCGGGCAGGGGCGGAGCGGGGCGGGCGGGGCGCGGCGCCGGGCCCTGCCCCCGCGTGTTCCCGCGCGGAGCCCCCCGAGGACGGCCGGGCCCCGCCGCCGCCCGGGCCCKCGCTGCGGCCGCCGCGGCCCGGGGCGCGCCTGGCCCTGCCCCGCGCCCGCCCCGCCGCGGGAAGGGCTCCGCGGGCCGCGCGGCCGGGCCGGGGGGGCGGCTCGGCCCGGGGGGCCCGCTCGGTGTGAGCTCCGGCCCGGCCCGGCCCGGCCGCTGCCCACGCCCCGTTTGCCCTGATGTTTATGACTTTTAGGTAGCGCGGGGGTCGGGGGGAGGTTGCTGCAGCACTTGTGCGTCGTTTTGTAGCCTCCTGGCTCTGCTTGCCAAGCACTTAACAGAACAAGACTTTAATCTACAGTATTATACAGTACTGCTTTGTTTGTATATAACTAAAAAAGTTTCTGGTCCATGAGGAATCCCTGGGAAACGAGGATAGCTGTGATGCTTCTTTTGCTCTGTCCCCATGTGCGTGGTGGCTTCTAACATTCATCCAGAGGTTTCCATCCTCTAGAGATGGTATTTGTGTGGGAAGATGAAGTGGAAAGCTGTGGGGGATTGTCAGCTAAAATAGTTACTGCTTTTGAATGCATTTATCTCTCCTTGCTGCTCTAATCTCCGTGGACAGTAAGAAACATAGCCCTGAACTTGTGCCATATATTTAATTTTATTTTCTTCCCAACCAGTTCTAATAAAATTTCTATTTACTCCCTGAAGTGACTTTTGGCTGATAGCTCGCCAGCTCTGTGGACTACTTCCAAAAGGTTTAAAAAGAGGTAACTAAAGTAAATCTGCTGTCACTAAGCCTGAATTCACAGTGATAAGGTTCGTTTCTCTCGTGCTGAAAAATGTGTCAGAAAGGGGCAATGGTCCCAGCAAGGGTCTGGTCATGGATGAGGTCAAGTGAAAATTGTGTTGTCATGTCCTGTTCTCTCTCTGTCTCTCTCTGTTTCAGGGTGAAAACTCTTGTAGCTGCTGGGTCTGTGTTGACCTATGCTGAATTTTGAGGCAAAACTTTAAAAAGTAACTGTCAGCAAGGACTGTACTGGGAACACAGAGAATGGGGCAAGAAAGAAAAGCTTGGTAGGCATAGGAGGGAGGAGAGTGAAGTTTCGCTGTTGTGATAGCATAGTAGCACTAAGTCTGGTCTCACTGCTGAGGCTGCCTTCGTGGTTGGAGATGTTTATTCTCTTGCCTGTGCTTGCAAGTCCTGTAGAAAGATTTGATAAGCAATCAGTTTTGGGATAAAGGAATTATGACATAATCTGGCACCTTCACAACGGCAGAGCTCAAGGAGARTCCCCTCCTTGGGCAGCTGAGGGGAACTCAGGAAGTTTGCTGAAGCCTAAATGGAGTGTGTGGGTAAAGTTCGTCAGGAGGTGCTCTTGGTTAAGAATTCCCTGCAGAGAAGGCAGTTGTGGTGACAGGAAGAGCCTCACATGAGACTGAGAAATGACTCYGAATATGCACAGGGGCAAGGGAAGGCACGTCTGACTACTTTTTCCCGACTAGAATGGGAGAGGTGCAGCACATGGATTTTTTTCAAGTATGAAGCAGCATGCTATTTTGGTACCACATTARGAGGAAACATCCCCAAAGAGCAGAGATTTTGAGTGAAAGAGGCTGTTAAATTTTGCTCTTTCCTCTGTTGGTGCTCCAGCTGTTATGGGCTGCTYGAACTGTGAAGGAATGTTGCTGAGGTTTTTGTTCCTGTCTGTCTGTAACGTGGAGTTGCTTTTGTTCTCTCATGTATGCTCTTTGAGGGTAGTTTCTGCACAAACGAGGCTTTTTTCCTAGCACTGGGCTACTGCTATGAGCTAATTTTAGCTAGTAGTAGGCTGGCTCAGGTTTGAAACTAGCCAATGGCCACTTGTTTGTTAATCAGCATGAAATTTCTCAGAAGGAAGAGCCAGAAGTTCTAGGGTAGAGTTGATATGCCCTTAACTGTTGCCTGCTACCACCTGGAGGTGCTGCAGGCACGTTAGAGAGGCTGAATTTGCAGAAGTTAGTGTCTATCTTGGGAGCTTAATTTGGTGCCGATTCTGCATCTTCAGCAGAGCATGTCCTGGTCTGAGTCAGATTGCAGTCCTAGTGTGTCCAGCCAGGCTTTTCTCTCCCTAGTATGCCTTTTAAATTGACATGTTGATATCCTGGAGTGCTCTGGGACAAGCCCTCAGAACCGAAGGCAAAGTGAAGTTCAGGGAAAGATGGTGCTGCTTGTGGTAAATATTCCTAGTATTGGTTTGGCTTTCAGTGGCCAGTTTGGCCTATTGCTGCCTTATTTCTCAAGGCTAAAATATATCTTCAGTGCCAGTTAATGCACTGGAATCACTGAAACAGGAAGATTGTGCCCATCAAGCTACAGTTTTGTTGCAGACGTGGTAAAACATTAAACGCTAAACTTGGATTTGCCCTCTTTGTAAGCTGTTGCTAGGTAATAGTGATGAAGAGGCACTTGGGCCTCACCTTTCTTTTAACACTCATCCCTGACCAAATTCCAATGGGCAGCTCTTCTATACCTTGTCAGAAGGCTTGGTCTTTCCAGCTGTGTCGGGTTTTTTGTTTCCTGGAAGCTTGTGTTAAATTAGAGCTGTAACTCGCTTTGAATAATGAAAGCTTCCCTTTTTAGTTTCTGCCAGCCCAGGTGTTTTTGCTGTCACCCAGCATTCACTGACATCAGCTAATTCCTTTGTGAATAAAATCACCATCAAAAAGCTAATGCTCAGAAAATGCTTTAGGCAGAAGTTAAGCTCACCGGGGCCTTGTCACAACTTTAGTCCTGTGTTTTCAGTTCTGTGAGTGTAAGTAGTGCTGGTAAGATCTCGTTAATATGAGGGACATGTTTGAAGGATCTCCTTGTGAGGATCGCAGAATCATAGGATGGTTTGGGTTGGAAGGACCTCAAAGCTCATCTCATTCCACCTCCCTACCATGGGCAGGGACACCTTCCGCTAGACCAGGTTGCTCCAAGCCACGTCCACCCTGGCCTTGGACACTTCCAGGGATGGGGCAGCCACAGCTTCTCTGGGCAACTTGTGCCAGGGCCTCCCTACCCTCACAGGGAAGAATTTCTTCCTAATACCTGATCTAAATTTACCATCCTTCTACTTGAAAAAGAATCACTCCTCTTTCACTGAGCTGTCTAGCTCTGGGCACAGTCCAAGTCCATCCTTCAGGAGTTGGGTAAGTGTTAATAGGGTGTCTGGGGGCGTCCTCTGGGCTGGATCTGTTCTGCAGGACTGTTTGGTTTGCCTTGCCTTGCCTTCCCTTCTTTCTCTTTAGGAGCTGCTGTAGGGAAGGGGAGCCTAAGCTCTATCTGCTGTTAGCTCTGCCATCTCTTGTTGGAAGATGCTGCTTCCATTTAAGAAGAGGATGGTGCAGCTTCCATGCAGGACCAGGCATTTGGAGAGGGGAGATGCCTCTTTGCGTCGCTGGGACTTGTGCGTGGTTACAGCCCGAGCTCTGTGCTYGTACCAAGAGCAGCGATGGTCCTGCGCAGGCTTCTCGAGCTGCTTTGCACCCTTTGGCTCTGCCTCAGCGCTGCCTCCGCTGTCAGAAGGCAGACAAGTGGCTGGAGGAATCCAGGTGTCACCAAAGATCACCCAAGCCTGCTCTGCTCCAGTTGGATCAGTAATGGGATCCTGGCTTAGTCTTCCCAGCACATCGTGGTGCAGGGAGGCTTTGTAAAACAGCTAAAATAAGGCTGATGCAGCAGTTCTGATCAGCACTATTGGTGGTGGGGGGTGCCCCATAAGTTATTTCAGCTTTTTTGCTGCTGAAGCATCAGGGAATCTGTAATGGGTGACTTTGTGTTTTCCCATGGAACACAGTCATGGCATTCTGTGTTGGCTGGTAGCTGAATCCATGACAGCTGTCTGCAAATTGCTGTGTGTGGGTATTGGAGCATCCATCTGGCATATTTAGCTGGATACAACTTAATGYGAGGTACATTCGAAACGGTCCCTCAACATTTGATTTGGGAGGGAAAGCGCGGTTTCTAAAGAGAAAGGATACCTGGGAATTTCTTTCTGTGCATGTGAGGAGGAGGATTCTGTTAAGGACAGTGGTGTTGAGTTTGGCCTAGACTGGGCATGTGTGTAATTAAGTAGCCCATTTTCTCACATAGTATTTCTTTGCTTTCTGTTCTCATCAGCCAACCCTCAGGTCCATTCTGGTTCCCCTCTCTATACCTCTCTATATGCATGCATTCGTCAATGCCCTGCACCTTTTTTAAGCTGATGAATAATCTTTGATGCTTCTCTCACTCTTTGCACTCCAGCCTCTTTTTCCACATTCCCTGCTTCTCCAGAAAAAATGYTTTCCCATAAAATTACTCCCCAAAGCTTTGCCCCAGCTAATTTCTCTTCTGAATGTGTTGTTACCATGAGCTTGCTTTTCAAAATCCTGTCCCCTTTGTGGGCCTGTTGCTTGGTATGTGGATTTTAAGGCTGCAAGGAACTTATTGACAAAGGAAGAAAGGAGTTGGGCATAGCAGGGGGCAGAATGCCTGCCCAGGGAAAGTGTGTCACACACCAGTGCCTGTTGGAAAAGCCACTGAGCCCACCACTAGCCATGGGCTCTGTCAGGGGTTCACAGGGTGAGTTTGTCTCACCTGTGTGGAAAGATACGTTACGGAGTCCTTTCCCTGCCCCTGAATTTTTAACTACTTTCTTCCTGTGTAAATACTTAGATACAGTCAAGGTCTCAGAACTGTAGGTGTTGCTGTTCGATTGTTTCCTAAATATTCCTCTGTTTACTACATGGCTTTTTGCCAACTTCAGCCTCCCTGTGTGTTCTTGCCATCCTTGTGTTTTTTATCCTTCTCTGTTCATCCCTTTTTCTCACTTYTTATTTCTTTTGCTTTGTGCTGCCTGTCTTTAGCTGTGACCAGCCTTTTGGGGTGGTGACTGTCAGCACTCTTCGGTGCTGCTGGCTGGCCATGCCAATTGCTTTGCATTCCTCTTCCACTCAGCCTCGGTTGTCTCAGGGTTCGACTTGATGTGGGATTTGTAGTGTAGACTTCTGTATTAAGGAGATAAGGATAATGCTGACATGGATAATGCTGTGTAGAGCTCTGATATGGCRGAGGGAATCCCCTCAGAGATGCTAAGGATTTCTCTTAAATTTATTTAATCCAGGGTTTATGCATCATATAGTGAATTTTCCTGCTGGTTATACTGGCTATTATGCTTTAATTATAAATTAAATCTCTCTGTGGGATCTGGGTGGTAGCGATGTGTGCCATGCACCTGAAAATGTTCCTGGGCACATCCTCAGAGCTGCTAAGGATTTCTCTTAAATGTATTTAATCCAGGGTTTATGCATCATAGAGTGAATTTTCCTGCTGGTTATACACGCTATTTTGCTTTAATTATAGATTAAATCTCTCCATGGGATCTGGGTGGTAGCAATGTGTGCCATGCACCTGAACATGTTCCAGACCACTGTTCGTGGTCTGCATGTCTTCCCTGAAAAAAAATCTGTAGAATGACCTGACACTGACTTRCATGGGAATCATCAAAGGACTAGTAGAGTCCTGATCATGGTTTTCTTACTTAGTTGCTTCACTGATACTCAGTTTTTTTCCAGTAGTCTGTCAATACCACCCCAATGAGCGGATTTCCTACAGTCACTAAGGAACGGTTAGTTTTGCCTTCCAGATCTTATCCTGCAACTCTCACTCCCTCCAGCTCTTCCTACCATAAACAATAGATTTTAAGCCTTTTGAATTAGAGGTCTTTATACTTGTTTTCTGAAATGATGGACATGGTAAATACAGGGGACAAGTTCTATGCACAGAGCATTCTGGATGCAGAGCTGTTGCTGAGGCTCACGTTCCAAAATCCACTTTTAAAAATAATTTTTCTGTATCGTAGGCAACTGAATAGCTTCAATTTGTAGGCCTTTGTCRTCCTGTGGTACAGAAATTATCATATTATGTCAGTTATTTTACAACTGATTAAAAAAATGCTCAGCTGTACTGTGCTTTCTTGGATGGTTGAAATTCCCTTGGCTAAAAGTTTCTGTAACTTTCCTTTCCCAGGAGGTAATAGTAAATTTTAATACTTTCAAAGTACAGGTGATGGGTAGTAAAGTAGTCTTTTCTACTTCAACAGAAACAGCAGACAAACAGCTTTTATTTCTTCTTCCTTATCCCAGGAATAACTTGCAAAAAGTCTAGGCTGGAATGCTCAAAGCCTGCTGTGGCTCTAGTCCCAAAAGAATAGGTGGCCATGTAGGTCTCTCCCCATCACTCTTCCCCCACAGAAGGTTTGCAGGGTTACCTGAGGCTCTGAGCTTTCTTCTCTGCTGGGCACTGAGCTAAATGCTGCACTGGGATAATTTTTTTACTATGTCTTTTCAGGCTGATTATCAAGACTTTTTTTTTTTTCTCTTTTTCATGCTCTGCAAGGCAAGAACTGACAGAAAGGAAAGGGATTTAGGGGAGTRCTGTAAATGCCAGACTTGTCATGTGTGGCTTTGTGGAAAAGTAGTGAGATACGAGTTTGAATAACTCTGAGTGACAACTCATTCTTTTCCCCCACCCTACCAGAGAAACACTCAAAAAATCTTATAAATATAGACTCAATAGAGCTCTCTGAGAAAAATGAAGGACCTCTTCTCCATCTTCTCTTTCTGTAATCTTATGTGCAAGGGAAGGAGAGAAAATGAGATATCCCAAGTGTGGTGGTGAAAACTAGTAAAATGAGGAGCAACCATGTACATGTGAGGATTTGTAGGGAAAAGGCATGTGTGTTTCATGTTGATCAGTGACAGGAGGGGAGCTCCTCTGGCTTTGCTGAGCAGCCTTGAAGGGAGTCATCCCTCAAAAGAGCAAGAGAGGTGAATGATTTGGGCTCTTGAGTAATGTTTTGGCTCTGGAAAGAGCCATGGGTGTATATTAACTGTTGAAGATGTGGTGGCAGCTTTGAAGACTTGAGAATTGTGTTGCAGAAGAGGACAACTTGTGGGGTTTATGTCAATATGCACTGCAGGAGATATCTTGAGAGTGTTGCAGCCCTGATATCCCTGACTGTGCTACAAGTARAATGTAGCAATAGACATTTATGCATTTATTTATCAGTGAGAGAAAAATCTGTAGTCCCTTGTTACTGCTCAAAGGCAGGAAAGGATCCCTTGAGAAAGGCAGTAGATTGAGTAGAGAGGAGACTGAAAGAGAAGAGCTTTAGATTTCTGCTTCTGAAAGCATATTTGGGGTTGGAGTTCCTTTCCTAAAGCTGATTGATCTTCTCTTGCCCCYTGCTTGACACAAGGCAGTGCTGCTTTCTCCCTCTGGTACTTAAGACTGCTTGTGTGCACATACCATTCTTTCCAAACYGTGCCTGACTCTTGAGGAGATAAACAGCTGCTTCTTCTGGGGTCATCTTTGGGGAGGCAGGTATTTGATTAGGCTYTCTCTTGGCTTTTCTCTGGCTTCCCTAGATATTGGGGTGCGGTTGTTCTGTGACAGCCAGACACATTCACGATAAGGGACCTCTTGTGTCACCAAGGAACATATCAGTGGAATCCTTTTGTTCATCTGTAGTACTTTAATTACAGAGAGTTTGTGGTCGTTGAGCTGCTTTTGTGCTTTGTGGTAATTGAATCTGTTATCTCTGATAGTTTAACTGAGGGAAGCACAAACCATGCCGTCCTTGCACACTTCAGGAGCTGTCCTTGTCCGGTGCACCGGTGTGCACAGGTGGCTTCCAAAAATATATTYTAAAATATTATATTTGTATGTATTTGTGCAGTTTAGCTGGTTTGTTTTACTGTGATTTCAAGGCTGGGGGATGGAGGGCACGTAGTTTGAGTGCAGCTTCTCTTCAGTCGAGTGACTCTTGCTCCCCAAGTTGTTTCAGCTGGGTCAGAACATCCAGGGCTTGACTCCAGTAGTGCTTAATGGTACCAGTGTGCATGTGCACATGGCTGGAGTTGTACACAGGTTGAGGACCTGCCCTCTCACCGGACAGATGCCTGTGAGAAGGGAGGACATTCACCTGGAGACATGTCCTGGATTGCTGAAAGCATCATGGTGAATAATGCTTTTATTGCTGCCCCTTTCGCTCTCAAATACTGTGAGATCAYGTATTGCCTTTGTGCAATGTGTTTGTTTTCGTGGACAGCACTTGCTTTAGTGAAGCTGCTTAAAGTGCCTGAGCTACAACACAGCTGGTAAGGCTGGTTGGCTGGCTGGGATGGTGACTGCTGGCATGTCACTGCCATGCTTTACAATAAGAGAATTTTTCAAGAGCACCTGACTTGGCTGGGATAAGCGAATGGATTTTTTTGCCACCCAAATTTTACAGGTGACTAGTGGCCACCTACTCKTACTTGGAAGTTCTCAGATGGTCTTTCTGGTGCAGCAAGGTGTTAACTGGTAGTATTGATGTGAGTCCTGTTCCCAGACAGCTGCTCCAAGGAGACAGGATGGTCTGGTAAGTAACTCTGCACTGTCCATAGCACAGATGATCCAAGATAATGATTTCCAAACCATGCGCATGGAGACTCTAGAGTGTGGAGCAGCTGTTGGTATTGTGGAAGTTGCTCTGATAATGATTGCCAAAATGTCAGTCTTCATTTTAATTGCATACATGTAACTACAGCTCACTGTATTCCTGTTACGTTTCCTCTTTGCTATTATTCATTTTTAGGATGCTTTGTGGAGGTTGCTGTCTTTAGTAAAAGCTGTGACCCTTTGCATCGTGTTCCTTTTATTCTCTTTTCTAAAGTCAGTCCTACTTTTCACCTGAGGGAGTGGCAGAAAAAGTCAGTGTCCCTCATCCCCTCCTGACATTTGTGTCAGCACACCGAGTCTGTYGCTGTCTCCTCTGGCAGGATCCTGCACGGGGGGCTGTGTGCCCCTTGCCTCCCTCAGTTTCTGCCTTTGTACCCACTGCTGCTTCCAGCTCCTACTCTGCCTCTTAGATCCCATCAGTTTGGCCTCCAGGAGGGGAACTCTCAACCTCCTAAACTCAGTAAGAACATCTGAAAGTCCTGTGTAGGCGTCTGAGCTCTGAAAACCTCAGAAAATGATAGGAAATCCAAATCTGCTCATTGAGTGACGAAAGTGATACAGAGAGAAGTGTTTGTGATCTAATGATGTGATGGCAGCCTCAGACACTGGTGGGCACTGGCACATCCTTTTGCTTATCCCAGCCCGAGGTGTTAGTAGTTCTTGGTGTTCCAGCTGTGCTGTTTGCCATGCTGCTGTTCCTGTGTGGAATGAGTGGAACAAAGTGGCTGGTTACTTTGCAGATTAAACCTCGTGAAAATTAAAAATGCTTCTACTGCAGCTTCTTTGGGTTTCATGGCACCAGTACCTTTTGGGCTGAATTCACCAATTTGCTTTCTGCACTGGATGCTGAACACATYTGTGAGGTTACGGAATTTTGCCTCCTGCATGGTTCCTGAGGGAGCACTTGTGGCTAGCTGCTGTGTGGGCATGCTTGGGTTGGGGTGTGAAAATTAATGGATGTATTTGTTTATTCAGGGAGAAATAAAACCAGCTCTGCTGTCAGTGGGACACAGGTTCTGGCCGAAAGGAGCAGCCGGGAAGGATCTGCCCAGAGAATGCCTCGACAGCCGAGCGCAAGCCGGATGCAGAAGGCAGGAGCCTCTGGGAAGAACAGTGGGGGAGGCAACAGTACCTAAATAAGGCCTTGGAACAAATGGATTTTGATGCTTGACAATGTGTATAAACTGTGCTTGTTAAATTACGTTACTGCTTGTGCTGTATGTATTAACCCACAAACATGGGGTTTGTGTATTAACCCACAAACATGATTTGTAATACAGGGAACAGAGCTGTTGGTTCTTATTTCCAAAACTTCCTTTGGCCATGCAGACTGCTAGGAAGTGTTCTTGCATTTGGCTTGCCCTGTTTCCCCATGTCACAACACTGGCCGTTGGAAGAACAGACTTAGGCTTCTGGGGATCTGCTTGATATAGCATCAAGCCCTGGAGGGAAATGGCACCCAAGGAAGGAGGTTGATATTCTAGAATCACCATCATCCTCAAGAGCAGTTCCTCCTGACAACCCAGAGCTGCATCTCATGCCTGAGCTCCAGCTGCAACCCTGACACCCCTTCTTGGAGCCACATCCCTGGCTCCTGTGACCCCCCAGCCTGTCTCCGACCCCTTTCATAATCTCAGCCTCATTTCCCTCCATGCTCTGCAGAGCTGGAGATGCTGCTGGGGGCTGCAGTCAGCTGGGGCCTGGCTGGGGTGGAACACCTTGGGGCAGGGGCTGTCCCCTGTGGCACCTCAGCTCGGTGTCCTGGGAGTGGCTGTAGATTCCCTGAGGTTTTGCCAGGGACACTCYGGAAGGGACAGGGCAGGATGTTGGATGTTTCTGAGGGATGTTGGGGTCAGCCAGGGCTGTAGGGAGCCCTCCTACCCCTCTCTCTGAGACAGCATTAGGTTATGTGATTAAAAGCTCATCTCCTTGAATGAAGAGGAGCAGAGGGACAACGTGAGGTGGAGGAGCCCTGGGAACCTTCACAGTGCCAGAGATCCCCTGCCCCAGGTGCTCCCAGGGCTGTTGGTGGGTGCGGAGGTGGCTCCCAGCCAGAGGGTGAATGGGGCCACTCTGCAGGTCACATCCTGTCCCTTGCTAGGGGCAAGGGACACGGTATGGGATGCAACGGAAGAGCATTCTGGGATTGTGACTTATTACAGGATGCTCAGGGGGAGGAACCAAAAGTGGGGAAAAGGAGGGATCAAGGTGGTTTTGGGGAGCCATAAATGTGGGAAAATTGAGGGATAAGGATATGACAGGCTGTGTGGCGTCTAATGCCCATCTACCAGTCTGGGATTACAGACACAGTCTGTGTTCCTGGGGATACACRCTGAGCCTTGCTGCTGGCTGAAGGAGGACATGGACATCTGCCACTATAGGGGCACTGAATCAGGTGCATGGGCGGGACACTGACTAGTCACTGACTTTCTGTGCAAAGCTGGTTTCTGAGAATTCTTCACTGTTTAAAAATGGGCGATGTTGACTGTAGCATTGCCACAGAGGCTTATAAAATCCAGACAATTTTATATTCAAATGAGATTTGTTTTATAAACCAGTTAAAGCAGATCAAACTAATTAAAGCTCTGTCAATATTTGTGTAGAGATTTGTGATGTCAAGTGGAATTTGTACTACCTGAGCGACTTCGAAATTCCCAAGATTTTAGAAGGGTAACACAGAGTGTGCAAACACTCAGCCAGTAAATTGAGGGTTCTCGGCCTCACAGAGTGACCTTGGGCAGCATTCTGACCCAAGGGGGGAGTCCCCAGCAGTTGTTCTCCGAGGAGAACTGACTCCACTGCCCTCCCTGCCCACCAAGGCTGSATCTGTACCCCAGCTGAGTCTGATCTGTGGTCAGATACGGTCACAATAAACCTCGCTGSCCGGGGTCTGACCTTCAGCCCCTCCACAGCACCGGTAGACGCAGCGGGGGTTGAGTGCACAGGTTAGTGCTGCAGACCTGAATCCAGCCAGGGCGTGGCTGAGGTCAGTCGCAGGTCTGGAGGGCTGCTGGAGGTGGTGCACSTGCCACAAGCACCCGGTGAAATTTTTCCTTGAATAGGAGTGAATACCTGCAAAAGGAGGAGTAGGGGGAGCAGGGAGAGAGACTAGAAGCTCTCCCAGGGGAGTATCCCTGTGTTGCTACACACTATCTCTCTGCACCACAACAGAGAGGGCTAGAAGAAGGGAAAGAAGTATGAAATGCAGGAAAAGTCACTGTGGCCCGTACGGGGATCGAACCCGCGACCTTGGCGTTATTAGCACCACGCTCTAACCGACTGAGCTAACCGGCCGCACTGCCCAGGCCGTCGCGCCGCACCTCCTGCCGCCGCGGCGCCTCTGCCACCGCGGAAAAGGGAACAATAAAGGAGCTAGCAGAGGATGGTTTCGATCCATCGACCTCTGGGTTATGGGCCCAGCACGCTCCCGCTGCGCCACTCTGCTGTCGYCTGCACCACGCTTCCACCTGCACATCCTCGTTCGCGCTGCCACCTCGCCCTGCACACGGGCAAGGGCGGCTCCGCAGCTCGGGGGCACCGACAGCGCCTGCAGGGGACGAGAACACCCCCCAGCCCCAACCCGGGGGACAGCGAATGAACGCACTGTGGTGCGTGGCTGCCCCACCTCTTGTCAGAGCTTTGACCTTCTCCCGGGAACCACAGCCTAAGTCCCCACTCTGGTGCTGAAAGCGGAACGGAGACAAAGCCCATCTGGTATTTTCTGTTTTTTAGCTTGCCTGGTAGGAGCTGCCATTCACCTGTCGTGTACAATCGCCTGTCCATCAGATTTGGGGAAAACAGGCAAGTATCCTATGGAGAACACATAAGAAGGCAGAAGGATGGATTTTTGTACAAGTTTCTCACAAATTTGGGGGCACGGTTTCCAAAACTGCTGTCAGTGGGAGTTTTAAATACTTTTGGAAAAAAAAAACCGGAAGAGAATATAAAGCCTGGGAGTGGGGGCTACTCAGCACATCACACACCTTGTATCCACCTCGGACAGCACCACTGCGTTCACACACCACCGTGTGGCAGCAGGACTCAGGCGCAAAAGGAGGACATGCCGTCAGCACTGCGATGTGACTCCTCATTTTGAGGAGAAGCTGAGGAAGTCACCCACGATTTAGCACAGAGCCTGTTTTCCCCGTGGTGGGTTTCTGGCAGTGACTTCGTCCTTCTTCACTCCCACAGCCTGTTTCTGAGAGGCACAAGAAAGTGGGGTGGCCCCCTGTGAGGTTGGTGTTTTGTCACATCAGTGTTACATAGAATTTTTGGCTAAACTCTTTCCTCTTCTTGGTCCTGGGATGACTGTCCCCAAAARTTGCTGACCCTACTGAGATGCTCCTGCCTTGTACCATCAGTGTCTTGCCCCACAGGGGTACTGAGGTGTGTACCAGGGCCATGCTCAGAGAAAGGGACCTCTCACCTCTGAGACACTTCTGGGTTCAAAAACTGCTGCAGAAGCTGCAGAAGGTGGAGAAGCCACCTTCATATAAAAGTCATATATATGATTTTTTGACCTTGAAGACCATCAAGCAGTGGAGGAGGTCATGCAATAAGGTTTTGCGGCCTCTGTCCTTGGAAATTTCCAAGACTGAGCTGTATGAAGCCCAGAATAATGTGGTCTCACCCCAACACCTGACCCTGCGAATGAGGTGAACTAGAGATTTCCTGGGGTGCCCCCACTCCTCTCTAGGTTGTTCTGTCTCTAGAGCTGTGTCTGTATGCTCTGCTCACCTGTGGCATCCAGGAGAATGTGCCTGCTCTTGCAGCCGTTGCCCTCATCTTTTCCCATGGGGTTGCAGGACTTGCCCTGCCTCTCCCCATGGGAAACTCCCTACTTTCTCACATTCCTTCACACTTGTCGCACTTGCTGGAGTGCCAGGCCCCATCTTAGATTAGAGTCACCACATAACAGATAATGCAATTCTTGCTTTTTGAGACTGACAGAAGATGGACAGATGACATGAAAATGCATTTGGTGAAGAGAAAGGATGTGTATTCCATTCAAAATGTGGGAAATTTCCCAAATTTCCATGCTTTTCATGTAAACTCTCTTCTCCAACCCATTGCCTCCCCAGAAGCCCCTATCAGTTTCACACCTAAAACACTCTTCTYCCCAAACATCTCTGCTTAATGTTCTGGACATTCAGCACATCCTGGTATCTGCTTACCTCAAAAGATGATCTCTGTTCTCCTAAGCTTTTTCCTTTTGTCCAGTCTTGTGTTTTTCTTAGCACTCTCTCCCTTTTTTCCCCTCACACCGTTGAGGCTAAACTCATAAGAAAGTGCCCAGGCGGCACAAGGATAAGAAACAAGGAGGCAAAGATGCAAAAAACAGGTACATACCCCCATTTCCAGCCCAGGTGTCCACTGAGCATCAGTCCCTCATCCCCTGCAGTGCCTTCCCACTGGCAGTGGGTGGCTTTTCTCATGGCACAGCCTGATGGCCTAGGGAAATCCTCCTTCTCAAAGATTCCTTTTTAAGGCAAGTTTTCTAGGAGGTGTCTCATGTTTCATCACTCCACTGCTGCATCCTGAAATATTGTCTTCTTTCATAYCCGAGTTCCCATACTGCTTGGAATGGGTCTGGAGTTGTATCCCTCAGAAATGGTTTTGAGCTGTTATTAAGGAACTCTTCCTGGTACTGGTTTGCAAAGATTTGCAAGTAGCAATACTCACTTCTGGCAGCTTGTGGGATCACCTTGGAGACATTTGAGAGCCATCTGGAAAAAATCCTGGCCAATTGTTCTAGGTGTCCCTGCTTGAGCACAGGCATTGGACAAGATGACCTCCATAGGTCCCTTCCAACCTCTACCATCCTGTGATCCCTAACCACCCCCACAAAGCCAGAGAGGGATCAACACTCCAGTAAAACAATGGATACAGGGCCATGGTCCCTGAATTCTGGTATGGCAAATTGAACTGAATCCCATTCCTATATCCACTCAACTGAATCCCTCATTGTGCTCTTTGCTTTCTGGTGGGAGGAACTGATTGCCATGGGATGAACAATAGCAATGTGCCAGCAATCTGCTGGTGCATTTTTCTGGATGCCTTCCACTATCCCAGGTTGCTCCAAGCCCTGTCCAACCTGGCCTTGGACACTTGCAGGGATGGGGCAGCCACAGCTTCTCTGGGCAACCTCTCAGTGGCTGCAGCTTTGATGATGAGCAAATCCCCTGTCATCATGATGAGGAACGTGAGAAGAATTCCCTCAAAGAGGAAGACCTGACGAGTAGCAAGGTGGGAGAACCCCTGAAACGTGAGGTAGGTCTGGTTTCTGAGCCCCTGAGCTTCAGTGGCTTCCATATGAAAGAGAAACAGCACAAGCTGTGTAAGCTAGCAGGGAGACATGAGAAGTATTTTTAGGGATGAAGAAGAAAGCAACCTGCTCTGAAACTGGTTCCATTATTTAGTAAGCGAGACAATCATATATGGCTGGGCAAATAACAAATTTGGAGGCAGCACATGATAAAAATGAGGTAATAAGAAAAAACAATAAGCTTTGTGCAGAAGAGCCAGGTTTTTCCTGATAGTTCGTCTGTTTACATAGAATCACAAAATCAAGCAATGGTTTGGGTCAGAAGGGACCTTAAAGCCCATCTCATTCCAACACCATGCCATGGGCAGGGACACCTTCCACTAGACCAGGTTGCTCCAAGCCCTGTTCAACCTGGCCTTGAACATTTCCAGGAATGGGAATTATTTAAGATAAAATAATAATTTTTAATTAAGATAAAATTTACCATGTCTACTCCATATTTCAGTTCAACTGGTATATTCTGAAATATGTTTTCATCAACACTTCATTTTCTGTGTGCAAAATATGAATGAATTTCCTACAGAACTGAAATGCAACTACATTCTCTGCCCTGTTTTTAGACACTCCCCCAACTTTCCTCCTGTTTTCATGCACATGCATGTATATACAGATTTCAAGTAAATAAAGGAGAATAAAATAATTGATGGTACAGCCATACAGTTRAAGTTTGAAGGACGGACAGAACACATAATTTGCTATTTGGTCTCATAATTCCTAAAATATAAAACAATGATCTGCTAATCTTTTAAATTATTGTTCTTTATTCAGTGTCACTGGACAATTGTGTATGAATTCAGTAAAACCCTCTCCTCTTGTTGGCCACCTGCAGCCTACTGGCCCATACATGGGTATCTGTGATGTGGACAACCATAAACATTTGAATTACCTTCTCAGTTCACATGACAGCTATAAAGGTAAAACAGAAACCTTGACTCTATTTCTCACTTCATCCTGTTGGCTTCTATATGTGGAACTGCTGAAGTCACGGCCCCAAGGCTGCCAGAGGCCAAGGAGCATTTGGACAAGGCTCTCAGGCACAGGGTGGGATTCTTGGGGTTGTGCTGTGCAGGTTGGACTCGATGATCCTGTGGGTCACTTCCAGCTTGGGATAKTCTATGGTTCTATGAAGTAATTGAATGACATCCACCACTCTGCCCTCAAGCACTCTGAGCCAGACATCTTTTCATGGAAAGGTGTCAGGGTGGGCAGACATGATGTGATTTTGGCATCCCTCCCTTCATCTGCCTGGCCATGGCTTCTGGGAGGGTTTGCTCCGTATTCTTCCTCAAGGCTGAAGTGAGGTCGACATTCCTCAGATCARTCTTGGCCTTCTTGAAGGGCAATAAAACACATTTTATTTTTCTCTGTCACTGGGAACCTCTCCTGGTTTGTCAAAGGTGACAAACCCCAGCCTTGCAGTGGCATCAGCTGCTTGCCTCAGCACCTTCCGCTGCGTCCATGGGTTTGGGTGGGTTCAGTTTACTGAAGTTCTCTGTGACTTGATTGTCCTTCGTGTGGGTAGAACCTCCTTTCCCCAAACTGTCTGAATACTTTGTTTCTTTCAAAAAAATAGACCAATTTCAGAACAGCAAGAAGTGTTTTTTTTAAAGAACYCATATTTTCCCAAGAGAAATGTTTTCCTGAATAATTAAGAAAARCATTTGTGTTGTTTCTGCAGTCATATGGCAAACATGAGCAGCTGAGATACTCACTTACATGTCCCTTACAATCTATGAATAGAAACAACAGCTCTCAGATGTTATATTTGTTCAATCTTCAGAAATAATCTAAATTAAGCTATAAGTACTTGAATCTTTTACATCTCCACGAGTCTCTTATCATATAGCTCAGATATCACTCTGTGCATTGCAGATATCTGGAGTTTTCACATGCATTCTCTTCTAGTCTTTAAAAAACATTAAATTATGGCGTTTTTAAAAATTTCTTGGCCCATCTATACTAATAAGCATTTTATTGCCAATTTTCTTTACCAAAAGGTATAGAAAGTACTGCTATACCTCAATTTTCATGAGAAGCAATGAGAGTTGCTGATGTGATGCCTTTATTAGTGATTTCAGATACTGTTCAKGATTTCTGCCTTTTGGGCAACTCTTCAGGACTGTGAGTTGTTTCCTGTAGGATCCYCCAAAAAAGAGCAAGGTTCAGCTGTTCTGAACCACATCTTACATTGCTTCCTGACRTAGGAATCCCTCTCTTCATTGCCCAGTCCCTCTGGATTCATTACCAGATATACTCAGAAGACAAAATATATCCCTTGGTAGAAAACTGTGAACAATTTAAATTAATGGAAGTTAACTTTTTTTTAAATCTTCTGTGAGTAGTGACAATAAACTCAATGATTGGGTTGACATTTAAATTTAAAGTGTAAATAGCAAAGTGTGTTTCTTCATTTGAAGGTAATAGGAGGAGAAAAACATCCTTTATTATCTGCCTTCTTTGAACTGTTAATCACGTCCCTTTTAATGGAGAGAAAGGAGCCCCAAACCAAATGGGACCATCTGAGGATGGGTGTATCACCTCTGAACACATCTGTCTCTTTTTATTATGAGGCCCATAGCAGCAGCATGTCGTTTAACTAAAGAGTCTATAGTTGAACAGATAAACTCAGGTGAAGTGGATCCAACTTGAACTACAGCTCTTCAGAAAATTAGAAATTCAGCGTGAGGCTTCCAAAAATAATTTTTGAAGTGTCCTAGGCCCACATTGAGCAAAGTGTTTTGTGCCAAGTAAGGAAAGCTGGTGGCAAGTCAAAGAGAGATTCACCACTACTAAGTGCAGAYATCTGTAATCCAGTGGTTGAATTGTTGTGGACATACCCAGTGCCTTTTTAAACACTCTAGAATATTCAAAATGCCTGCTTCAGACAGGCAAATACAATAGAGACCACAGGAGACTGCTCTTCCTGGAACGTTTTGGAGACCAGCTAAGATGCTCCTGAGTGTCTCGAACAGCACCAAAGGCCCTTGATTGTCAAGTGGTTTGAGTCCTAAATTTCTACGTCTGAACTCATCGTAGAGTCACYTGCCCTATAATCAAAGGAGAGGAACAGATGCTTCCAAGGTGTAATTCACCACAGCCTCAAAAGTCAAAAATGCGGAGATGAGTCACAGTGTAGAAATGTCTTTCTCCACTGAGTGAGAATGTTGGGTAACCAGGTGACTGACACACATGCAGAGTTTGTCTTGCAGATGTCTAAGTGTTAATGGACATCCATTAAAGTAAACAAAGCAATACAGACATTTCTGGGACTGGTTAGTTTGGCTTGTTGTAGATGAGTGCTATGGGACAGATAGATGTGTATTCACGAGTTAAGAACTCTATTTAKTTGCCTAAACTTAGTCAAGGCATGGCAAAGGTTTTCCTGTCTCATCCAGCTTTGTGTGGCAAGTGGTACCTATTCCTTCCTATTTTTGCTAATCCTCTCTCCAGTTGTTCCCTCCTCTAGACCCCAGGGATGTTCCCCATTAGCCATTTCTTGCTCTTCTAATTGCTTTTAAAAGCTTTATTTCCAGAAATACTGTGATCACCACCCCTGTTCCTGTGCTGCCTCTTCTCTGCTGCTTGTTGCACTGCTTGGACATTTCAGTGAGGTGGGAAGCTTTGCTAACCACTATTTCTTTCATTTTTTAACCATGTTGACTATTAGAACACACATAGCAATCACAATTCCACAATTTACAGACTTCTAAACACCCTTTCCTATTTCCTGTTTGTTATCAAGGACAATAAAAATACACATGCAAAATGAACTCATTTCAGGTTGGTAAAGATGGTAATTTCCATTCACCTCCCATCCTCTCCACCAAACATCAACGGGGTGGGCATTCCTCTTTGAAAGTTCTTGCAATGTTGTTGTGGGAATTTTGCTTTTACTTCAGAGTTTTAATTGTCAGTCTGAATATGGACAGTATTCAATTAATTTTAGACTACATATCTACATGCTTGTTCTGTATAAGCTAGAAGTTCTTTAGTATCTTACACCAAGTCCTTCTGAATCATGGCTTATATTAACCAAAACCAAACCCCCAAAATAGTTTAGAGGGACCATATTTGAGCAATGTTTTTCACTCTCTTCATTTGCAATCAGGGGAGTCCAGCTGGCTGTCTTGGACATAGACATCTACACCACAGGTGTGAAAACTAAAAGTAACCTGAACATTACATTAATAAAAAATGGTCTATTTCCTATAAATTGTATTTCAACTTATTCTGAATTGTTTCAGCTGTAGTGAGGAAAAAGCAAGCAAGCAGGCCAGCAAGAAGGTATTGTGTCCAATAAATAATATGTATATAATGACATTCATGGGTTTAATTTGCTTACTTACAGTGCTCACTGCACATTCGTTGTCTCTCTTAAGACCACCCCCCACTGATAGCAAGATTATTTACCTATTTTGTTCCCCTGCTTATTTGTTTGTAAAAGCTATAGTCATATATTTTCAAGCTTTATTCGAATTAACTACAACCACATGCCATGTTTGTGCCTGTAACTCATTAAGAATTATTGTCCCTTTTTTTTTTTGACATCAAGCAGCCCTCCCAAAGGCAGCAATTTACTTGTATGTTTTTGCAGAGCTTTTTTTATTTCCTTGTTTCTCAGACTGTAGATGAGAGGGTTGACCAAGGGAGTGAAAATGGTGTAAAAAGCAGAGAAGATTGTTTAGTTCAATTTGTGTATCGTGATGAGGGAGTACATGCACAACTAATATTGACCAGTAAAAAAGAATCACCACAATAAGATGTAAGGAACAAGTGGAAAAGGCCTTTTTCCTTCCAGTGGCAGAAGGAATTCTCACGACTGTGACAATGATGTAGAGAGAGGATTGAGGTCAGCAGGAAGGGAGGCAGCGAGCAAATCCCTGCCGCGACAGAAGTCACAAGTCCTGCCACACGAGTGTCACTGCAGGAGAGTTTTATCACTGGGAATGAGTCACAGAAAAAATGGTCTGTTTCATTAGTCCCACAGAAATCTAAATTTGAGATCAGGAAGGTGAGTATGGAGTTAGAGRGAAAGCTCCTGGTTTGACATGCAGCACTCTGCTGGTTTGAGTGTGAACCAGCAGGGGAAATTAACCCCACACAAATACCTCGAGAGAGATTTAGGTCAGTGTTACAATTTTAATAGAAGGTTTATAATAAATGCAGGAATACAGAAACGCCAGGTAAAACCGACAGAGTCACAGTACAACCTCGCAGTGGTTGCAGTCCTGTAGAAGGTCTGGAACTGCAGGAAGTTCACCTCCTCTGCTGAGTACCCCATAGTCCTCTGGGTGTCCAGTGGTGGTGAAAGGTCTGTTCCTTTGGGTGTCCAGTGGTCTGGGTGTCCAGTGGTTAAGAAACGTCTGGTCCTCTCGTTGTCCAGTGGTGGTTGCGGTCTCTCTCGAACCCCAAGCCTRTTTTTAYGTGGTGTTTCCTAGCTGGTACCTCCCCCAGGGGCGGGGATTTCCACAATGGGAGGGGATGTTTCTGACGTTCTACTCATAGGTGCTTATCCAGTTCCAGAATGGGCCATTAGCAGGGATAATCCACGCAGGATGGGTGGTGTTTGCTGCTGCCTGGGGAAGTTATCACAGTTGAGATAAAAAATACTACCCCACCTCACATGATCTGCCTCTCCTCGATCAGAGCCTCAGGGACCAGGTGTGTAACCAGCTACTGTGAACGACCCAGCTTATCAAGGAATTATGTGGATGGTGATAGAATACATCCTTTTGGTTAACGCAGGACAAGCGCCCAGCTGCAGGCAGAGCCCGGTGCCCACACGGGCGGGCAGCGCAGGGCCCTGCACAGCGCAGGTACCTGTCCCAGGACATCGCTGCCGGCAGGGAACACTCTGCAGCTGCCAGGCAGCCCAAGAAATAGTACCGTGTAAAACACCCCCAGGCTGAAATGCTTCTGTCTCTACCCAGGCAGCTGAGCAACATCCTTGGCAAGATATTTGAGCTGCAGCAGATTTCCAAGGAGGCCAGATTGCCCAGGAAGAAGTACACTGGGGTGTGAAGGTGCCAATCAGCTGCCACCAGCACAACGATGAAGGTGTTTCCAGTCATGGTCACAAGGTAGATTGACAGAAACACCTGGAAGAGAAGAGAATCCAGTTCAGGGCCATTCCCAAAATCCAGGAGGATGAATTTTGTAACATCTGTTTCATTTTACCACTCTTGATTTGCCATACCTTTTTTCCAGTGTTAAACCAGGAAGTGTTAGCAGCAATGAAGATCTCAACAGTTAAGACTCCAATAATGAAAATTTCYTCAGAGAATAGAGAAACAAAGAGTAAAAAAGTCTTTGCATCACCAGACCTGTCATGTAATTTCTATAATGATTTATCACATACTAAGAGTCACATTGATTATTACTTCAGGTACTAAGATGAGAACCTACAACTGAAGTGATGCCCATGTTTCTTCTCTGGCACAAGGGTACTTTCTAACATGTCTYCAGTCTGTGCAAGCAAATTAAAAATCAACTTCTTTCATTACATGCTGTCACAAGTTTTGACATATTCTTTTCTGTTGTGAAAAAAATAAATATTCAGTCAGATCGCTCCAGCAGTAACATAGCCATATTTCCATTGCTAATAARTACTGATGCATTGATGTATATTATTTATTCRCTATTTATAGGTGTGTAGCATGACCTTTAATGCAGATTTTTCTTATTTGAAGAAAGTTGAAAAACAGTCCAACTTCCATCAATGAAAACAAGAAGGAGGGTTATCTATACCATCCTCAGCATATGTCCACCCTGTCAAAAAAMCCCTGAAACACTCACAAACAAAAGCACTTCACAGTTATCTCACCCTTCAGTCTTGTTAATGTGTACAAYGAATGACTCCAAATTTATGGAGTTTAATTCACCTAAAATGGACAGAGTAAGTCATCTGCCAAAAGTACCTATTTCTTGTCACTGARAACTCAGAGAGACTTTAGTAGCCAGATATTTGAACAGAAAAATACAGTTCAGATAAATCCTACTGCTTGTCATAATGGTCTTTTTTATTTTTGCTTCATGTATTGAATAATGTCTTTCTCTAGATTCCCTTATGAGTCTGATTTTCCAAAAAATCTTGAGGCTTTGACTTAATTGTTCTGGATTTGTTCAAAAAAATTTCAGTGGTCAAAGCTAGTCCCAATACTGCGGTTAAGGGTGTACTGGCATAGGAAGACAAGAGGGTGCATACAAGGTCAGGTAACCTGAGAGGAATACAGACAAACTGTCTGAGCAAACAGGGATCCAGTTAGGAGAGCTAAAGACTTGATAAAATTAAACCTGGCCAGGGACTCCAAGGGCAATAGGAAAAGCTTGTATAGGTAAATATGAAAATGTGGTCCCTCTCTGGAAAGAAAAAGATCTGGTTACCCAGGACTTGGAGGAGGCTGAGGGACTCAATGACTTGTTTGCTTTGATCTTCACCAGCAAGTGCTCCAACCATACCTCCCGAGCCACAGGATCTGACAGCAGACTGATAGCACTGGGGTTGTTCAGATCGTGCAAAAGAGGAGGTCTAAGGTCTCTCCAGGGAGAYGTTAGAGCCCCTTCCAGTGCCTGAAGGGGCCCCAAGAGAGCTGGAGAGGGACTTTGGACACAGGAAAAGGGRGAATGCCTTCACATTGGCAGAGGWCAGGGTTAGATTACAGATTAGGAAGGAATGTTTCCCTGTGAGGGTGCTGAGGCCCCGGCACAGGTTGCSCAGAGAAGCTGTGTCTGCCCCATCCCTGGAAGTGTCCCAGACCAGGYTGGATGGGGCTTGGAGCAACCTGGGATAGTGGAAGGTGTCCCTACCCATGGCAGGGCTTGGAACGAGAAGGGCTTTAATGTCCCTTCGAACCCAAACTATTCTGTGATTCTATGGAAGGAACTGAACAGAAAATCTACTTCTTTTTTTTCTTCTGAATGGACTGTTCTAGTTAGCTCTGTTTTTATCCAGAGGTGCATGGATTTGGGAGAGATATTTGCAATCCATTTGTATTTTTCAAGCCCATAGACCTGGCCACATAAAGTCCAAGCATGTCCCTTTACAGGGAGGGACAATCTTCAGCCCTGTGTTCCCTAAACATGTCCTCTATTACAAATACAGCTGCAGGGGTTTTTTTTCAGACCATTATCTTCACAGAGGTAGCACTCCAATTTACCAGCATCTATTTGAACCATCTTCAGTGGATTTAATGTCACCTAATTTGGAACATCTCTATCTAAACACTCACCTCAGACTCCTCTTTCACTGTACAAAGAGAAGCAAGTGCTTTGCTCTGTCATCCATCCCATAGGTTTTATAGATCTGGTTTGTAGGAGCTGAATTAGAATTAGAGCTCCTTGTTTGGCAAAGGCACATGTCGTGTGTCGCTCTCAAATATTTTTCATATTTTCCTTTTTTTTTTTATTTAGCCAAMTGAGTATATCAACTCTTCTTTCCCATTCTGTGTTCCTCTTGTCACCTTGCTCCTTAAAAATATTTTCAGAGCTAAAACCAGATAAACACCCCAGAGGATAATCAAGCAAACAAAAGCCTTGGAGAGGTTGTTGTCACCAGCCTCGTATGGATATAAATAACCACTATTTCCCCGTATACTCTGGTTGGAAGATTGGCACTTTCTTAGCCTACATTTGGGCCTGGATGGAATTAGATGGATAGATAGGATGACAACTGAGTGGAAGATTACTACGAAGGTCATCATTGCTATCAAGTCAGCACTGGTGTGTGGAAGTCTAAACGTGACCAGGGCCTGAATTCAATACCGGGCAGGTGCCTGTGCTGCTATTCCAGGGCGTCCTCTGGAGATGCTGCTCAATCTTCTTTTCCTGCAGGGTGACTGTGTTCCTAGCTGTGTATCACAAATAAGTGAGATGACTGTTCCAGGTCCTGGACTTTAACCACAGCTTCCTAGCTGGCATTTAAGGCAAGGTGGACTCTAATTTGTTAGTCAATGCTCAGGCTGCTTAGAGTGCAAGGCCAGACACACACAGCTTGAAAAATAAATGTCTCTTGGCAAAGTACAACTTTTCATATCCTTGGTGAACCTCAAAATGAAAAAATATCCTAAGAACAAGGGAAAATTCAAAGACCATGTGAAAAAAGGTGAAGTCCCCCAAATCTGAGAGGGAGTTGTATTATGCAAACACCACTAGATGGAACTGTAGTCAAACCAGTCCTACAGACCAATTTCTACCACAGTGACYTTGGCCTCTACAGAGCTGGTCCTTGCTGAGCTGCAGAGCCTCAATGTCACCTATTTTGATTGATAACATGAGATGGAATAAATATGTCTCAAAATTACAAAATATGCCTGGTGAGTTTCCCATGGGATACTCCTGGTTTCCCACCAAGTAGCCACTCTGTCTGTTCTATTGACSGAATAAAATGCTTCTGTTCAACCAGAAGGGCTGAGCTACATCATCCACGTGGTCTCTGTGTGTGAGTGTCATATAGAGGCTTTAGTATGGAGTACAACACACAGCAGAAGGTGGATCTTTGCTCTTGGGGCCAGAAGGCCTTCACAGGGCAGTTAAAGCCCTGATGAATTAAGCCTGGCCAGGGATATCAAGGGCAACAAGAAAAGCTTGTTGGTGATAACAGGAAGACAAGAGATAAAGTGGGCTGTCTTYGGAAAGATATGGGAGACCTGGTTACCTGGGACATGGACCAGGCTGAAGTACCCAACCACATATTTGCTTCTATCTTCACTAGCAAGTGCTCCAGCCACACCACTWGAGTCACAGGAGGCAAAGGCAGGGACTGGGAGAAGGAAGAACCACCCAYGGTACGAGATGATGAGGTCTGAGACCATCTAAGGAACTCAGAGTTGCACACACCCATAGGATCTATGAGATGCCTCTGAGAGGAACTATGGATGAGTTGTGCAGGCCACTATCCATCCTATTTGGGATGTTATGGCAGTCTGGTGAAGTTCTTACTGACTGGAAAAGGGGAAACATAACCCCATTTTTAAAAAGGGAAACAAGAAAGACCTGGGGAGTTACAGATTGGTCAGTCTCACCTCTGTGCCCAATAAGTTCATGTAGCAGATCCTCCTTGGAAACTATGWCAAGGCACACGGAAAATAAGGAGGTGATTTTTTCTACTTTTTTTCTATGAAAAAAATTTGGTKTTTTCATAGAAAATATTGCTTACATGAAAATTAATTATCAGGACATAGAGTTTGAATCTCAGAGTTAAGATGAGCAGAGTATCTTTACAGACATGCAAGGAAAACAGGCTTTTAATTTTCACATTACATTTTAGTATTTGCTTTCCTCAGGATTCAATGCCATGTCAACAACAGAAAAGCAAAACCAGACCTGCATGACAGAATTCATCCTCTGGGATTTGGCGATTTACCTGACCTTCAGAGCTCCCATCTTCCTGCTCTTCCTGGTGATCTGCATGGTGGCAATGACGGAGAACATTCTCACCTGGTGTTGGTGGTGGCTGTCCAGCATGTTCACAGCCCAATGTACCTATTCCTCAGTCATTTGTCCTGCTTGGAGAGAGGATACAGCTCCACCACCCTGACTGAGCTGCTGGCAGCTTCCCTGACAGAAGTATTTCCTACAGCAGCTGCTTTTCATATTTGGTTTTCTGCTTATGTTGTGTCCTGACAATGATGTCTTACGATCAGTGTGGAAATCTTTGCATTGCATCACCTTTCATGAGCTGTAATCTTTGCACAGCATTAGATGCTGGCCTGGGTAGGGGTTTTATGACCAGCTTTGTTCTCATATGATGTCACAAAAGCTGTGCTGCGATTGCTGAGAGAGTGACCATTTCTTCTGTAATTTCACCTCTTTGATAAAATGCATCTTTAGTGGCACATTTCTGATAGAAGTTGTAACATCTTTGATGTTTCCTACATGTTCTACACTGCCCTTTCTTCTGATTGTGTATATATACACACTRTATATTAATCATCATCACCATCCTGAGATTCCCTTCAGAGAGACAAAAGGCATTTTCCACATGCTCCTCTCACCTCACTGTGGTCACTATTTTGTATTCAGCTTCCATCCTTGTTCACGTGTTACCAAAAAYGTAACCTCACAAGCTGTTCTCTGTCTTCTACACTGTGATGACAGCCATGGTGAATCCGCTTATCTACAATTAAGAAACAAAGAAGTCAGAGGAGCCCTGGGCATTTGGGGTTTATATAAATGACGTGTCAAGAGCAATGAAAAARTCCTGTGAAATCAAAACGTAATCACACTCCAAAAAACCCCTTGATTAAACTCCAAAAGGCTTTGTCATGTTTTCATATTATTTCAATCAAGAAATTGAAAGATTCAGCTGCCCCAATGTAGAGATACAGTGTCCTTTAGGTGCTTCCCAGGACTGGAGAGGCATTTCTAATGTATTACAATGAGATGGGTCAAGGCAGAAAGAGTGTGCTTGGTTTAAACTACTAAAGGGTTCATTTGGGCTGTTTTTAGCTAGATGAAAATTAGGATTGGAACTGATATCAATAAACTTTAAACATTGCCTGTATAGGTATTTACATATAAGTTATTATCTCTTACATTCAACTGTCAGAAAAAAAACACTTTTAAGGTGAAGTTAGATGAAGAAATAATGTCTTCTCTAGGAGGAGGTGAATCTTATTCCAGGTTATGCTCACTGCACTGACTTTATTAGTCCAAGAATATGGGGGTTGAGGCCAGATAGGGGCACATGTACCATAAAGAGTCCTACTGAATTAAATAAACTTCTCTGAATTAATAAACCAGACTTCCCCTCTCATCCCCTCAGTAAGCAAACAGTAACTCACTCAGTTAGTAATGTCTCAATAAGAATTGATCCCATTATAGCTTTATGATAACTTAAAGGAGTTGAGAAGCAACTGCAGACAGAGGGAGATAAAATTTCTCAAAGTCCTGATTTTCACACTGATTTTAAGTCGATACCTGGAATTGAGTGTACTGAATTCTCTGAAGTAATTCCCTATTTTGTTGTTGCTGCTCATTGGCTTCAGAGATAGAACACACAACAGTTTAGATTAAATATGAAGGTTTTCAGCGTGTGTGCAGGATGCATTTTGTCTGTGGACAGCCACTGGAACAGCAGCCATGTCCTTACTGCATCCCAAGGTTGTATTTATCCCGCAGTTTAATTCACCATCTACTACCTTTTTTTTTTTTCCCAACACTGACTATAATGCAGCATTTTCCACATTTTCGTGTTGGTTCCCATAATTTTCTGAAACACAGCTCACTACTGGATCTTCTTTATTTATTTTGATGGTTTTGTTTCATGTGAGTCTGAATCCCCCAGCACAAAGCCAACCTGCCTTGAGACCTGCTTTAACCTTCCTTCATGCCTGAGACATTTGAAGATTCTTTGATAATTAATATATCTCTATAATTTCCACTTGATATTGAGAGTTTCTCTTGGTTTGCTAGGTTTGTGCAAGGATGATGTGGTAGGAAAGGGGCATTTGACATGCAGGAAAACAGTGCATGTAGGCACATGAAGATGCAAAGCCTGCTCCGAGGCTCTGTAAATTGACTTGTATTCAGTTTGTGGGCTGCAACGAAAGAGAACTTTCATTCCCAAGCAGGCTGGTGCAGATGGCTTCTTATTCACATTGCAAGGGCAGATGGTGGTTGTTAAAGTTCAGAACATGGCATCACCTGCAGTGGTGTTTTCTGTTTGCTGACCCTGTTCCTTTGAATTTTGCAATCATCCTGATCTATCATATGACCTTATACCAGCTTTCCAGTGCCTAAAGGGGCTCCGGGAGAGCTGGAGAGGGACTTTGGACAAGGGCCTGGAGGGACAGGACAAGGGGGAATGGCTTTCCACTGCCAGGATTACTGGCAGGTTCCGACTGGGCAGGGTTAGATGGGACACTGGGAAGGAATGTTTCCCTGTGAGGGTGCTGAGGCCCTGGCACAGGTTGCCCAGGGAAGCTGTGGCTGCCCCATCCCTGGAAGTGTCCCAGGCCAGGCTGGATGGGGCTTGGAGCAACCTGGGATAGTGGAAGGTGCCCCTGCCCATGGCAGAGGGTGGGACTGGATGAACTTCAATGTCCCTTTGAACCCAAACCATTCTGGGATTCTGTGTTAATTGCTCCTGCTATGATCAAAGTCAGAAAGCATGCAGGGATCTTTGGGACTGCTGCTTTCAGAGAAGATAGACGGCAAAGCTGATCTGACAAATCAGGCACAACAGCCACTGCAGCTTKGTCTAAAGAGGCAACTTTATACAAATGTCAGCAGACAGCCAGGGTGGAAGCACTTCCATGGCATTCTACACTGTGGGTATGCCTGGACCTGGAGACTCCCTTTTTAGCCAAGAGAAAGACATTGTTCCTTCTTGAGTGTGAATCAGCTCATCTCTAAGGAATATCTGAAATATTCTGCTCTAACAGTGTCTGCACTGTATTTGCTAAAATTCCTGCCGTGTATTCCATTATGTTCTGTTCATTGCCACAGAGTCCCATTCCTTCTCCTTTTCACTTGTGCAGATGTGTTTTGGGAATAATTATAGATGCCAGAAGACTGTTGTTTTCTAATGAAGTTTTAACCTGGGAGGATACAATATGGGTTTTGGGCAGAACTTAATATCCTATAAATATATGACGTATTTCTTTCTCTCTTTTCTGAAAAGCTCTCCTCTGACAATAGAGATAAAACAAGATGATGAATCAGGGTATAAATAAGAAGAAAAAATCAGAGATTCTCTAACTGAAATTTTTATTGTAGATCTTAACTTTTATACAATGTGAACTGATACTCCTATTTAACTTAAGAAATTATAGACACAATGAAACAGGAAGCTGTAACTTGGATAAGTCTGATGGAAATTTGAACTCTTCGACTGAAGAACACTTTTATAATTAGGAGGCAAAAAATTGCTGTTTCCTGCTGAAATGTAAACACTGTGGAACTTCCTAAATAAAGAAATTAAAAAATATGGAAAACCCCAAGGAATGTAACTGATTGTTACAGAATTGTTACAGTTTAGAACTGATTGTTCTAAAACTGAAATGTTTTAAAAAATGCAGAATAACGTGCACTAGGTGGGGTGGTGACGATTTAGGGGCAAGCCAAGCCTTGACAACCAGAATGAGGGTTTCAGTTAGAGACCAGTTTGTCCTGTTTCCCAAAGAATCTGGTTCCTAGGAAGTTGCAAAAAGTGTGTGTGTCAGACAATTCAAGAAAACAATGTGTTATCTGATGGGCCTTAACGAGGTTTGCTAACGATGCATAGAGCCCTCAGGGCAAGTTGGCTGCCAGGAAGTCCAGGAGAGGGTGTTCCTGGAGGGTATCTACGCACCATACAACTGTCATTTCTGGTGGGTCACAGATTCATAAATCCCTGCAGATGACCACAGCTCTCTTCTGTGGGTTCTTAGGATAAAATTCACTGGTCTTATTTTGTGAACTCTAGATCTTTTGTTCGTTTGCTTGTGTGTCTTTGGCTACTTTTTTAACTATTGAAAAAATAAGGATGCATTGCTCTTTATGAGGACTTAATCCAATAATAATAGCTACAATCCAAGGATAGTTGTAGAGTTGGGCACTTGACAAATACCTGTGAACACCAGAGGCTTCAAACTAGGTTGAGGTGTGTTCACTGAACTGGCTGCACATTCTGATTTATCTTAGTCAAGACAGCTTTAATAGCTGCAAATGAGATGATATTTTAGTCTAACGTGAAATACTCTCTTCTCCTTTCTGATTGTACATTTCGAGCCATCTCTTTGGGTTTCCTTTTCTGTGAAATAGACAGGATTTAACTTGTTTCTGTCTCAAAGGCTGTGAAACCAGACCCAAAACCACCATGGGCAGATATTTCTGTCTGCTTGTGACAGAAGAACTGTAGTTTTTCAGTACACACGTCATGAGTGTGTGTGCATTTTGCTGTTGAAATGATTCTCTTCCTCAGAGACGAACACACATCTTGATCTCAGACACATAAAACCCTTACCAGGACCTTTCACAGAATTGGTTCCATAGAACATCCCACTGGGGACACTTAAGAAAAAGGATGGCTGTTCAATGAGGGGAATAGATGAGCTGGATGAGTATTGTAGAGGTGGGGGAGGCCTCAGGGAACAGTATTTCAGGGCATTGTTCAAGGCTTTGGGATTGGGGAGTAGGTTATGATACAGGAAGTGGGAACTTGGATATCCACTGAACTGAGCCGGAGGGAGGGCTGCGACAACTGAGATGTGTAAGATTCCACCACTAGAGATAAGATGTTCTTCATCGTTGAAGAGCAGCCATCTGTTCCTGGAAAGCTACAAGAACGGTCTGCAGGGAATGGAAGTTCATGGATTGCAGGGGCAGTCTATGAGGCATCACTGAAGCAGTGGGGTCTGGAGGGGTGGGGATCTGATCTGGGGCAGGAGGGACGCTGTGGAGAAGGTGGGTGCCATCGCCATGAGGCTGGGCTGCCAGGGGTCAGGAGCAGTGAGGGGGCAGGGGCTGTGTTTTGGGACCGAGCAGCAGTGCTGGAGCTTGGGACCACAGGGCAGGAGGACAGCCCCTGGCTGGGACAGCAGAGATGTGTGGCTGGGCTGTCACACCTCTGCCCAGGCATCTTGGCTGTGCAGCCCCTCCAGCCTCCCAGGAGCCTTATATCTCCTCTGCATGTCTGCACTGACCAGAAAAGGTCTTGGTGGGGGCCAGCACTTGGCCCCTTTCTGTGACAGGACACATCAAATTGCCGCTTGGTAAAAACATTTTTTCCTTCCTTTATTTTCCTGTAACTGTGCTCTGATTCTCTGCTCCTGCCTCCCAGGAGGGTCTCTTAGACTTTCTTCAGCAGCTTCATCTCTAATAGCCTCACAGGCCCTGTTAAAACCACAACAAAGTTCACTCCTGTGACCATCCTTCACGCTGTGTAATTTTTACCCAAGGGCTCGATAGATCAATTAATCTTCAAACTTCTTGCTGCTAATTCTCTGTTACACTCATCAGGTGTCTAATAGGGGAAATAGTCTGTGAGAAAGAGTTTTGCTCTAGTTCAACTTTTTAATGAACGTACGGTGCAGCAGGGGATTTCTTGTTTCTTTTTCAAGACAGATGATGTAAATTAATATACTCCAAATGAACTTACTAAACATAATTCTCCAATGGGAGTGGATGCTGCCAAACAAAAAGGAACAAAGTTATCTTTGTGGTCAAGCAATTTGTGGAATCTGTGTCTTTGGCTGTTTCTCTCAGGAGTCATGAAGGGCAAAGCTGTCCGTGGTAAAATCATCCCTCTCATCATCCTCAGAAATAAACACTGCATTGCAAATCTAGTGACAGCTCCAATTCCTGCTGGTGCTCCACTTGTAAAATTAAGTGCGCACTCAGTTAGGATGAAAAATGCATTTATGTACCAAAACCTGTGTCAGAGACAAAATTTTCAAAAAACAAATAGCATTTTCTACCAGTTTGAAGGTGAGTTTTCAAACTCTTTCACTTGACTGTAAGACAAACCAACATAACCAGCCCAGGCCTTGTTGCTAGAGACAGGAATATGACACACAAACCAATCCACAGATATGAGCATCATAAGGTGAGAGATCAAAGGCACAGCTCAGTGATGGTGCTTGTCCGAGAATTAAAAATATTAGTCAAATATTAGGTAGGACAAGTACCAAGCTGATGGAAAAATATTTGATAGGTAGACAGGTAGGGAAATGAGAATTCATAGTAGTGGAGGAAGAAAGTGTACTGGATAGTAAGCCAGCTAAAGTATTAAGAACACAACTGTCATGCACACATGGACTTTATTTTTCTTTCAACAAATGAAAAATATAATTATAGAAGCATGGGGAATATTTGTTAGATTTCAGTCAACTTTGGAAAAGCATTTTTAGCAACTAAATTAATGGATTAAAATCCAAGAAAAATGTTGATTTTTACCAGAATTGCATATTTTTAATTTGCAAACAACAACTTTTCATTTAGAAATAAAATATTATAAAAATTAAACATTAATTTTAAGATGTTAAGTGGATATGAACAAGCTAAAATATTTTGCTTCAGGGTGAATGACAGGAACTAACCCAAAACGAAACTGGGCAATTGCCTGACTCGTCAAGAACCACAAGAGAAGCAGGTAGATAGACTAGACAACCACTTATAGTCATTGTCCTGCTGTATTCTTTGGCCCACAGAGGGGAACTTTCATGACCTTGCAGCACAACTAGCTGAAAAAACCTATTTTTGTGCTGTTTTAAGGATGGCTGGATTAGTTTTTCCTTCCTATGTTCTTCCTATTATCGGATGACTGTAAGACCTAAAGGACTTCCCTGAAGTGGGATTCTATGGGATGAGTTTAGTGTCTTTGCTTTCTTTAGCTTTCACGGGAAAGCTGCATCAAAGAGAACCAACAAACAGTAGAATTACTGATTTCTGAAATTCCCAACATGTTATTCAGAGGTGGTTGTGCCTCAGAAGGAAGGACTCCGTGCTCTCCTAAGGAGTAATTGGCATTAAGATTTGTAGGAAATGGACTACAAGTGAAGTTACAGAAATTATCCTGAATATTCCCTCGAAGAAGACTTCCCTGACTTTTAGCTGCTTAGAAGCCAGGAGCTTAGTCTCAGCTCAGCACTCAGGATCCATCTGTAGGTAATGGAGAAGGATATCTGCAATTGACCTCCTCTCATCCTCAGAATGGTGTCAAGAACGACAGGGTGAATCTTTCTTGAAGAGAATTTAAAACAAATTCTCAGACCTCATGTACCATATATAGGGCGAAGTAAAATGAGAGTTTTACAGTGAAACCAGTCACCAGAACTCCACTTCTAATCAAGAGAAACAACAACTTCTGTGGCTTTCCCATCCCTGGAAATGTCCAAGACCAAGCTGGAGCAACTTGGTCTGATGGAAGGTGTCCCTGCCCATGGCAGAGGGTTGGAATATTTTAAGGTCCCTTCCAACCCAAACCGTTGTGTAATTCCATGATTCTATAACAATTGATAGCTCTGCACCAGGATGCAATCAGGCATGACCTACATGCCTGCCTCCCTCCATGTAGGGGTTTATATTGGGTGCCTTGATGATGAAATTTGATGTAAAAGTTAATAGTTCCTGCAAACATAAATGCCTCAGAACAGCTCTCCGGAGTACAGAATCACCCACATTTACTGGGGCGGTGGCATCCTAGTGGGTGCTTGTGCTGACACTGCACAGTCCTCATCCCCAGTCTCCTCTTGGACCTACCTTTATGATGTTTCTATGTGTTTTTTTTTTTTCCCTGCATGTTGCTTTTCCATTCAAAGGGCCTGAAATAAGATGAATGGTGGAAAGTGATTTTTTAGAGTAACGTCCTGTGATGCTGAGGGGATGTGGTTCATTCTGAAAGACTATTTTGATGAAAGGAGCCAAACCCAAATTCCAAGCATTATTATCTACATCCCTTTTATAGAAAACATCTCTGGAAAGTGATGACTCAATTTTGGACTGATCTATTTTGGTATGCAGCATGACTGGCCCTCCCTGGCCTGAGGCTTAGGTAACTAAACAGGACTGGGAAGCTGTTCAACAAAACACGAGACACTGCTGGACATGGTGGATTCCAAAAGCTCTGTGAGAGGTTGTGGAGGCTCAGGGGTGGTTGAGGAGGTGCGATGTGGGAAATGACCAAACTTCAGAGAGAAAAAAAGGGAGTTTGAGGACCTTTCAGGGCGTGGAGTAGGATGACAGTACCTAGCTAACTGCGCCAAGTGATACCTTAGTCTGTGATGACCCATGTGAGAGTCATACCAAGAAATACCAAATTTGGGAATAGGTATAGAAAAATATAGACCAAGAGGGAAGATGGCATTTCTTTTGGGTGGAGGCAGGAGCAGGTAAAGAGAGGTGGAGCAGGGTGGAGCAGGCCCGGCAAACAGGAGAGGATGGGGACAAAAAGGGGGAGGTCAGGTGCAAAAACTCTGCTTTTTGGTAAGCTTCTCTGGACAAGACTTGTACCTGAACCCCAAAATGTTCTTAATTCGTTTCTGTGTTGGTGTCTGTATGACACTGTGGGTGTGTGATCTGCTGGTGAGCTTCAGGTTTGGTTAGTCCATGGTTAGGAGGAGACCAGCATCTGGAAAGAGCTGCAGTTAGAGATGGAGACTGTTTCAAGGTCTTGGCATGGGTCCTGGATGGTAAAGGACCTCAGTGCCATGCTGAACTGTGTGGAAGGTTCTAGGAGGGCTGTGGATGTGYGCAAGTACTGGGAATACGGGCTTAGTCTTACCCCTGGCTGGATCAGGGGAATGAGGAAAAGCAGCAGTGTTGTCTTCAGCAAACAAGGGAGACAATTATTGTAGATCTTAAAATTCACCATATTCATCTTTTCTTAACACAACTTTCAACTTTCAGAGGTGTTCATGCCCAGTAAAAATGCACAATGCAGCTGTTAACAGAAATGGTTATACCTGCAGTGATCCAAGCAGCCATGGCCTTGGGCTGGATGGTGTAGGACTAGAGCAGGTCTCCAACAACTAAGTCTAGAATTCCAGTGAATGAGGGTAAACCAAAGCCAGAACAGTGGTGAATGTTTCTAATCATGATGATCATATACATAATTAAAAAGAAAAGATGAATGAACAATTCAGAAACATTCTTATATTCCAAGAGGATTAATTCATTCTGTCATGCATTATTGATTTTGTTTCTTGTCCTTTTCCATATGGCAAGGCTGCAGCTCAAATCCTGTGTTGAGTTTTGGGCCTCTCACTGATACTGAGGTGGTGGAACATACCCAAAGAACAACTACAAAGCCAGTGAAAGGTCTAGAGAACAAGTTTTATGAGGAACATATGAGGAAACCGGGGTTGTTTAGCCTGAAGAAAAGGAGGCTGAGGGGAGACCTCATTGCTCTCTACAACTCTCTGACAGATGGTTGTAGCCACGTCGGTGTCTGGCTCTTCTCCCAAGTAACAAGCGATAGCACAAGGCCTAAAGTTGTGCCAGGGGAGTTCTAGACTGGATAAGAGGAAAAATTTCTTCACTAAAAGGGTTGTCAAGGATTGGAACAGGCTCCCCGTGGCAGCGGTGGAGTCTGTCATGGAGGGGTTTAAAAGATGTGTAGAAGTTGCTTAGGGACATGGTTTGGCAGTGCTGGGTTAACAATTGGATTCGATGACTTAAGGTCTCTTTCAACCTAAATAATTCTGATTCTATGATTCTAACATATCATCAGTTCCAAGTTTATTACAAAAGCATGTCAGGTCTTCTGTTTGCCTCAGGGGCAGCTTTTTTCAGTGGATGGGAGTGCTGAAGGGAGCATGTGAATACTCAGGAAGGGTGTCAAAGTGCTGCCTGGCAGTTCAGTGAGAAAGTAATGTGCTGACAGAAAGAACATCTTGATGTAGGTGTCTGACATATGCACTTGGTGCCAGAAAGCTTTGTGTTGTCAGCGAGCTGAGGAGACATCAGCCCCTTCATCTGAGGCACTGATGAACAAGTTAAACAATCTTGGGCCCAGTATTGAACCTTGGGGGACACCACCAAAGGCCTCCAACCAGAGCCCGTGAAATCACAGCTGTAGCCAGAGCTCATCCTCTGCACCTCAGCTGCTGTATGGACAAACCAGAGTGACCCAAAAGGCAGAGACAGCACATCCAGGGGCTAAGAATGTCTCATACTTTTAATCCAGCTCAACATGGAACTGCAGTCCAGGCTGAGACTAAAGGTGGCAAATGTCTGTGTAAAGAACCACAGCACCAAAAAATGAAGCACTTTAAAACTGCTGCATCCCACATTAAAATTTGGATTTAGTGCCTAAACATGAGAGGATATCCAGTGCTACTAGAGATCCTCATACTTCACAGGCACGAAGTATGACGAAGGACCTGCACAAACCTGTTCTGTTCTGGATCCAAAGGTAAAGTCTGAGGGGGATGATATTTAACGTGTCAGTAGTAGTCTGTAAATATAAATCGTTTCATCACTGACCATAATTTGAATCTATAAAAGTAGCTAGATACAAAAAACATCTAAGCATATAAATCGAGGCAAGATAAATCACACTGCTAAAGCTGGTAGAGGTGAACTTCACATGCATTCGTAAGTTTGCATTTAAATCTAGGTTCATTATTAAGGTTCCACTTACACTTAATGGAAAAAACCAACCATCCCTCCAGATGATTGACTCAAATAAAATGTTGACAAGATCATTCTGAGGCTATGGTCACCCAAGATGTAACACGCGCTAGCTCTTTTCAGCTGTAGAGAAGATATGAATGACAGGAGAGTCATTCAGCTGCCTACACACAAATAATCATTTAATACATCAGATCACCCAAGGCTGTCAACTATGAACCTGTATTGGCTGTACAGGAGCCTGTACTGGAAACCAGAGAAGATGTGGTACCATAAGACATCTAAAAAATAATAGAAGAAGCAACAAGTCCTTGAATATCTCTCCTGATGTAGATCTATGCAATTAACTTTGAAATGTGTTAAACTGCACGAGATAATCAGTAGTTTTTCAGTCTCTTGCAATACAGTGTCCTTTTGATCTCTTTCCTTGTAAATAGGAGAGGTGGAGCAACCACATTCTGAGTCTTCTCCTTGCTGTAGTCACTTTCTTCCAGGAARGAGTTTTCTCCCTAAGGTTTTTTTCAGGGCAGTTTTCACTTAATGGTTCCTGAGCGTGTAGATCAAGGGGTTCAGAGCTGGGGTGACAGCACTGTAAATGAGAGTCACTTGCATATCCCTTTCACCGGAGTTTCCTGAGGAGCGTGTTGTATAATTGAAGAGCACCGAAATATAAAACAGTGCCACAACAGTGAGGTGGGAGCCACAGGTGGAGAAGAGCTTCCATCTCCCTTCCTGGGACTTCATAGAAGAGGAAAGAGATGATATAGAGGTAGGAGGGGACTATGAGAGTGAAGGGGCCTAGAACAATCAATGTGGTGACAACATTGAGGAGTGTCATGTTGAGGCTGGTTCTGCTGCAAGCCAAATTCAGCAGTGGCTTGATGTCACAGAAGAAGTGATGACTGTGATTTTGGCCACAGAAGCTCAGCTGAGAGGTCATGACTGAGTGCATCATGGCATGGACAAAGCCAGTGGACCAGCTGGCCACAGCCAGCAGCAGACAAGCCCGTGGGCTCATGACAAGGGCATAGCGCAAATGGCCGCAAATGGCCATGCAGCGGTCAAAGGCCATCCCGGCCAGCAGCACAGCCTCGGCACTGCCCAGCCAGTGGAAGAAGTGGAGCTGGGCCAAGCACCAACCAAGAGAGATGGGCTGGTGCCCAAAGAGAAAGCCAGTCAACATCTTTGGAACAGTGACTGTGGAGTAGAAGATGTCCAGGCAGGACAGGTTCCCCAGGAAKAAGTACATTGGTGTGTGGAGCTGGGGCTCAGATACCGCCACGGTCACAATGACGCCATTTCCCAGAAGAGTGGCCAAGTAGAGCAGCAGAAAGGAGCTGAAGAAAAAGTGCTGCAGTCCCTGGATATTGGTGAGGCTCAAAAGGAGGAACTCCCTGACCTCAGTGTGGTTCAGCATTGCTGGAAGAGTAAGAAGCAAAGGCAAAATGTCAAGGTTCTACACTTGTGAGGAGTAACAGTATCACACAACTCACTTGTTTCTGGCTCTTTCACAGAGCCAATGCTCTGTGAGGGTGGCTGGAAAGGTGGAAAAAGGCCAATTGGCTGCGCAGAGGGAAACCAATCTGGGCTGCTGGGGAATGGCAAGACATTGCCACTCGGGCAGAGAAACTGACTGTGAAAGTCCACCATGTGGATGCCCATGTGCCTAAGAGTCAGGCTAATGAGGAACACGGCAACAATGAACAGGTAGATCAGGCTGCCAAAATTGAAGTGTCACAGATTAATTTGGATTGGCAACACAGAGGGGAGTTATTCCTAGCTCGATGGGCCCATGATGCCTCAAATCATCAAGGCAGAGATGCCACCTATAAGTGGGCAYGAGACCGAGGGGTGGATTTGACCATGGACAGTATCTCCCAGGTCATCCACGATTGTGAGACGTGTGCTGCGATCAAGCAGGCCAAGCGGGTGAAACCCCTATGGTATGGGGGAAGGTGGTCCAAGTATAAGTATGGGGAGGCCTGGCAGATTGATTACATCACACTGCTGCAAACCCGCCAARRCAAGCGCTATGTACTCACAATGGTGGAGGCAACCACTGGATGGTTGGAGACCTACCCTGTGCCTCACGCTACTGCCCGGAATACCATCCTGGGACTGGAAAAGCAAGTCCTGTGGAGGCATGGTACCCCTGAGAGGATTGAGTCTGACAATGGGACTTATTTCAAGAACAGCCTTATTAACACCTGGGCTAGAGAACATGGYATTGAGTGGGTGTACCATATTCCTTACCATGCACCAGCTGCYRGAAAAGTTGAGCGGTGCAAYGGACTACTAAAAACCACCTTAAAGGCACKGGGTGGGGGRACTTTCARAAATTGGGAGCTGCATTTAGCGAAGGCTACATGGTTGGTCAACACCTGAGGGTCCACTAACCGAGCTRGCCCTGCCCAATCCGAACACCTCCRTGCAGTAGATGGAGATAAGGTTCCAGTGGTGCATATGAGGGGTATGTTGGGAAAGACTGTTTGGGTCAATTCTGCCTCGAGCAAAGACAAACCCATSCGTGGAGTTGTTTTTGCTCAGGGACCTGGTTGCAYCTGGTGGGTGATGCAGAAGGATGGAGAAACCAGACGTATACCTCAAGGGGACCTTACTTTAGGTTGAATTGTCCACAATGCTGTACCTCTACCCACATCTGTATGTATATATGTATATAGTTAGGGTAATGCATGTATGTATATAGTTTAAAAGTTTAAGTCTGATGTGGGATGTTAGTGTGGGAGGAAAGGGAAACAATTTTCAGGGTGGATAATGTTATGGGTTAGAAAAAAGAAATGAAAATTTGTTTCCTTTCCCCTGGGTTACCAGGGAGGCTGTGTAGTTGGGGAGGGACTGGCCGGGAATTGATGGGTGATACTCAAGAACAAAAGGGAGTTATCTGTTCAGCTGCATTCCAYGTTAATGACACAGAATGAATGATACTTAAGGACAAAAGCGACCACTTGCCCAGCCCAGAAGCCAGGACAATTCCCTCAATTAAAGAAAAACAAAGACTTGGAAATACTGACAAGGGGGATGTTTCCCCAGAGGCTGGAGCATCTCGAGAGAACTGCCAGAGACTTGGGCGAGAGGTGGGTGGAGACCGGGGCTTGCCTCACTCTCGGCTTGCCTTCGAGGAGGACAGGACAGTCGTGTCTGCAGCGAGAGCTGTTTTCCCTCCGGGAACACTGCTACACTGCGACGCCTCCGCTGGCTGGCTCCAGAGCACRGACACACTGTGACATCTCCGAAGGTCCCCTGGCACAGGGTACAGAGTCACGCTGTAACCAATCGCCGCCCGGAGCTGCTAGTCTCTGCTGTTTCCTGCCTTCTGCTGGTTTGCCGGTGGGTGATACCGAGATCCATCGCTCTCCAGTCAACCCTGCCTGCCTGCGCTGCTCGCTGCCCGCTGCCGAGGTTGGTGGAGCCGGGCGGCTGCCCCGTGGGTTCGCGCCGGGGGCGACTTTCCCTCTTTCCCATCCGCCAGAGCCGCCATTGCCGCGTGAGGGTCRTCGCGCTCACGCCACAGCGCCCCCTGCAGCCGCGGGGGAGTCACCGCAGCCTCTCTGCTCCAATGGAGAATCTCTCAACATCAGACAAGGAACTGATAAGAGGTTTGTCTGTTCTCTTGTGGTTGCTGTTTAACTGTCTTGTTTTATATATATATATATATATATATATATATATATATAGTTATATAACCCTAGTAAAGAACTGTTATTCTTTTTACCACATCCTTGCCTGAGAGCCCTGTAATTTCAAAGGTACAGTAATTCGGAGGAGGGAGGGAGGTCATTCCTGTACTCAAGGGAGGTTTCCCACCTTCCTTGACAGACACCTGTCCTTCAAACCAGGACACCACCCCATACATTTCTTTTTATTTCCCATTTTGTCTGCTTCTTATTTCCAAAATTCTCTCTTACCAACTTTTGTAACTTTTACTGCTGTGGTGGGTTGACCTTGTACTGCAGCTGGACTCCTGCCCAGTCATTCTCTGATGTCCCCTCCTCAAGAGGAGAGGACAGGGGAGAAAAAAAGATGAAAATGCTCATGGCTCAAGATAAAGACAGGGAGATCATTGACCATCACAGRTAAACCACACTGACTTGGGGAGAAATTAATTTACTTCCTTGCCARTCAAAATAGATTGGATGGTAAGAAATAAAGACAGAACTAAAACACCTTTCCCCCACCCCTCCTTATTCTTTCCACGCTCAACTTCACTCTTTCATTCCCAAATCTTCTACCTTCCTCCCAGGYCCAGGCTGTGCAGGTGGTAAGAGGAATAGGGGGTTGCAGTCAGTTCATAACAATTTGCCTCTGCAGCTCCTTCCTCCCCACACTTTTCCCCTCCTGCTCCAGTGTRGGTCCCCTCTGGGGGATCAAATAGCTTAACCTCAGACTTTACCTGTGCTGCAATATAAAGTTGTAACTCTTTYATTACTTAGTGACCTACAGTTGTGGAACAGCATTGCAAGAGAAAAAAGTCACCCCAGCAGGAACAGGTTCAGACTCTATACCCTGAGGCCAAGACCTACCTAAAACAACATGAATAGTTTATCAGGGGAATGTTTAACCAGGATCAGCACAGCAAGTGTTCCAAGGAATCCACACCCTGCTTTTCTCCAGGCAGCTTTTTTGTTTAATTCTTCAATAACTCAGAGCCAGCTTAAGAAGCTGATGCTGYTTGGAGCCTGTAGGAAGTGGACAATAGCCTTCCTATACAACAAAAGGCCTCCAACACAAGAAAGACATTGACCTATTGGAACGAGGCCAGAGGAGGCCACTATGTTGATCCCTAGGCTGGAGTTCCTCTGCTCTGCAGCCAGGCTGGGAGAGCTGGGGCTGTTCAATCTGGAGTAGAGAAAGCTCCAGGGAGACTTTAGAGCCCCTTCCAGTGCCTAAAGAGGCTCCAAAAGAGGTAGAGATGGATTTTGAACAAGGGCCTGGAGGGACAGGACAAGGGGGGATTGTCTTTAGCTGAAGAAGATTAGGTTTGTATTTGATATTACGAAGAAATTTTTTATTATAAGGGCRATGGGGCTCTGGCACAGGTTGCCCAGAGAAGCTGTGGCTGCCCCATCCCTGAAAGTGTCCAAGATGGGGCTTGGAGCAACCTGAGATAGTGGAAGGTGTCCCTGCCCATGGCAGGGGGGGAATGAGATGAGATTTAAGGTCCCTTTCCACCCAAACAAGTCTGTGATTCTATGATTCAATGGTATTAGAGTGACCAGCAACAGATGAATGAGGTTTTTTTTTTAGCATTGCTACCCTTTACCTATTGCTGTCTGTTTCTTTCTTTCATTCCACTTTGGAGGTATTCCTGTGTTCTGATTAAAATGCTTACAAAGTAGCCACTTATATTTCAATTAATTGTTGACTGTTGGTCATCATTATGAGCAATGGGAATTCCAAAGGAATTATTTACCTCATCCATGAGATAAACGTGAAGAAAATATCTATTTCTCCCCAGTAGTTGCAGATTAATCCTCATTAGGTAAGAGGTGGATTTATGCACTCCAGATTTTCAAAGCCAGACATGGTGTAGTTGTTTTAATATTAAATTAGACAGTTTGCATTGATTACCTCTGTCTGAATGCCTCTTTCTTGGAGAAGGGCCTGAGAATTTTTTTATGAATAACACAATCACCAAGAAAGTAAGTAGCTGTAAAGAGAAAGATAAATGTATAAGCATAAATAAATCAGCAAAATGTGAGCAAATAAGGTGACTACTTGCTTGTTTCTTTCTCCCTAAATAATGTTAGAAAAACTAAGTATTTTATCCTAGCTTTTTTCCCCCAGATAAATATTTAGGTGTTTTTTTTGTGGTGAACCAGGAGCTGTGGAGTCCCTCAAGGCAGAGACACCTTATAGAGAGATCTAAATAGAGCAGAGAACGGGGCAATTACCAACTTTATGACATTCAACAACAGTTCAGGGTTCTCCACCTGGAGCAAGGTAATCCTGGGGGATGAGAGGCTGGAGAGGAGCCCTGCGGAAAGAGGTCAGGGGGTTGGGTTAATGGCAAGTTGAACATGAGTTAGCAGTGCCCTGGCATCCAGGAGGGATCTAAAGCTGTGAGAGAGCAGCCAAAAGAGGGACATGTAGATGGTGAAGGGTCTGGAGAAGCCATATGAGGGGCAGCCGAGGGCACTTGTCTTGTTCAGCCTGGAGCAGAGGAGATTGAGGGCAGAGCTCAAGGGACTCTGCACCTTCCTCAAGGGGTGCAGTGGACGGGGAGGTGCTGATCCCTGTGTGACCAGGGACAGGACCCAAYGGAATGGCTGGAGCTGAGTCAGGAGGGCTAGGTTGGATATCAGGAAAAGGCTGTTCCCCCAGAGGGTGTTTGGGCACTAAACAGGCTCCTCACRGAATGCTCACGGCCCTGAGGCTGCTAGAGATCAAGGACAATCTAGACAATGCTCTTAGTCATGTAGTTAGTTTTAGGTCATTCTGCAAGGAGCAGGGAGTTGGACTTGACAATCTTTATGGATATCTTCTGACTTGAGATATTCTATGATTCATTTTCAAAATGAACCTACCTCTGCTTCTTGAAACGCCTTTTTATTATTATTTGAAAATTTCTTTTCTTAAAGGGAAAAAATACACAGAAAATATTCTAAAGGTGCTAAATATATAAAAATGAAATTAAAACATTAATGCCAAGTTCAAAAGAAAGTTTTGATTTTCCCAAATATACTTTCTTGACTGTTTTGCGTGTATTATTCTGGTTGTTTAAATCTGCTCTAGCTGGATCAGATCTTCCCGCCACTCCTTGATGGAGTTTTTTAATTCACCAGACAAAATAAAACCTTGGTCATCTTCACATAGGCAGTTAAAAGTGTATTCCTCTGGAAACCTCATGATATCTTTTTATGAGCAATCACAAATGGCTCTCTAAAAGCAATAAATAAAAAGACATAAATCATGAGCGAGTACATTGGTGTCAGTAAGGGTAGTCAAGTGCACAACTGGAACAAAAAAGAACAGGAACATATTTCTTGGGCTAAGATATTATTCATGGACCTTCCGTAGCATAAATGCCTGCACAATCATCATTCACAGAGAAGGAGCAAGATGTGGAGGTGATGCGTCCTAGGCTCTCCTTGCTGTGTTATGGTCGTGTTATTTTTCAGTCTACAAGTGATTCCATTTAACCCTTTTGCATTATCTAGGAATGGTCAGTAAAAATTGTGTAAATTACTACATTGACTACATGTGGGGCTGGGGAGAAAATGATAACTTTTATCATTTTCTGGGAAAAGAACATTATAACATGACCTTCCCATCAGGCTAATGGACAAGAGACTGAGAGCAGAGATTGTCTAGACTGAGATTACTATTCAACCAGCACTTCTCTCTGGAGCACCCTCACCTTTCTCAGACATGCATGACCAGACACACAGTTGTCCCAGTGACTTCTAACCAGTGACTTGTACAGTGGAACCTTTACTTTCCACACCCTACAGGAAATTCCCTGCCTGGTATATGGCTTTGGTATACCAGCCTGTTTTCCTAAAGTTTTACATTTTAATTTCACAAATTCACAATTTTTTTTTTTTTTTAATTTTGGTAGTCTCTTGGCTGCTATCAAATGGTAATGTAAAATCAAACTGTGGTGACTGAGTTTCTTCTATTGGGACTTTCCAATTTTTCCAACATCCAGATTTCACAGCTTCTGGTGCCTTTATTTAATTATCTAATGACAGTGGGTAGGAGTTCATTTATTGTGCTGGTAATAAAAGCTGACTCTCAGCTTCAGTCCTCCATGTATTTCTGGGTCATGTAGCTTTTGTTTATGTCTGTTACTCCACAGTGACTGTCTCAAAGATGCTGAAGAACCTCCTGGAAAAGGAAAAAGCATTCTTCTAAACGGCTTTGTACAATTAATACTTTTTTCCTGTCAGATTGTGCAAAGTTATTACACTTTCAGGGATGGATTATGACCAATATGCATATGACCATATGACCATTGTGCTGATGACCATATGCAACCCTTTCTATTGCAAAGGCTGTACCCAGCTTGGATCCGGGCTGTAGGTGAGGGGAGTTACGCTCTTATAAACAGTGTTCCTCTTTTCAGTTTAAGCTTCTGTGAACCCAATGGAGTCAGTCACTTCAGCTGTGAACTTCCACTCTTACTGCATTTGTGCTTCACTAAGGCTTTCGTCAACTCTGATAGGCTTTGATAGACCAGTTTCAATCCAAAACAGCATCTTAACACCCATGTTCAACCCTCTTATTCATACTCTGAAAAACAGGACTGTGAAAGAGACACTGTTGAAAATGAAAAAGAAATGCTTGGTTTTCAAATCATTTGCTGCATAAACCGTGGAATCATAGAATCGTTTAGGCTGGAAATGACTTCTGAGATCTTCGAGTCAAGCTGTTCCTCCAGCACCCCCCACCACTAACCCATGTCCCCAAATGTCACATCCACAGGGCTTTTAAATCCCTCCAGGAATTACGACTCCACGACTTTACTGGGCAGCTATGCCAGGGCTGGATAGCTCTTTCCGTGATGACTTAATTTAGTACAAGTATGGAACCATCAGAACAGAAAGTTCTTGTAACACAAATCAGTTCATAATATTTGGCATCTCATATACTTTAATTAACTTTGAACCAATATCGGGGAGCTGCGCATTCCAGCAGAAGAATCAAAGAATAAAAAGCATATACAGATCTATTTATCATTAAAGTCACAGAGTATTTTTCCCATTTAGTTGTACTGGCTTGGGCTGGGATGGAGTTAAGTGTCTCATAGTAGGTCACATGGTCCAGTGTTTGGATATGTGCTGAAAATAGTGTTGATAACACAATTATATTTTAGTTATTTTTGCTGACCTGTGCTTATACAGTGTCTACTCCTCAGACTGCCCCACTAGTGAGTGGGGTGGAGGTGCGCAAGAAGATGCGAGGTGGCACGGCTGGGACACCAAAGGGATATTCCACAGCATATGACATCAAGCTCAGCAATAAAACCAGGAAAATTAAGTTTTCAGAGGGCTACCTTAGCTCAGGGACTGATTGGGCATTGGCCGACTGGTGATGAACAATTGGGAATTTTTTACATCATCTGGTTTTCTTGATTTTGTTTCACTTTGAGTTGTTATTTTGTTTGCTTTTTTTCCCCTTTTTTTCCTGATTAAACTATCGCAACACATATTTTTTTGCATTTTTGCGTTTTTACCCTTCCRRTTCTCTCCCCCATCCCACCAGGAGGGATCATTTTACTGAAGTTAGAGTTTCATAAAAGGACTCATGAAAGTCTGTTACTGCATGTTTTTTTGTGTTGGGACACCTGGCTAACAGTTACTCACTTAGACAGTGATGAGAGGAATGATGAGGAGATGGGGAGTGCAACCAACCTCATTCATCTGACTCAGCCACCCAAAAAACATCAAAGGTGTTTCAACATGTGGAACAATCTTCCAAGTGCTGTACAAGCTAAGGAGGACTGTGGCATAAAACTTATTATGGGTGTGTGCACATGGGGAGAAATTTGGGAAGCAAACAGGAAATTACTTCATACAGGCTAGTTCTTATTGGGGCTGCTTGTAACTTAGATACTCCCTCACCTTCCCAGGGACTAATGTGAGGCTGACCAGCCTGTAGTTCTCTGGGGTCTCTTACCCTTTTCAAAGACAAGAATGACATTTGCTTTCCTTTAGTCCTCATGCATCTCTCGCAGTCACTATGACCATTAAAAGATTATTGAGAACGGCCTGACAATGACATCAGCACTCATGGGTTCATGAACAGGTTCATGGACAGTGGGATYGGAACTAGATAATATTTAAGGTCCCTTCCAACTCAAACCATTCCACGTTTCTGTAATTCTTTGATTCTATGACTTATGYATGTCTGTTATTGCCTGACCTGGTCTTCTTTCACCAAGGATGCACCATCCTTACTCCAGTCTCCCCCTAATCTCTAGGGCCRGGATTCTTGCTAGTGAAGACCAAGGCAAAGGAGTCTTTCAGTGTATCAACCTTTTCCATGTCCTCTGTCACCAGGTTCCCCAATGAGTGTGTGTGCCTTTTGTCATGTGGGTACTTACAGAAACCCTCCTTGTTGTCTGGTCATCCCTGACCAGATGCAATTCCATTTCAGCTTTGGCTTTCATAACTGCATTTCTGCATGCTCAGACAAAGCATGAAGATTTGAAAAATAACAAGTCTTTGTTAGCTCATGCACTTTTGTCCTATAAACTGCCAGCCAGATGCTTTAGGGAATATACCTATGTGGCCAATCAAAACACGCCCACCCACGCCCATGCGGGCACGTACACGCACCACACGCTGCAGGAATTCTCTGAAGAGACAAGCAGAGGCCAAGAGCTCTGGAGGCTCAGGGGAGGATGGTGGAGCAACTGTTCACAGCTATTGCAGAAGAAACCAAAATCATCTTAATATGAAAGAAAACTGGAGGTGTTTGTTATTTTATTTTGACAAAACAGCAAAAACTAGAACAACCAGTTGTACTTACAGAAATGCAGAGCTAGAGCARAGCAACACTAATTTTAGGGTTATGCTCACATAGCTTCTGTATTTATGAGGGTGGAAGCAAGCCTTGCCAGGCCCAGCAGCATGACGGGCTGGATGAGCCCTGCAGATGCATGCCCAACCAAACGGCTGCAGACCCTGACCTGTCAGAGACACTTCTGCCTGCTCTGAGTCCTGAAAGTGGACTGTTCCCCAAAAGAACGGTGGCCTGGAGACAGCCCACACTGGAGCAGAGTTATCCTGAAGGACTGCTGCCCCAGAGAGGACCCACACTGGAGCAGGGGAAAAATGGGAGGAAGGAACAGCAAAGGCAAACGGTTATGAACTGACCACAACTCCCCCACTGGTCAGTAAAGGGAGGAGATAGAAGTTTTGGGAATGAATCACAGAATCCTTTAGGTTGCAAAGAACCTTTAAGATCTTCTAGTCCAACCATTAACCCAGTACTGCCAAGGTCACCAGTAAGCCATGCCCCCAAGTGCCATACCCACACATCTTTTAAATCCCTCAGGGAGGGTGACTGCCCTGTGCAGCCTATGCCAGCGCATGATGACCCTTTCAGCAAAGACTTTTTTGCTAATATCCAATCCATACTTCTCCTGGCACAACTTGAGGCCAGTTGCTCTTCTCCTATTGCTTGATACTTGGGAGCAGAGCCCAACACCCGCCTGGCTACAATCTCACATCAGGGAGTTGTAGAGAGCAAGAAAGTTGCCCTTGAGCCCCTTTTTTTCCAGGCTGAGCCTCCCTCAATTGCTCCTGGTGCTCCAGACCCTTCTGCAGCTTCATTCCTTTCTCTGGACACACTCCAGCCCCTCAATGTCTTTCTTGTCATGGGGGGCCAAAAACTGAACCCAGAATTGGAGGTGTGGCCTCATCAGTGCCCAGTACAGAGGGACAGTCACTGCCCTGGGCCTGCTGGACATACTATGGCTGGTAGAGGCCAGGTACCATTGGCCTTCTTGCCCACCTGGACACACCTGGGCTCATGTCCATCTGCTGTCAATCAGCATCCCCAGGTCCTTTCCCTCCAGACACTTTCCAACACCTCTATCCCAGCCTGGAGTGTTCCAGGAGCTTGGTGTGACACAAGCACAGGACCCAGCAGTTCACCTTGTTGAGCCTCAAACCATTGGCCTCATCCCATCAATCCAGCCTGTCCAGATCCCTCTGCAGAGCCTTCCTGCTCTCCAGCAGATCCACACACCCCCCAGCTTCATCTGCAAATTTACCAAAGGCAAACACAATCCCTTTTTACAGATCATCAATAAAAATACCATGAAGAAATGGAGCCCAGGAAAAAGTGGAAGGCAGAGGGAAGGTGATGTAGTTTTTGTTTTGTTTCTCACCATCCAATCTACTTTGATTGGCAAGGAAGTAAATTAATTTTTCCCCAAATCAGTCTGGTTTGCACACAGTGGTAATCAGTCAATGATCTCCCTGTTTTTATCTTGACCTATGAGATTTTTCATCTCATTTTCTCCCCCTGTCCTGTCCTCTTGAGGAGCCGGAGTGAGAGAGCGCAGAGTGGGAGCCTGGCAGCCAGCAGAGCCTGGCCACCAGACATTTGCATCCACAGGAATGAGAGAATTCACACAAATGAGGAAGTCAGAACTCAGGGCAGAGCAGAAGCAGCATCAGACCTGCCTGGGGCACAGTCAGGGAGGCAGGCACACGTCACATCTTTCACAAGAGGAGAATACGAGTGTTTTCTCTGTGACATTTCCCAGCTGTGATGCCCTGGTACAAGAGTTTTCTTTTGTTCCACTTGTTTGACTTGTCTTTCTAGATTTTTTAGGATACAAAGCTCGACTTTGCTAGAGTTGATTCAGTGTTTAATACTTCAGTGTTGAATTCACATCACTTAGTATTTCTTCTGTGTTTTAAACTGAGTTTCTATGCCGTCATGGGAAGTGCTTCAGATGAGCAGCAGACATTCCCAAAATAAACTTGACAAAAGCAGCAAAAAAATAAAAGTCTATCAGACAAGCTTTTATTGTACTATTGCTTGCCATGTTTAGGGCTACACAACTGGTATCATATAGCAATGGTCTATATTCTTAACATCATTGCTTAATCTTTGATTCAATTTACAAAGGCATAAATGTGAGCCATATCAACAGCCCCAGGGAYTGACAGTTTAGAGCAGGCTGTGACTGCCTTTTGTAAACAGGAGCATAATTCCACACAAAGGCTTTTTACACCTTGCAAGCATGCCTTCAGACCACCYTCAGAAGGATACCGTCCCAGGATAGATGGTTGCAGGACTGACTTCTGTTTTCTCCCTTGAAATGTTAAATACTTAAAAAAGGATCCATATCAGGGGCTTTGGGGTGAACCAGATCTCTCTGGCAAGCGTCAAAAGTCTTGCAGAAAGTTCATTCAGAAAACTTCACCTGTCTAGGAAGGACGAAAGTGTGTCCAGGGCCRAGCAGAGGGGAAGGGAGGGAGCGAGAGGCGGCAGTGCCCGGCAGCGTCAGGCCGGGCTGGGGGCGGTGGCGGCCGAGGCCCGGGGGGAGCAGAGTGGCGCAGCGGGAGCGTGCTGGGCCCATAACCCAGAGGTCGATGGATCGAAACCATCCTCTGCTAAGGCACTTTTTCACCGACGCTGCCTC
>JACAXG010000884.1:0-16992 GCA_018881555.1 Amblyornis subalaris
GGCGGAGCCACCTCACTGACAGATCCACCAGTCTCTCAGCCTGGTACTCTCCAATGTGCACTGCCGACCACTGCTTAAAAATTCTCTATCCACGAAGTCCACGCACCACACAGACAATCCCACTCTTAACCTCACTTATCAGATCACTCACATCCACACAATTAAAAGGAATTTACAAATTGTCATAAAAAAATATGTAAACCAACAAATCTTTGAATAATATACCCAAATATTACAAACAAAATACGTCCAAGTAGTCTTGGACTCCAACTCAGGAATGTATCACGAAAAGGCTAACAAAAAAATTATTAAACTTCCCTAACTTGGCAGGTTCTACACCCTCCCCTCTCGCCTCTAATAAGCGAGGGGGCCCTCTCCCAACTGGTGGCCCAACACTTTTTCTGTGCCTGTCACCGTGTTGCGAGGTTCAAGCCCCTTCACGACCACCCGATGAGAGCCTCCCCTGCTCCCTCCAAAAGGGTCTCCTACCCTCTAAGTGGTCTCGGGCTTGCCACCTGGGGAGCCTACTCCCCCTTGGGTTAGGAAACCTCCCCCTCCCCTGCCAGAAAGGAGGCACTCCCTCACTCGGTGGTCTSCCTCACTCAAAGATCTCCAAGTGAGAGTATTTTCTTCTAACCCCAAGGGTCCTAGTTCCCCAAGCACAGACCCACCCTTGGTCTGCCTTGAGGAACGACCTTCCAAGTGGTCACTCAACCACCCGACTGGAGCTTTAATGGGTYGAGRGCRGCGAAAAGGAAAGTACTCCCCCGTCTCCCGCCTTTAAGGGTCCCTAGGGGTACCACACTCACTCCTCTCCAATCGCTTCCACACTCGCTTCGGGGGTCCGCTCTACGTAGCCCCCATCTCACTCGGTCGCCACAGCACACACACTCGCACCCCCTTATGCCGCCCCACTCCCAGTGCCTACCTCACACTGTTGAGCCCTGCTCCTAAGCACCAGAAGCCCCGCTCCCTCTAGGAGGGTCCTCTCCTTTTCTGGGTTGTCGTGCTCACAGCCGCACCTCGGGAAAACCAGCTGCTCTTCCACGATCCTGACGAAATCCGAACTCCGAAGCAAAAAGAAAAAAAATCTTTCCGGACGCATCTCCTCCGGATCCGTCCTTCCCCAGGACCGCCTCAGAGAGTGATTTATCCCGGATGAGCCCCCAAAAATTGTAATAAACGAGGCTGGGATGTTAAAAAGGGAACAATCCACTCGTTTATTTAAAAGGCAACTGTGAACGGGAACCCGGGAGTAGCCCAGGCTCCACTCAACAAGCCAGGAAAACAATATATAACAGAATGCAACAGAGTGGCATGCAACACTCTGAGTGGAATGCAACACTCTGAGTGCTCCCTCAGATCCCACTCCTCAGGAGAACCCCGGGGCGGGGCCCCGGGACAGTCTTTATACCCTTCACCAGTCCATGATTGGCTACACTCAAGACCTTCCCCCGATGGCTCATATCTAGGGGTCTTATTGGTGTTTAATCCTGTCCTTCTCGAGGGCGTCGAGTGATTGGTCCATCTCTTTGTCCAATAAGCGCTGACATCACTGCTAATTACATCACTCCCCAGTACATTCTAGAAATTCCCTTTCATATTACCATTTACCACCCCACCCAGTGGCCACATTACAACATTACACCCATACAACTTCGCAATACCCAACTTATTAATTTCATGTATAACAAACTCACAACTTTGTAACACCTAACCCATTAATTCCACTTGTAACAAACTTGCAACCTTTTAATGAATTTCATTTTTAACAGGCTGAACATTGTAAAAACTGCCCTTGCATTGACATTTCACAACCGACCCTCAGCACCGCAGGCTGCAAACAAACCTCACTCGGGGCGAGCACAAGATCCCAGCAGAGCGCTGAGCCAACAGCTCGAGCCCAGCAGCGCCTGGGAGGAGGCGGGGGCGAGCTGGGCTGGGTTCCAAGGGGGCTTCGGGGCTCAGGGCGATGGCGCCGAGTCCCCTCCTCGTGTCTGCCCTCGCCTCTGCGGCGCCACGGGGACAGACCCCGGTGCCGGGGCTCGGCCCCTCCTGCCACCAGGGCGCTGCCGAGGGCCCCGCCGGGCCCGGGGGCTGAGGGGCGGCCGCCGCCCGCTCCGGCGCCTTGTCCGGGCTGGAGAAGGGCTCGGGGCCCGGGGCAGCGGCGGGGTCGCTCTTCCGCCAAGGGTGTTTGCGCTTCAGCCGCAGCAGCGCCGGCGGCTTCTTGGAGCCAGGCTCGGGTCCGGGCTCGGCGGGGGCGGCCATGGCCGAGCGCGGCCTGGAGTAGCCGCGGTCCCCTCTTGGCRCCAAAGGGCGCCCGCTCGGCCCCGGGGCGGCGCTGAGCGAGCGGCGCCGCCATTGCTGCCGCCCTCGGGGGCTCTGAGGGGAGCGCGGCTCCCGCCAGCCCCGCTCGGCTGCGCAGGGATAAAGACACAGAGAATAAAGGCAGACGTTGCTGCTAAAGAACATCTGTACAGTTCCAAATGCCTGCGGACACCGGCCCAAAGGGCTGTGCTCGGGGTGTCAACATCGCCACACTGCTGCCCCAGGGCACAAATCCCCTGTGGAGATACTGGGACCGGTCGTGTGACGTGTGATGCCGAACACACAGGGTTTAGTCTCTTTACGATAAAGAAACGAGTTTTTTAGTCTATTTGGGATAGAAAAGTACTTTTGATGGCATTAGTCTGTTGTGCGTCGGGTTCAACAGGCATAATAAATGCTAAAAAGAAATCATTTTAAATGCCTGTTGTTCAAAAGGCATAAAGATGTAGTTAGGAGCAACATATCTACTGTAATATATATATATACACATGATATGTTTGTTAATTAAATCTTGCTGATATTATTTTGTGTTATTTTTAATCCTGCTGATGTTTGCGTTATTAATCAAATTTTGCTGACTTCTGCTGACACTTATGAAAAGGACCCACTTGCGAAACAATGTCACAATATCCTGCAATGCAAACTGGCATTTATGGTACTATGGTATGTAATAATAGAGTAAAACCACACATTGTGTAAGACAAGGATTAGAGTAACTGTCTTAAAAGTTGAGCAATAGTAAAGGTCACGAGAGGAACAACAGAGGAAGACCACCAGCCTTCATCTTCACGACCACCAGGAGGCAGAGAACGACCCCCTAGCAACTGACTGTGCAGACGCAGAGGACTACCCTGATGACACGTAAAACCYGGAACTCGAGGACTATAGAAAGGACACAAAGCATGTCCCGGGTGCGCGCTGTTCGTGGAGCGGAGACTCCCCAGCCGCCCAGTGCTGTTTTGTTTGCTACCGCTTGCTAAATTTATGTAATAAATTCTGATTTATGATTTCACTCGATTGGCTCCTGAATTTTGTCCGAGCAATCTCTAACATCTACTGAAAAAAGATTTAATGAAAACTATACTATAAAAATCTTTCTTCTGCATTTTTGTCAGAGGTTCTTGGTTTTTTAACACTTAAATTTTTTGTTTCCTCTGATCTGCTTTATTTTGCAAACATGTATGCTAAAATGAGGAACCTCAGGAAAAAAATCAACAGTTGGGTACAAAGCTTCAGAATAACTGTGGAACTAATGGAGGATTCATGGGCTGTAGACACATGTGTACACAGGTGCATAAAAGCATTGCTCCTTTTTGAGGCTGTGTTACAGCACACAAGTAGTAAAATCAGAGTTACTCCAGATTTACTCCTTCCCGTGCATCATTTATCAAGAATCTACTCCCAGTCCAGTGAGTGATAGAAAACAGATCAAGTGTGGTTCTAGATAACCTGTTTTCACTCAAATCTCCCAAGTCCTTACACTGAAGTGCCCATGTCCACTGTTTGAGCCACCACAGTGAACAGGGGCAGCACAGCTGAACAGAAAAAGATACTTTTGCCCTCAGACCAGAGGAAGTAGGAAGGCATGTGAGTCTTGCACACATGAAGGTCTGTTGTCTATTCCAAGAAAAAGGCATCTCTCTGGGAGGGGGTAGAGTCTGCATCTCTGGCAGTGTCAAAGGAATGACYGGATGTGGCACTCAGTGCTCTGGGCTGGGTGACAAGGTGGGTGTTGAGGAAGATGACTTGTCAATCAGTCTTCTGGACATAGATGTAGATGCAATTCCTGTATATCCTTAAGAAGTTAGTAAGGCCCGTGAGAAACTTAGTCTGTACCCGTGTGAAATTGTGAAACTGTAGAAGCTAGAGCACAAAAAACAGAAAGATAAAATTTCACCTGGGCTATGGAGTTTTTCTTAGTTGGTATGTATTTTAATAATAGGCAATCAGTAGTTCTGTAAACAGGCCTGAAATAGATGACCAATAGTGTTACATTGTTGTTAAGCTACAGCCAATTAACTTGTAACATGAATGCTGAGAAATATTATAAAAAGGCCTTGTATTATTAAAAAGTTGACATCATGGCCCGGAAGCAGTGTGTACGTGTATTTATGTCGTAGTTCCCGTCCCTACAGCAACAGGTTTGGATCGGTCACGAGTTGGAGTCAATGGCCTTGGAGGTCTTTTCCAACCTTAATCCCATGATTCTGTGAAAGTTGTCCTAGAACAAGGAAAAATAACTCCAGGAGAAAGCCCCTGCCCTGGAGTGGCACAGGAGCACCCCGAAGGCTGGATGTGCCAACACCAGACTCCAGCCACAGCTGGGCAGGACTGAGCCCTGTGGGGCTGCCCAGTAAGACCAGTACAGCCCCAGTGCTCGGTGCTGGTCCATTGCTGTGTGATTTGGGTTCTGTGGCTGCACAGCCCTGTCCAGCTGCTCCCACAGGGATCTGTCAGCAACAACACAGACCTGCTGCTGCCTGAGGTGGGGCTGCATTGGGGGAACCCCTCCCGCCCTGCACAAGGCTGCTCAGGGCAGGCAGGGCTGGTGAGGAACACACCCAGTCTGGCTCCAGGGACTGAACTCTTGGAGATTTTTAGGGAGAAATTCCCTGTGAGGGTGGGGAGGCCCTGGCACAGCTTGCGTAGAGCAGCTGGGGCTGCCCCATCCCTGGAAGTGTCCAAGGCCAGGTTGCATGGGGCTTGGAGCAACCTGGGGTAGTGGGAGGTGTCCCTGCATGGGTTATGGTCCCATGAGGGAGAGAGGCCTCTGCCCCAATTAAGGGGAAAATGAGACCACAGGACAACAACCTACAGATTTTATTAAACACCACGGATTTTATTTCACAAGAAATGTGAGGTAGGGAGATGCAAAGAAGGAGGAAACACCCGTCAGAGAGAGAGCAGAAGATAATCAGTTGGAACTAGATGACCTTTAAGGTCCCTCCCAACCCCAACCATTCTGTCATTCTAGAAGTTGTATGGACTCCAGAAGTGACGTCCACTGCTGCTTTCTGCTGTGCAGGCCCTGGGCAAGGACAGGGGAGTAGAGGGTGCAAGGTTTTAGCATCTGCAAGTTCCCTTCTGGTGGATCTTTGTGTGCAAACTAGATGTGAAAATGGTGAAAAGAGCCCTTAGAGCACCTCTGCAGCCACACAAAGCCTCTGAAGGAGCAGTGGTTGCCCCTTGCCCACACCAAACATGCGCCGGCTTTCTAACCCAGCTGGGCTTCCTGGTCATGGTCAGCATCAGAGCGTAGCTGTGGTGGCTTCACTGTCCCAGCTGCACAGCCCTGGGGCCAAGGGCTTTCCAGCACTTCTTTGTCAGCCAGGCCGAACATGTGGCTTTCATTTGCCTGGAGAGAGCAGGGACAGCCCTGCCCTCCCAGCACAGCTGGGAATTCTCCCACTGGCCTTGGGGGCTGAGCAGTCACTGCTCACAGGTGACTCGTGGGGATTGAGTTTGAAAATGCATCAATATTTCTGAGAGATGAGAAATGAAATCTGTAGACTCTCTTCTTCTGTCTTCCAAATTTTATTAGAAAATATGGGAGAATTCATACCAGAAGAAGGATGGCCTGTTGATGAAACAATTAAAGTATATCCCTAAAAATGTGATAATGTGGCAATAATGCAAACGCAAGGCTTTTCAGCTATTTTAAAAATTGAGGAACTAAAAACCAGACGAACAAATGCAGTCCCAGGAAAACCACAAAATGTTCGGCGGGAGATAGTGCTAAAAATGTGTCTTTGTCCTAACCCTCAGCAGAATTTTGTATTAGCCAATCAAGTCGCTGTTGCAACAGCACTGCTTTAAGCAAGGTATAAAAAAGCTTGTTAAAATAAAGAAGGTGGAAGCCTTTTTTGAAAAGCACTTGGTGTATGTGTTTGTCTGTTCCAACAATCGGATTATCGATATCCATGTGTCCGCGTGTCTATGTGTCCATTTGTCTGTTCCCCGCTCGCCCCTCACACCCCACGGCCGAGCCCCGCGTGCCCCAGGGGCAGTACCTGAGTCTGTCAAAACATGGGAACTTTGCCAGGTTCAGCCAAGATCCAGAGTCTTGACTCCTGCACAARGGCACAGGAATCCCCTTGGTTGCTGCTCTGGATTGTCCCTGCTGAGGGTCAAATCCTATCGGATCACATTCCCTGTCTGTAGAATTCGTACCAAACCCGAGCATTGGACTAATGTCTCCAGCATTGCTTTCCAAGAAAAACAGAGGAAAGCAAACTGGATGTAGCTCATGATATTTTAGAGCGTCTAAAACTTGCTAAGTCATAGATCTTAGAGATGTGATCCATTTGGAATTAATGGGATGGAGAAGTAGTGCAACATGGAAAAGGGGAGCATAGAAATATAGAGGAAAACATCTTGGATTTTCTTTCCATTTTGTCTCGGTTTTGAGACAAATTAGGAGGAAATGTCCTGAACTAGAGGCGTCTCCTCTGCAGATGGTAGGATTTGAACACTCCCTTCCCCCCACCAAGGAATTTCTCGGAGGAAAGTGAAAAAAACCTGTTTACTTAAAAAGCAGGATTCGTGCAGGCACCAGGGAAAGAAGGGGAAAAAAAATGAATAATGTTAGATAATAAACCTTTCGCCGTGGAGAAGACCTGGATAAATTGAGTCCTTTTTGTAGGTGTGGCTCTGCTCTCTCTCTGGAGCTGGGGTGCGGCATGGGCCCCTCCAGACCGTGATGTGGGGCCTCCCAGTGATGGTGTTCCAAACCAGTACTCAGCTGAACAGTTCCAGAGGAAGAAGGAAAAAACCACAGTCCGAGGAAAAACTCTCTTGCCTCAGCTAGCAGGATAGCTAAAAAGCAATGAATTTTTAACTCTCTGTCTCTCTCCTGAGAAACACAGCTGAGAGGTGGCTAAAGAAAAAAAGGTGCTCCCTCTGCTCCTGCAGCAGCGGTGAACACGGCGGGAGTGTGTATGTCCTTGAACACAAAGCTTTGCTGAAGAATTCGCCTGGCTTAAAGGCACAGGATTCATGTCTGGCATAGAGCAGGCGATAGGGGATACAGCATCATAAAGTCACCCCCAGACACATTTTCATTTCACTTCTTGAAAGCTGTTTCAGTTTTCCCGGAATCTTCTCCACAGTCCTGTTTGCTCTTTGAAAGAACCTTTCCTGAAGAACAAAATCAAGCTTCTGTCACAAGATGTGCCACCAACTGCAGCTTCTCTTGGCTTGCCACATTGTGTGTGCAGCACGACTTCTGCAGCAAACCAGGACAAATGTTTGGAGAACTTGACAACTTGTCCCTTCTTTTCTTCATGGACTGGAGAGTTGTGCCATTGGAAAGGTTTTCACTGTTACTATTCTTACCTAAGAAAACAGGAGGTGGTACCAGGAATTGTTTGGGAATGCAACCCTGACTGAATTCAGAGAAAGAATCTCCAGAGGCTGCAGCCAGAAATGGAGAGTTGTGTGATAATGGTTCAGACATCTCCATGGACATTTTGAAAGTGATCTAGAATATGAAAATGGGCTGACAGAGGTAGTTTGTTTCTCTGTTCAGTTTTGATGATTCCATCTCTTGCACTGGTATAAATCAAGAGCACAATCAGTTCATGAGAAGCACCAGAACAAGCTGGAGCTCTCAGAGTGAATGACTGAAAGAATCTGAAAAGGACAAATGCAGGGAATAACTTAGTGAACTTTGTCTGTAAGAAGGGTACCTTTTTCTAATAATTTCTAATCCATTCTCTCTGCTTTTATCCTTCTGGAAAAGGCCATTTGCATCCCAGATTCCTCATGAAATGAGAACCCTGATCTTCTGGAACTGCCTGATAGATGCCCGGTTCCTCTGCAGGGACACTCAGGTTGAAACAGGAGCCTGAGAAGCTCTTGGGAAGCCTTCTCCAAGCTGGAATTTGTGCAGTGCTGGGAGAGGAGCAGGGGGAGAGCGATGGGCGCTGTGTGGCAGGAGCAGGAGGTTGGGGCCGCAGGACATTCCATCTGCGCTGCTGCCTCACAATCGGTGGCCGTGCCCAGGGCTCTGGGCCTGGCCYMGTGTGYRCTGAGCTCCTGGCACTGCAGGAGCTGCCCGGGCTGGGCTCAGGTTCCGCTGGGACTCTGCAGCAGGCTAGGCTCAACTGGGATCAGCAGCAGCTGGAAATACCTCTGGGCATCTCCATTTTCTGCTGCTCAGAAGAAGCAATGAACTGAGCCAAGCAGTTCTGATTTTCCTTTCTCCTGGGGGATTTTTTACTTTTATTTGACACTCTGGAGGCAATTTCTGTGATGGCTTCTGCAAGTTGACTCTATTTCAACAGCACCAGCAACAGGGCTGTGTTTGAGCCCTGGGAATGTGGCCTGTGTGGCTTTAATTCTACTCAACTGAGTGCTCAGGGACTTGTGAGCATTTCAAGAGCTGCTAATCACGATGCCTGCAACAAAAATACTGAGTTGACTGTCACGAAAGCACCGTGGGTAGCACTGATCAAAAGAGGCAATTGCAGTTGTATTGCTAAAATTGAGGAGGCAACCAGAAGAGCGGCAACAGCAGCCCTGATCTCCAATTCCCAAGGCAAAGGCAGCAACCCCCTCCTGCTGTCACCTCACAGTGAGTAAAACAGAGCTGAACACAGAGCTGGAACCTGATCCTTTCTTTCTCTGAAGGTCGGTGCAGGGCAGCACAGCAGGGCCCTAAGGAAYCAGGGCTGTTTGTGGGGGATGGTTGCTCTACTCGAGAATTCACCTGGAAAAGCCCCTTGGGAAGCTGAGACAGGAGCAGGAGGGAAGGGGCCGGCGCTGCTGCTGCTCCTGCCCGGGAGCCCCGGCTGGGCCAGGCCGGCGCCCACTGCGCTGCGGCTCCTGCTCCTGCCAGAGCCGGGCGGGACTCGGGAACAGGGAATGGACACGGGGGCACAGCAAAGGCCTTTGGGGCTGCAGTGATGGTGGCACTCGGGCCAGCGCCAGCACAGTTTTGGGCCCGAAATTACCCCCAAGGGAAACGCTGGGGAAATGCTCCATTTCAGCCTTTCTTTCCTCCTTTCAATAAAAGGAGAACAAGCAGAGCCTGATCCCTTCTCTGTGGTGCGAGCCCTGCGCCTGGTGCTGTGAGGGGCTGTGAGGGGCCATGAGGGGCTGTGAGGGGCCTTGAGAGCCCATGAAGGTCTGTGAAAGGCTGTGGGAAGTCAGGCACCTTATGGAACCAAGGGTTCATTGTGACTCTGTAGAACCAAGGATACCATATTGTTGACAGTATGAAAGCTCATGGAACCAAAAGTCCATTGTGACATCGCGGGGCCTCATGGAACCGTGGAGACCATTATGACACTTTGGGAGCCATTGGAACCAAGGGGCCATTGTGACACTGTGGGGCCTTGTATAACCAAGCAGTCATTGTAGCACAGCAGGGCCTCATGGAATTGAGGGGATCATAGTGACACTGTGGGGCTCCATGAGACCATGGGGCCATTCTGACCAAGGATACCATTGTTAGACCACTGGGCATCATGGAACCAAGGAGGTCAATGTGAACCAGCAAGGAAACCTGCTGAGACCATTATGACAGTTCAAGGCATTATGGAACCAAAGGGCCATTATGGAACTGCGGGGCCTCAAGGAACCAATGAGAGCATTGTGACATTGCAGGGCCTCATGGAACAAAGGGGCCATTGTGACACTACAGGGCCCCTGGAACTAAGAATTCATGTAACAGTGAGGGGCCCCATGGAACCAGGGGGTCACTGTGATACTGTGGAACCAAAAGAGACCATTGTGACACTGCTGGCCCCCATGGAACCAAAGGTCCCTGGTGACATTGCAGGGCCTCATGGAATCCTGGAAACCACTATGACACTTCGAGGTCTCATTGAATCAAGGGGCTCTGCAGGGCCTCGTGGAACCAAGGAGCCCATTATGATACTACAGGGCCTCGGGGAACCAATGAGACCATTCTGAGACTGTGAGTCCCCAGCAGAACCAAGGGGCCATTGTGACACTGCAGGACCTTATGGAATCATGGAGACCATTGTGACACTCTGTGACCTCATGGAACCAATGGGCCTTTGTGTTATTGTGCAGTCCCATGGAACCAAGGAAACGATTTTGACACTGCAAGGCGTCATAGAAGCAAGGGGCCATTGTGACACTGTGGGGCCCCATGGAAACAAGAGAACAGGTAACAGGTCTGATTGGTTTGGCCTGACTGGTCCAAATGACCTTGGCATGTCGAGGGTCTGTTCTCATCTGCCCCTGAAACACTGGGGCTCTGTGCTTTCCTTCCAATGGAAACGAACTGTCCCTCTCATCCAGGCGTCCATGGCTGAAAGGGGTTTTCATCTCCAAAATTCCCTATATCCAGGGATTGCTCCCAGACAAAGGCTGTCCTTACTAACAAGTCTGCCTGGCCTTGGCTTCCTGAGAGCCAGCTCTCACCTGCCTTCAAGCACTGGGGCTTCGTGCTTTCCTTCCTATGGAAAAGATCCGTCCCTCCTGTCCAGGCGCCCATGGCCAAAATTGGTACTTCTCCTCCAAAATTCCCTATATGCAAGGGTTTCTCCCAGGCAAAAGCTGCCAGGACAGACAACTCTAGCTGGCTTTGGCCTCTGGTGGCTGCCTCTCATCTGCCCCTGAAACACTGGGCCTCTGTGGTTTCCTTCCTATGGGAAAGAACCATCCTCGTCCGGGTGCTCATGGCTGAAATTGGGATTCCGCTTCCAAAATTCTGTTTATCCAAGGATTGCTCTCAGATGAAAGCTGCCAGGACAGATGGGTCTAGCTGGTCTTGGCCTCCTGGGAGACGCCTCTCATCTACCCCCAAAACACTTGGTCTTCTTGTTTTCCTTTCCAATGGAAGAGAACCATCCTTCTCATCCAGGGGCCCATGGCCAAAATTTGGATTCCATTTCCAAAATTCCCTATATCCAAGGATTACTCCCAAATTAAAGCTGCCAGGACAGACAGGTCTTGCTGCCCTTGGCCTCCCTATGGCTTCCTCTTATCTGTTTCTGAAACACTGGGGCTCTGTGCTTTCCTTCCTATGGAAAAGAACCATCCTTCTTGTCCAGGTGCCCATGGCCGAAATTGGGATTCTACCTCCAAAATTCCGTAAATGCAAAGATTTCTCCCTGATGAAAGCTGCCAGAAAGATAGGTCTGCCTGGCTTTGGCCTTTTGAGGGCCACCTTTCATCTGTCCGCAAAACACTGGGGCTCTGTGCTTTCTTTCCGGTGGACAAGACTTGTGCAGGTGCCCATGGACAAAATTGGAATGCCACTTCCAAAACTCCATATATGCAAGGGTTGTTCCCAGACAAAAGCTGCCAGGACTGACTGGTCTGGCTGGCATTGGCCTCTGTGATTCAGTGGAAGAAATCTTTAAAAGAGAGGTTTGGTTGCAGAAACCTCCAAGAGTGGGCCAGGAGRGACAAGCCAGGGCCCCTCTGGTGCTCACAGTGAGTCCCCCACGGCCCCTTCCTTCCCACAACCAAATCTCTGCCCGCCCTGCAGGGTCTGGTTTCATTGGGTTCCTCGCCCCCCAACACCATTTCAGGCCTCCGTACCCACGATCCTTCTACTGCAGTTCTCTTGCCACGGGAAAACTGAATGGACTCCAAAAGTACAACACAGAGCCACAGAAATGATCAGAGGGTGGAACACGTCTGCTCTGAGGAACAGCTGAGGGAGCTGGGCTTGTTCAGCATAAGAGAAGGCCCCAGGGAGAGCTCATTGCAACCTGTAAATGCTTCAAGGGGGCTTGTCAGAAAGTTGGGCACACAGGTTTTGTAACAGGGCCTGTTGCAATGGGACAAGGGGGAATGGATTTAAACTCCAAGAGGGGAGATACACATTCGGTCTAAGGAAGAAATTGTTTACAAGGAGAGTGGGGAGGAGATCCAGTCCTATACCAACACCTCTTCTGGCTTTTTGGACACCCAGAAGYGTACAGCTTGATTTTGCCAGGATTTGAAATCAATTCATATGTAGTAGCAGGTCAAATGGGTTTATTGTCCTTGTGACAGAAACGTATCTAGAAGGGTTATTATCTGGGTATGACTCACAAAACTGAGTGAAAAGAGGGGGTTGGGACATCCAAATTTAGTGGGGGGAGGGCAGCCCCAAACCAAGCTTTGGAGGAGTTGGAGATTGGTGGTACGATAGGAAAGGGGTGGGAGAGGGTCAGAAAAGGAAGAATTTGGATCCCCAAACTGCATGGGATGAGGCTGAGATTCCAAACCAAGCTGTGGGGGAAGCTGGGGATTGCAGGAATAATGGGAAAGGGGTGGGAGTGTGAGGAAAAGGGTTGGGACAGGGGGCAGGGGCATCCTATTGAGGCCCTGTAGCAGGAGGCTCTGCCTGGAATGGGGTCAAACAACTCCAACAATGCCCTGTTTGCAAAGCCCCCAGTGAGAAATGAATGGGTCACGCTGCTTTTGGGGAGAATAATGCTGAAACCAGCCTGACTCTATCTCAAAGTTCAGCACCGAGAGGAGCTGAAGATGTGGCAGAGCTGGTAAAATCCCTGGAGAAAGGAACAACCAAGTGTCACCACTGAGAACTTCTCCAGAGCTGCTGAGCTGGCACAGCCTGGRCACATCTCACTGACAGGGCAACACTTCAGACTAGAAAAGCCCCCTCCCAAATTTTAATGGCAGCGTCTCCTGACATTTCCCATCTTGGAGGTGTGTGAAGATTCCTCCTTGGAGTGGGGACGCCCCTCAAGGTCACTGGTTGAGGCTGAGCTAGAGATTTGCCCACAGTCATTGGTCTGGGTGAGTGACATCAATCTCTACTTAATAATGGCTTTTGCTTTAATACAATTGCTTCAATATTGCTTCCTATTGCACTGTAATAGTTCCAGTTCCTATACTGTGCAGCAAGAAATTCTGATTAAGATCTTTTTGTCTGATCATGATCATACTCAGTCATATCTATATTTATATAAACATATCTGGTTTTCCATCCTTAATCCTGTGGGACAAATTCTATAAAGGTTCAATTCCACCTGTATAATCCTTTACACATAAACCCCTGACGAAGTCTGGGACTGGGATTGGATCCAGCCACTCCAAGGCTCCTCTCGCAGGAGTTTAGAAAGCCTGGGGGTCCTGGAGGGGTTTGAGGGACCTCTCTGCACCTCCTGACCCAACAGGACCTTCTCTAATAAACTCTGCCTGAAGTTCCCACTCTGCCCATGACAAGAACCCCTGTCAGTGTGTGTGACACCCTGGCTCTTTGGCAGCCTGGAGACTCTTGGAATGTCCCCATGGAACCTCTCTGAGTGCCTGTGACAAATCGGCTCCTTAGCAGGCAACCATCACCAGGACCAGAGTCCATTGCCATGGGAACCATTTGTGGTCCCATTCCAAGGGTCATGGSATCACAGAACCACAGAATTGGCTGAGTTGGGAGGGACCCCCACCAGGACCATTGAGTCCAACTCCTGGCCCTGCCCAGGACACCCCAACAATTCCACTCTGTGCCTGGGAGTGGTGTCCAAACACTCCCAGAGCTCAGACAGCCTTGGAGCTGTGACCCCTTCCTTGAGGAGCCTGTTCAGTGCCTGAGCACCCCCTGGGGAAAAACCTTTTCCTGAGATCCAACCTAAACCTGCTGCAACTCAGCTCCAGCCATTCCCTCCAGTCCTGTCCCTGGGCACCAGAGTGAAGAGGTTCCCACAGCTCCCAGCCATGGACCCGCTCCCAAGGGTGTTGCCATGGCAACCAGGGCTGGCACCAGCTGTGATGCTCGGTTCCCACAAGCTGTGGGTTAGGAATGGTATTCCCCAATTTCCTGCTCCCGCTAAAACTGYGCCACCGCTGGCTCCCCTCCCCCTGCAGTGGAAAGCACAAAAGGCAAAGATCCCGGGCTGGGATAAGAACAATTTACTGGGAACAGCAACGAGATAAGGAACAAGCAGGAACAGCAACAATACTGATAACAGAAGGGATGAGACAAAGAAACGATTTACAGGGAAAACTGCAACAACACTGACCAGCTCTTCCCGACCACGTATTTTCTCCCACCCAGAAAGGACACCCTTCTCCTCGGGGAAGAGAGAGGGAGTCCCTTCCCCTGCCCCTGGCAATGACCTGAGGTGGGATCAAATATAATGATGGAGGCATGGCCAGACTCTCATGTTCTTCAATGCCAGCTCACGTCACTGCCAGGGGGAGGGAAAGGGACAGGCGTCTTCCCAATGTGGATCACCAGGAATGTGGGTCACCAGGTCTCTTCCCAATGTGGGTCCTCCAATGGGGGATGAAGTTGGAGCAGTGGATGAAGCTCTTCCTATGCTCGAGGCATGCGCAGGGCTTCCCTTACTGGTGGGTCTGTTGGTGTCTGGTCAAGTTAGAGCTGTGGGTGAAGCTCTTCTCACACTCGGGACACCCGTAGGGCCTCTCCCCGGTGTGGATGCGCTGGTGCCTGATGAGGTTGGAGTTGCGTTTGAAGCACTTCCCGCAGTCGGGGCAGAGGAAGGGCCTCTCCCCTGTGTGCAACTCCTGATGCTGGAGAAGATTGAAGCTGGTCTGAAACCTCTTCCCACACTTGGGACACTCATAGGGCCTCTCCCCAACATGGATCTTCTGGTGCCGGATCAGGTTGGAGCTCTGATTGAAGCTCTTCCCACATTCCAGGCACCTGTAGGGCTGTTCCCCAGTGTGGATCATCTGGTGACGGATCAGGTTGAATCTCTCGTTGAAGCTCTTCCCACATTCCAAGCACTYGTAGGGCTTCTCCCCGCCATGAAGCTGCTCCTGGACCACCAGGTCAGAGCTCTGGCTGAAGCTCCGGCTGCCTTCCCAGCACAGGGGAGGTTTTTCCTCCTCAGAGCATCCTGGTCTGGGTTTGGAGCCCCTCCTCATGGGGGATCTCAAGGGCTTTTCCCTCTCGTTGAATTCCTGCACTGTGGAGCTGCTCAAAACGGCCTCTTCCAAGAGGTTCTGCTGGGAGGATTTGTCATCCCTGGTCTCCGTCCTCAGCTCGTTGTCTGGGGGAGGAAGGACAAGGAGAGGATGGGATTTGCCTCCATGCCAGAGGGAAGGGGAAGGAGATCCCCCCCATCCGTCCCCGGCAGGACGGCGTCGGCAGCGGGGTTGTCCTGCAGCCGGGGGCGATGCTGGGCTGGGAGATGGAGCAGAAGAGAGGGGGAAAGGGGCAGTGACTTCCTCCTCACCTGCCTGGGTGTCTCCAGGCATCTTCCTTTTCCTCGCAGCCTCCTCCTGCACCTGGCCAAGATTTGGGAATGGGAAATCCTGGTTTAGGGGAAAAACAAGGGGTGAGTGTGTTGAGTTGGGSGTTCCTSCTGCCCAAGTCCATCTCTAGAAGTCATCGGGCATCTGTGTCCAAAATAACCTCAAAAAATCAAGAGTGAGTCCAAACTCAAGAGTGAGTCCCAGGAGTTCCCCCTTTCCAGTCTCCCCACTTTGGGGTTCTGGGGGTTTCCCGTCACTGGGCTGCTGGGGGTCCCGTGGGTCCTAAGGATCGCCCCCTCTCCRGGGTCCTGTTTGGGATGCTGGGGGGTTTCGGAGGTTCCACAGGTCCCTTTATTGCTGGTTCTGCTTCGGCTTCCAAGGGTCCCAGGGTGCCTCTCTTCAGGCTCCCCCCACTCCAGGCACTCGGGCTCCCCCCTCTCCCCGTCGCCCCTATCAGGGTCGGGGGGGCCCGGACMCCCCTCATCTCCATGTTCCCACATCCCTCCAGGCTGCCGGAATCGCCCCTCTCCCCAATCCCCACTCCGGGGGTCCCGCGTTCCACCCCCCTGACTCTCCCGGGGATCCCCAGAACGGATGTCCCGCCCCGCCGGTACCGGGCAATCGCCCCATGGACCCCCAATATCTCCCATAGGGCATTTACGGCTCAGTTTTGGAGTCCTGAAAGATTCAAACATCCTCTTCCCCCCAGCGCCCCCCCCCCACAAAAAAATAAACGCTCCCAGGGACATGCAAGGATATTTGGGGCTCGATTCAAACACCGCCCAACAAAACCCCTCCCAGAGACCCCCAAATAGATTTGGGGCGAGCTCCTCCTGCCCGCTCACCTGCGGGATGCGGGGGGGACGATGGTCCTGGGGCCGCTGGGGCTGTGGACAAAGCCGGCGGTACCACCTCGTGGTTCCCCTTTTGCTTTTCTTCCTGCTCCTCCTCTTCCTCTCTCCCTCCTCTTCCTTCCGCTCCGCCTCCGCTCCCACCCCGACCCGCCTTTCCCGGCCCGCTCTGCCCCACGGCCACCGCAGCACCGGCTGTTGGGTGGGGGGAACCCCCCCGATCAGCCCCCAGGGATGGACAGGGGGCTTGGGGACCGCCCCAGTGTGGATCCATGCCCCCCCCAGTGCCCCACGGAATCGCTCCAGGGCTCAAGTGAGGGGGATATGAAGGGACCCCTATGGGAACCCCTTTCCCGCTATCCCCCCTCCCCTTATCCCCCTCTCCCACCCCTTTCCCATCGTCCCCCCAAACCCCAGCTCCCCCTGCTCGGTTTGGGGGTGACCCGCCCCCCCTCTCGCTCAATTTCGGGGTCCTAAACCCCCTTTTTCCCTTCTCTCGCCCTTTCCCATCGTGTCCCATCCCCCTCGCTCACCTGAGAGCTCCTGGCCCTCGGCCGGGGGGGCTCCCAGCAGCACCAGTGCCCCCAGTCCGGCCCCAGCTGCCCCCACCCGCCCCATCCCCAGCGCCGGGCAGGGCCCGACAGCCCCAAAGCAGCCGCGC
>JACAXG010000887.1:0-23353 GCA_018881555.1 Amblyornis subalaris
TAGGGATAACAGAGTGTAACCAATGAGCTTAGAGATACATGAGAGGAAACCAATGAAGCATCTTCAGAGGAAGAACAAATTCAAACTGACTAATGACAATACAGTTAGAGAGAATTTAAAACCAAGCCAACCTGTTACAAAGCTTAAGACTCTGTGACGGAGGAGAAAGTATAAAGTAAATGCATGTAGCTATGCTGCTGATTCCTCCTTTGCTCCGCCTTCAGGGACAGAGTCCTGCAAGGGAAAGTTCACCCATTCTGAGCCCCCTTCACAGGGCCCAGACTGCACCATAGCTACACACTAAGACTAAAAGATATTTATAGCTCTCTTTGCGTGGAAGGTCTGAAAAGTCAATTTGCCAGTAATCTCCTGGGGAGCTAGCAGATTTGATAGCCCCTATCAGCACTTTATTTCCAGTACTTGGGTTATTTCTTTTACATGTGCCACACTTTTGATTCTTTGAATATACAGTTTTGGTCATCTTGGAGCTAATTACTGTCTTTTAAAGTGTTTTAACAATTTTTCTGCACTCCAATGTGTAGACTGGTGCTCTCTGTCTACTATTTCTCTCATAATAACTTTGGGAACTATTACTTGTCCAGTAGGGGTGACTGCCCATCCACCGGGGCAAAATCTAGCTTCTAATACTTCAATTAACTGACAATCTTTTGCACTGTATTCTGGCTTAATATCTAGTAGACTAATCTCTCGTTGTGGAACTCAAATGTGGATGCCTTTTTATGCAGCCTCTTTATCTGCCTAGTCAGCCAAGTTATTTCTGTATTTTGGCCCTATTTTATTTGTCTGGTGTGCTCTACAGTGCATAATTGCAAATTCAGCTGGTTTTTGTACTGCTTCCAAGAAGTGTAATATTTGTGTCCCATGTTTGATTGACGTACCTTGTGCTGATAATGAATCTCTCTCTCCAGATTGCCCTGTGGGCATGCACTATGCCACAAGCATACTAAGAAACCATGCCGATATTTACTTTTTCCTTTTGCTCAGTTCCAATGCCCATGTTAGAGCAACCAGTTCAGCCTTCTGCACTGAAACATCTGATGTTTGAGCCTTAGATTCAATTACCTGGCTCAGGGTAGTTACTGTGTATCCTCACATGCATTTTCCATTGCAAACAAAGCTACTTCCATCTGTGTATAGTTCCCAATCTGGATTCTCTATTGGGCTTGTCCTTTAAATTTGATCGGCTGGACTAAACTTCTTCAATTGTTTGCAGGCAATCATGTTCTGGAATACTTTCTACTTTGGTGTTCGACAGAAACATAGCAGGATTAACAGTAGAGGTGGTTTTGAGGGTAATGTCATCCTATTCCACTAGTACCACTTGGTACTTATGCATCCGGCTGGGAGAGAGCCAGTGGCCTCCCTTTTGATCCAAGACTGTCTCTACCAATGTGGTATAGATTGTCATGCTTCGTCCCAGAGTCAATTTATGAGCTTCCTCAATCAACAGCACCATAGCTGTGACTGCTCCCAAACAGCTAGGCCATCCTTGTCTCATATTATAAAGCTGTATAGAAAAGTATGCAACGGCTTGTCTTTGACCCCTTAGGAATTGTGCTAGAACTCCCAAGGCAATATTTTGTCTCTCATAAGTGAATAATTCAAAAGATTTCATGGGATCTGGCACCCAAAGCCAGAGCCCTCATTAGTGCTTTCTAAAGTTGTTTGAATGCAGCCCGAGTATCAACAGTCCATACAATAAAATCTTTATGGGTAGTTTTTAAAAGTCCATGCAAAGGTCGGACTAGTAATCCATAAATACTAATCCACAAGCAATACCACCCAACCATTCCAAGAAAGGCACGCGATTCTCTTATAGTTTGTGGCTCTGGGAGCTGGCAAATCATTTATTTTCTTTCTGTGCTTAGTCTCCTTTGTCCTCGAAGAATTTTAAAACCCAGAAAAGTCACAGTCTTCTTCATCACTTGGGCCTTCTCCCTTGATACCCTGTAACCATTTAATCCTAAAAAGTTTAAGAATTGAACAGTTAGGTCTTGGCACTGTTCTTTAGTTTTGGTGGCTAGCAGGATATCATCAACAAATTGTAACAGAGCCCCTTAAGGATTACTGGTCTTCTGTTCCTCTAATTCCTTTGCCAGTTGATTCCCAAAAATTGTGGGGCTATTTTCTAATCCTTGTGGTAGCATGGTCCAAGTCAGTTGTGTCTTTCTTCCTGTCTGTGGATTTTCCCACTCAAATGCGAATAGTTCCTGGCTGTCACAGCTTAGAGGTATGCAGAAAAAGGCGTCCTTTAAATCTATTACAGTGAACCATTACAAATTCTCATTTAGTGTGGTTAAGTGTGTGTATGGGTTAGCTACCACCGAGTGTATGTGTTCTACTATTTTAATTGCTCTTAAATCCTGTACTAACTGATAATCTTTATCATTAGCCATTTTGACTGGCAAAATTGGAGTATTATATCTAGATTCACATTCCACCAATAACCCTGTTGTGGGTTTGGGTTTTCCAGGGAATTTTGTCCCATCTGAAAGGAAGATGCTGTGAGGGGAGGGGGTTGTCTGGGAAAAAAATAGGGGTAATTAAGGGAAAAAAGACATGGCCAAGCATTCTTACATACCACGATAATGACTCAGCCAAGGGAAATGAGAATTTGGGAGTCATGCCTGGGGATTGGGGGTTTTTGGGGGGTTGCAGCGTGATACCGTGAGAGGTATTGGGGGCTAACAGAGGCTTGGCTAGGGGATGGGGCCTGGCCCTTTTCTTGCTCTTCCGCCTGGTGACTGAGGAGAGCAGTCGTGTGTGTTACAGAGAGCGGGTGCCTGTTTCCAAGACAGGGCTACATTGTAGCTTGCTGCCTGGGTCTGCCCTCTTTTTGCTGTTTCTACCAGCTGCCGGTGGGTGGTACCAACATCAACTGCTGCTCATGGGATCTGCCTGCCTTCCCTCTTTCTGCCAGCTGCCAGTCAGTAATACCGATGCCCATTGCTGCCCATTTGGACCTGCCTGCCTTCACTGTTTGATGCCTGCTACCAGGGGGGTGGTGCTGAGACAGATTGCTGCTCGTGAGTTTACAAAATGAGCGATCTCCCCTCTTCCCCCTCGCCCAAGACTTCAGTACCACCTGGAGAGGCTGCCGAGCTTGCAACAGCGCGCCCCCTGCAGCTGCGGGGGTATCATTGCACCTACCCTGCCTCATCCAGGCCCGCGAGCACTCCCTGATGGTTGTGAGTCACTGCAGCCATCGCCTTGCCAGGAGCTGAGAGTGCCCCCCTGAAGCCACAGGGGAGTCTCTGCAGCCTCTCTGCCTCAACACGAGCCAACAGCGCCCCCTGCTGGTTGTGGTCAAAGCTACGTCTTCGTTTAAAAGACAGGTGACTGCCAAGGAAGGCAGGAACCTTCCTGGAATGGAAAAGATGACCCCGTCCATCCAAATTATTATAACTTTGAAATTACTGGGCTTTCAGACAAAGATATGGGAAAAGGAATAACAGTTCTTTACTAGAATGTATATGTGTACATATGTATAACAAGACAGACAAACAACAACAAAAAAATGGAAAACCCAATAACTCCCTTTTCCTGTCCATCAATCAATTTTCCCTTTGGTGTAGTTATGACCACAAATGGCAGGGAGCGCTGTTGGCTCATGTTGAGGCAGAGAGGTTCCAGTGACTCCCTAACAGCACAAGGGGGCGCTGTTGGCTCCTGGTGAGGCGAAGGCTGCAGCAACTCTTACAACAGGCAGAGGGAGGTGGTGGGCCTGGGTGAAGCAGGGCAGGTGCAATGATTCCCCCACGGCTGCAGGGGGCAATGTGGCACAAGCTCCCTTGGCTCCATCTGGCAGGGGCATCTTGGGAGAGGGGATAGAGGGGAGACTGCTCGTTTTGTAAACTCACAGGGGGGCAGCAATCCATCTCGGCAGCAAGCCTGGCAGTGGGCAGCAAGCAGTGAAGGCAGGCAGGTCCGATTGGGCAGCAATGGACCTCGGTATCACCCACCAAGCAGGTCCAATCAAGTGGCAGTCAATGTTGATAGCCTGTAGCAACAGTGAAGAGAGGGCAGATCCAGGCAGCAAGCTAAAATGTAGCCATGTCTCTGGAAAATAGGAACCTGTTCCCCCTACCACAGGCCAATCTCTTTTTCTGATCCCCCGTTGCAATCCAAAAGCCCCAGAAACAAGCTCCCTGTCCCCCAGGAGAGCGTCTCGGAGTCCACTTCACTACCTCTTGCAGTATTTCTGCAATTCCCAGGAAAACCCCCCCAGCCAAGACTTCCAAACTCTTGTTTCTCTGGCTGAGCCATTATCGTGGGATGTGGGAGTCCGGGGCCATTTCTTTTGTTTCCTAATTGCCCGTATTTGTCTCACTGGCAACCCTCTCTCCCCAAATCGTCCTTCTTTCAGGTAGCAGATGGGAGAAAAAATTCCCTGAGAAAAAGAAAAAAAGAAAAAAAAAGGAAAACCAAACCCCAAACACTACACCAAAAGGGAAATTGCTTGACGGGCAGGAAAAGGCTGGGGTTTTCTGTTTTTTTTGTTGTTGCTGCTGTTGTTTTCTGTCCGTCTTGTTTTTTTAATATATATATATGTATGTGTGTATATATATTCTAGTAAAGAACTGTTATTCCTTTTCCCATATCTTTGCCTGAAAGCCCCGTAATTTCAAGGTTACAACAATTTGGAGGGAGGGGGTGTAAGAGTCAGACAATAAGAGAAATGCTTCAGAAAGTGCTTCGTTGTTATGTATGATTCAAAACAGTTCTTTGTCATTGTGTCTGCTTATCATAATCTCTCTTGAACAACTGAAAACTACATGCTAGATGGACTGTGAAGAGCATGCCTTGAGGCCCATTAAAAAAAGAGGGCAAAACCTGTGAAAAAACGGTGGTGGAGGAGAAAAGAGAAGGGCAGAATTTCTGGCCTTCATCTTCCCCCCCCCATCACCTGCTGCGAGACACCCTAGGCCCTCCGGGAGCCAAAGCTGCCAGCCTGAGGAGAACCCCCCGCCAATCCTGCACCCTTGGACCAAAGTTGAGAGTGAGATGTGGAAACCCCCCTCTCCCCGCTCCTATGTTCTGTGGTGGAAGCACTGCAAGTGGGTCAAGGTTCAGTTGTGAGGATCGGACACCGTGTCTGCATTTCAGGAGGACAGGCAACCGCATACCAGCCAAACTGCTCCCGAGATCAGAAAAGGCAGAGAAGGCATTTCAAGCGGCAGAAAGAAAGAACAAAGGGCTCAAACTGCTTCACTCCTCCCCCCGCTCCATCTCAGCGGCAAAGAAAGGTAGCATCAGTGTGGTGGTGGCCTATCCTATGCTGTTAAAGTAACCTTAGCTTTTTCTAACTTTACTTTCCTCTTTCTTTCTCTTTGCCTCTTTGTTATTGGTTCCACAAATCAAAATTTTTCTGCCCCATCTGGCAGGGAGACCTGCGTGAGCAGGGAGGGGTTGGCCAGGAACTAATGGGCAATACTTAAGAACAAAGAAAGTTGCCTGCCCACCAGCATGCCACAACAATAATCCAGAATGGGCAATAATTAAGAACAAAAGGGATTGCCTGCGCTGGGAGTGTTGATGAGGGGTTTGGTTCCCGAGAGGCTGGAGCTTATCATCGCGAGAGGTGAGGGGACTTTACAAGGCTTTGGTGAGAGGGGGTGGAGGCCGGGCTCACTCTCTTCTCCACTCGGCATTCGGTGAGGACCATCGTGTCTGCAGCGAGTGCCGGTTTTGCGCTGGGAAAACTGCTACACTGCGATGTCTCTGCCAGCTCGCTCCAGAGCACATATACACTGTGATGTCTCCATGGGGGTCCCACCGCGGCACAGGGGACACCGTTATGGTGTAACCGGTCGCCACCCAGAGCTGCTCCCTCTGCCATCTATGCCACCAGCCTGGGTTTCTGCTGCACGTGGGTCAGCGCTGGGGTCTACTCGTCTCTGCCATTCCTGCCTTCCTCTGGCCCCTCAGTGGGTGATACAGTGGTCCATCACTCCCCAGTCAACCCTGCCTGCGCTGCTTGCTGCCCACTGCTGAGGTTGGTGCTGAGATGGGCTTCTGCCCCGTGAATTCGCACCGGGAATGATCTCCCCTCTCCCTCTCACCCGAGCTGCCATTGCCATGTGGAGGTCGCCAGGCTCGTGCCACAGCGCCCCCTGCAGCCACGGGGGAGTCACCGCAGCCTCTTTGCCTCAACAGAGAATTGCCCAATGACAGAGAAAGGACTGTTACTGGATTTGTCTGTTCTCTTATTGTGGCCGCTTATCTGTCTTGTTATATATATAGATATATAATCCTATTAAAGAACTGTTATTCTTTTTACCACATCTTTGTCTGAGAGCCCTGTAATTTCAAGGGTATAGTAATTCAGAGGAGGGAGGGGGGCCATCCTCTATCCCAGGAAGATCTCCCGCCTTCCTTTCCAGACACCTGTCTTTCAAATCAGGGCAGTTCTGGGTGCCCAACATGGGGCTGAAGGGCATCGAGAAGAAAGGGTGAAAAAAGGAATAACAGTTCCTAGGTGACCTAATTTGTGCTTTAGATATAGAAATCTCGGTACACATTACCATGTGGGGTAGCTTATTTCTGTTCTGTTGGCAAATGATCGTGGCTACGTTTCTCCCATTTGGAGCTCCTCTTCTGTCAAGGGTTAGCCTGAGGGCATACCCCAGACCCCCATACTATATTCTTCAGAGGATATAAGATGGCAGACAGGCTACAAGCTTGAAAAATGATTAAATAATTTTATTCACTACCACTACTAAGAATAGAAAGAATAAACAAATAATAAAAATATCAAGGCATAATGTAAAAATATCATTCTCCTCCCAAATACATCCCAATCTTTCTCACTGTCCTGGGATAGTCATATATTCTATTACCACCCAGAAAAGCTGGATACATTCAGTTACACACCTGGTCCCTGAGGGACTCCTTATCTCAACTGAGATAAGCACTCCGGCCGACAGCAAGCACCACCCATCCTGATTATCTGATCTCAGCTAATGGCCCGTTAGCACCACCCAGCTTGGTTAATAGCCCGATCTTGGAGTGTCGGAGGACCACGGGGATCATCGGAGGACCATGGGGACCATCCAAGCTCATTGCTGAAGCAACCAATAGAACATTGGGAAAATCCTCTTCCATTGTGAAAGTCCCCGCCCCGGGGGAGGTGCCAGCCAAGAAACACAGCATAAAACAAGGGTTTAGGATGGGAGAAAACACCCTGGACTCGACGGGACTCCACTCTCGACTCGACTCTCAATTTGACTCTCGACTCGACTCAACTGGACTCCACTCCACTCCTCGGAATTGGACTCAGCTACTCCACTCGACTGGACTCCATTCCAGTGCTCTACTGGACTGGACTACCAGGCCTTTCTGCAGGACCAGTGCCTAACTGGACTGCACAGCTACCACCCTGGTCAACAGGGTGTCAGGTTGTACCGTGACTCTGTCAGTTTGTTTAAGCCAGTGTTTCTGTATTACTGCATTTATTTTAACCTCTTTTTTTAAAATTGTAATTTTGACCTAAAATCTCTCGAGGTATTTTGTGTGGGGTTATTTTCCCCTGCTGGTTTACAGTCAAACCAGCACACTCACTGATCACGCAAAGGACATAAACATGAGATTCTGATCTTTTGATTAAGAGTTCTTATTGTCACTTTATGGGATAAAGAGTTCTTTCTGTCGTGCAGTGGGATTCATTCCACGGAAGATAGCTCCCTACAGAATGTCTTCAGCATGGTCCCAAACCTTCAGGAAAACACTACAGCCCGCCCAGGTTTTGCAGTGTTGTATCCTGTCTCCCACAATACTCTCAGCAGTTTGTGGGTCACAAGAAAAGTCTGATGGGGTTAAGCATTTAAGGATAAGTCATTACAGCCTAAAGGCACCAGTAATACAGTCTCTTGCTCTCACTCATAATCTCCAAAGGCTGCAAATTCATCTGCTCACAACATAAAATGTTATCTTAGGCTGTAAATTTCAAATCCCCCCATGTCTTGTATTTTGTGAATTACAGAGAAACTTAGTTTGGTTCTTGTGGAAGTTACTGTTTCTGTTTCTTCTTTTGTTATACTGGGAGTTCTTTGCTCAGAATTTGGAGTTAGACGCAGGAGACACTGAAATGCTCTTATAATTAGATTGTTTATTAATTTCTTATATATAGCATAGCAGTACAAAAGGAGCTCAAGGTAACAAGGTGGAAAATGGCTTCGAACCATGAGTTCCAAGGTTATTTAAAGCCTAATTTATCCAATTATAGACTGCCAACTAACATGTTTTTACTTATAATCCAGTGACTGTCCATTTAGCATCTGCAATGCGGGCTTTGTGGACCAATGTTTAACTATTTAGATTCGTGAAGAAGAAGGAAGAAAGAAGAAATAAAAACCCACACCCAAAATTCTCCATCTTGTTACAAACTTATAAACCTAGTTTTCTACATTTCTACATACTTCACCCAGTGATATAACAAGTTGCTTTTTAATTACACAGTAGTAATTCTAGTGTTATCATTAGATAAGGGGAGTCTTTCTCAAGGCCTCAGATCAAATACCATGTGCTTTTGAAACTCATCACCTGTTAATACTGAAAGGTTATAATTATTTAATCTCAGAGTCCCGACAGGCTCTATTACAAATCACTGGGCCCTGGGGCCCGGGGGCTTCACCCATAGACACAGAAAGATTAATCCCGATGCTGGTAAAGATGGCTTCTCCTCTGGCACTTCCGTCTTCTCTTCCGTTAGGCTGCTGGTCGCCATATCAGTTTTTCACGTGATTTGCTTTCCTTTCTCTCTGGCTTAGAGAAGAGGTTAATATTTGCAGAAAATGCCTACAGAAGTATTTGTAACAGTTTATATGCTCCCATCAGTTAATTCAGCTGTGTTCTCCCCCTTTAAATTATACGGCTACATCTCTGGTCTGTATCAGGCTCTCTTCCTGGGCCCAAGGCTCTCCCCTCGAACTGCGTTGTCTGCCCTGGCAGCTATCCAAATTACACAGTTTTATTAGCTGCTAATTAATTCACTGCAATTCGCCTTATCTCTACAGCAGCAAGGTCACCCTTTGATCTCACCCATCCATCTCCGGAAGGGGGGGTTTTTCCTCCTGCCAATCTCGGCTTCTCTCAGCTTCTGCTTGGCTTGGCTCCTCTGTGGCCCAGATGGCAATAGGCCAGCTTCCTCTCGGGTCCAAACGGAGCAGGACTGGTGGGGTGAGGCCCGGGCCAGGGCCGCCCCCCCCCGGGACCCAGGCCGTGGGCCCCGGGACTGGGGGGGCCACTGCTGCCCGTGAGTGCGGCAGGGAACAAGTGAGTAAGCTACTTCCTGGATGGTTTTTTCAATAACATTTTCCCACAGCGGCATCACACGAACACCAAGTGGTCAAAACAACTGTCCATCACCTGTTTTAACCAATCAGATTTTTTCCACACCGGGTCAAACCAGCACATCATCTAAACATGGATCCCATGACTAAAACTACTGTGGCTGTTACCCTGTTTGTGGGATGGGTCAATAAGGTGAAGTATACAAAGATTCTAAAGTTCCTCTGTATTGATGGATATATCGATTGTTGAGACAGAAAAACAACACACACCGAGTGCTTTGCAAAAAGGGTTCTTCTTCTTCATTCTAACAAGCTTTTTTTAGATCTTGCTTAAAGCAGTGCTGTTGCAAACAGCCTCTGATTGGTTAATAGAAAATTTTGCTGAGAGTTAGGATAAAAATACTTTTTTAGCATTGTCCCAGTCGAACATCTGTTTTGTGGTTAGAAAGCTGCATCCGTTATTGTCTGGCTTTGAGGTTCCTCAATCCTTAAAATAGCTGGAAAGCCTTGCCTTACAATATTACAACATTTTTCTGTAATTTTTAAGGGTATACTTTAATTATTTCATCCGCTGGTCCAATAAAGGTGACGGGCCATCCATCTTCAGGTATAAATTCCCCTATAACTCTGGAATGCGGGCCCATGGCTACATAACTGTCAAGCACTAGCTTCACATCTTTTGGGGTTCTTTAATAATGGTAACCATTTGGAGGAAGCAACGGAGGAGGAAGTTTTCTCCCAATTCTTCACCAACTTTTTTTGGCCTATCCCAACAGTTTTTGAAGGGGTCAGTGCTTCTCTAGATGCTAACAATATCATACAATGACCAGGTGTTGGTGAGGGAGCCAGGGCCCCTTCCTCTCTGGGAGTGACTCATAACAAGTGTAAGGGAGAGGTTCGTTCACAGAGAAAGACTGCAGGAGCACCATCATAGAATGCCCTGGAAGACTACTGAGGATGGGATCCGATGCATGAGAGATCTGGTGGTATTAGAGATACTTTTTGGAAGGGACGGACAACACGGTAACGACCCTGACAAGGTTAGATGCACACCGCAAATGTGGTGGAGCCTGGCACACATCGGGCCACATGAATACTCCAGCTTCCTGGCAACAATAAATGCTGAGGACAACCGAGAGACTGTGGGTTCTGTAGCCAACAAACTCAGAAATTATGAGAACATGGTTCATGGCACGATAAAGACTCAGGTTTCTGCTATAGTGAGGAGTCTCAAAGAGGAGATAAAGGAGATGAGGACGGAGAGGAGGGAGAGAAGTCCTTATGTGGCATCGTTGCGAAGCAGAGCCCCTGACATCAGAGCCAGGCGCCCCCCAGCCAAAGAGAGTGGATACACCCCACGGACTGAATTGTGGTACTTCCTGCTTGACCATGGAGAAGACATGAGACAGTGGGACAGGAAAATTACCCGTGTCCTAGCAGCCTCAGTACAAGAGCTGAAGGAGAAAGAAAAGGGGAAGTCAGTGAGAGTGAGTGCAGTGCCAGTTTCCCATGGACAAGTCTCTGACCCACTGGAAGGTACCTACCGTATGTATTCACAAGACCAGTGTTAGAGGGGCCCTGCCTCTAGCCAGGTACAGGCCGGGGAGAACCGGGTCTTTTGGACTGTGTGGATCTGATGGCCTGGCACATCAGAGCCACAGAAATACGAAGCTTTGGTTGACAGTGGTGCTCCATGTACTTTGATGCCATCGGGACATGTGGGGGCAGAACCTGTTTCTGTTGCTGGGGTGACAGGGATCACAGGAGTTTGCTGGAAGCTGAGGTGAGCTGGACTGGGAAAGACTGGAAGAAACATCCCATTGTGACTGGTCCAGAAGCCCCATGTATTTTGGGCATAGACTTTCTCTGGAGTGGTTATTTCAAAGACCCAAAAGGACTCAAGTGGGCTTTTGGAATAGCTGCTGTGGAGACAGAGGACATTAGGCAACTGAACACCTTGCCTGGACTGTAAGAAAATCCATCTGCAGTACGACTCCTGAGGGTGGAGGAACAGCAAGTCCCGATCGCAACCTCGACAGTGCATCGCTGGCAGTACGGGATGAATTGAGATGCCGTGATCCCCATCCACAAGATGATCCATGAGCTGGAGAGCCAAGGGCTGGTCAGCAAGGCCCATTCACCCTTCAACAGTCCCATCTGGCCTGTGCACAAGGGTGATGGAGAATGGAGACTGACAGTGGATTATTGTGGCTTCAATGAAGTTACCCCACCACTGAGTGCCGCTGTGCCGGACATGCTGGAGCTCCAGTATGAACTGGAGTCCAAGGCAGCAAAGTGGTATGCCATAACTGACATTGCGAATGCGTGCTTCTCCACTCCCCTGGAAGCAGTGTATGCCTTGTAATGCCTTCACCTGGAGGGGCGTGCAGTACACTTGGAACCGACTTCCCCAGGGGTGGAAGCACAGCCTCACCATTTTCCATGGACTGATCCGGGCTGCACTGGAAAAGGGTGAAGCTTCAGAACATTTGCAGGACATAGATGACATCATTGTGTGGGGGAACATGGCAGCGGAAGTGTTTGAGAAAGGGGAAAAGATCATCCAGATTCTCCTGCAAGCTGGCTTTGCAATCAAAAAGAGTAAAGTCAAGGGACCTGCCTGAGAGATCCAGTTCCTAGGAGTGAAGTGGCAGGACAGACGGCATCAGATGCCTGCTGAAGTCTTCAATAAGATCACAGCGATGTCTCTGCTGACCAGCAAGAAAGAAACACAAGCTTTCCTCGGCACCATAGGTTTCTACAGAATGCATATTCCCGAGTATAGCCAGATTATGAACCCTCTTTACCTGGTGACCTGAAAGAAGAACAATTTCCACTGGGGCCCTGAACAGCAACAGGCCTTCGTCCAGATCAAAGAAGAGATTGCTCATGCGGTAGCCCTTGGCCCAGTCAGGACAGGGCCAGAGGTAAAGAATGTGCTGTACTCTGCAGCTGGGAACAATGGTCTCTCCTGGAGCCTTTGGCAGAAAATGCCTGGATGGACTCGGGGCCGACCACTGGGATTCTGGAGTCAAAGTTACAGAGGGTCCGAAGCCAACTACACTCCGACAGAGAAAGACATCCTGGCTGCCTATGAGGGAGTTCAGGCTGCCTCAGAAGTGATTGGCACAGAGGCACAACTTCTGGCACCCCGGCTACCACTGCTGGGGTGGATGTTCAAGGGAAAGGCTCCATCTACCCATCACGCCACCGATGCCACATGGAGTAAGTGGATTGCCCTAATCACACAGCACACCTGTATTGGAAACCCGAATCGCCCTGTGATCTTGGAGATAATTAAAAAATTGGCCTGAAGGTGAGAATTTCGATCTGGCAGACGAAGAGGAACAAGAACAAGTGACGCATGCAGAAGCAGCCCCACCATACAACCAGCTGCCACGAGAAGAAACCCGATATGCTGTTTTCATGGACGGTTTTTGTCGCAATTGTGGGGGCAAATCGAAAACGGAAAGCAGCTGTATGGAGCCCCACACAACAAGTTGCAGAAGCTACCGAAGAAGAAGGTGGATGGAGTAAGTTTGCAGAGCTCAAAGCTGTCCAGCTGGCCTTGGACATTGCTGAAAGAGAGAAATGGCCAAAGCTCTACCTTTACACTGACTCGTGGATGGTAGCCAGTGCTCTGTAGGGGTGGCTGGAAAGGTGGAAAAAGGCAAATTGACTGCACAGAGGAAAACCCATCTGGGCTGCTGGGGAATGGCAAGACATTGCCACTTGGGTAGAGAAACTGACTGTGAAAGTCCGCCATGTGGATGCCCATGTGCCCAAGAGTCGGGCTAATGAGGAACACCGCAACAATGACCAAGTAGATAAGGCTGCCAAAATTGAGGTGTCACAGATTGATTTGGATTGGCAACACAGAGGGGAGTTATTCCTAGCTCGATGGGCCCATGATGCCTCAGGCCATCAAGGCAGAGATGCCACCTATAAGTGGGCATGAGATTGGGGGGTGAATTTGACCATGGACAGTATCTCCCAGATCATCTACGATTGTGAGATGTGCGCTGCGATCAAGCAGGCCAAGCGGGTGAAACCCCTATGGTATGGGGGAAGGTGGTCCAAGTATAAGTATGGGGAGGTCTGGCAAATTGATTACATCACGCTGCCACAAACTCGCCAAGGCAAGCGCTATGTACTCACAATGGTGGAAGCAACCACAGGATGGTTGGAGACCTAACCTGTGCCTCGCTACTGCCTGGAACACCATCCTGGGCCTTGAAAAGCAAGTTCTGTGGGGGCATGGTACCCCTGGGGGAATTGAGTCTGACAATGGGACTCATTTCAAGAACAGCCTTATAAACACCTGGGCTTGAGAACATGGTATTGAGTGGGTGTACCATATTCCTTTCCATGCACCAGCTGCCGGGAAAGTTGAGCGGTGCAATGGACTGTTAAAAACCACCTTGAAGGCACTGGGTGGGGGGGACTTTCAGAAATTGGAAGCTGCATTTAGCGAAGGCTACATGGTTGGTCAACACCTGAGATTTCACTAACCGAGCTGGCCCTGCCCAATGCGAACACCTCTGTACAGCAGATGGAGATAAAGTTCCAGTGGTGCATATCAGGGGTATGTTGGGAAACACTGTTTAAATCAATTCTGCCTCGAGCAAAGACAAACCCATCCGTGGAGTTGTTTTTGCTCAGGGACTTGGTTGCACCTTGTGGGTGATGCAGAAGGAAGGAGAAACCAGATGTATACCTCAAGGGGACCTTACTTTATATTGAACCATCCATGATGCTGTACCTCTACCCATATCTGCACGTATATGTGTATATAGTTAGGATAATGCATGTATGTATATTGTTTAAAAGTTTAAGTTTGATGTAAGATGTTAGTATGGGGAAAAAAATTCAGGGTGGATAATGTTATGGGTTCGATAAATGAAATTTTTTTTGCCCCATCTAGCAGGGAGACCTGTGTGGGCGGGGAGGAGTTTGCCAGGAACTAATGGGCGATACTTAAGAACAAAGTTGCCTGCCCACCCGCATTCCACAATGATCACCCAGAATGGGCGATACTTAAGAACAAAAGGGATTGCCTGCGCTGGGAGTGTTGATGAGGGGATTGGTTCCCCAGATGCTGGAGCTTATCATCGCGAGAGGTGAGGGGACTTTTCGAGGCTTTGGTGAGAGGGGGTGGAGGCTGGGCTAGCTCTCTTCTCTGCTCGGCATTCAGTGAGGACAGTCGTGTCTGCAGCGAGTGCCGGTTTTGCACTGGGAAAACTGCTACACTGTGACGTCTCTGCCGGCTCTCTCCAGAGCACTGATACACTGTGACGTCTCTGCGGGGGTCCTGCTGTGGCACAGGGGACATCGTTACTCTGTAACCAGTCGCTGTCCGGAGCTGCTTGCCTCTGCCGTCTCTGTCACCAGCCTGGGTTTCTGCTGCACATGGGTTGGCGCCGGGGTCTACTCGTCTCTGCCTTTCCTGCCTTCTTCTGGCCCCTCAGTGAGTGATACCGAGGTCTATTGCTCCCCAGTCAACCCTGCCTGTGCTGCTTGCTGCCTGCTGCCGAGGTTGGTGCTTAGACAGGCTGCTGCCCTGTGAATTCGCACCGGGAACGATCTCCCCTCTCCCTCTCACTGGAGTCGCCATTGCCATGTGGAGAGGTCGCCTGGCTCGCGCCACAGCACCCCCTGCAGCCACGGGGGAGTCACCGCAGCCTCTTTGCCTCAACAGAGAATTGCCCGACAGAGAAAGGACTGTTACTGGGTTTGCCTGTTCTCTTATTGTCGCTGCTTATCTGTCTTGTTATATATATAGATATATAATCCTATTAAAGAACTGTTATTCTTTTTACCACATCTTTGCCTGAGAGCCCTGTAATTTCAAGGGTATAGTAATTCGGAGGAGGGAGAGGGGTCATCCTCTCTATCCCAGGGAGGTTTCCTGCCTTCCTTGACAGACACCTGTCTTTCAAACCAGGACACTGTTTTACCATTAAATAAAATATATCAATTTTTTGGTATCAACATTTGTTCCCGTTTGGTCTTAATCTTGCATTTTGGGAATATTTTGAACCTAAGCACCTCCAGCTTTATTCAAAGAGAGTTCTCTTTGCTCGTCTGTGATTAAACCGGATCATAACAGGGGGTCATATTTTCCATTCCGGGAAGATTCCTGCCTTCCTTTACAGACACGTCTCTTTTAAACCAGGACAAACTCATACTTCAAAAATTTGTTAATGATAGGTAATAAGCCTTTTTGGCTTTCCAATTTTAAAGGATATTGGTTTTTTCTTACTGCGCCTGTGTCTGATTTTAGTTCTATTCTTACAGGTTCCACTCTTCTTGATCTTCCAGGAATCTTTCTGGCCCACACAATGGGGATTACTGCTTCCTCAGTTTCCTTTGGAATATGCTCAGATTGGGAAGTCAGTTCCTGTAACATAAATACTGAAGCTTCCACATATTTAGACTCAGGGATTTGAATTTGAATGTTCCCTTCTGAAACTTGATCTCTGTGTTCAATTTTTCCAGTATCTTCCTAATAATGGTTTTGGAGAGTTGGGCAGGTACAAAAATTGATGGGTTATCCATATTTTTCCCAGTTTGAATTTAATTGGATTGCAAAAAGGGGCGTGTTTCACGAGTCCCTGTGGCACCGACAATTGTGATAGTCATCACTTAACTTTCCTTGCAGGGTATTTAATACTGAATAACTAGCTCTTGTGCCTACCAAAAATTCTAGTTTTTCATTTCCCAGCATGGCTGTAACCAGAGGCTCGGCTGGGGAAGAAACCTCCAGTCCCCTTCAAAAGTCCTCTGCTACTGCCATGAGAGGGTTTGGAGAAGTCCTGGGTTTAAGGCGAGGACAGTCCTGCTTCCAGTGTCCATCCTTTTTGCAATATGTCCATTGATTTGTTCTCAGTCTTCCTACTGAAGGTCAAGGATTTAACCCCTTCCCCTTCCCCTGCCACGAGCCGTGCCCCCCCCCCTCCCCCAGAGGTGGGAGTACTTAACTGATTTTTTTCTATAACTGCTACCACTTTCTGTTTAGCCATTTCCTGTTGGGGTTTTTTTGATTCGTATATACTGCCCATGCAACGTCATGTAGTTTGCCCATATCAAAAGCATCTGTCCCCTGGATTTCCTGTAGTTTCATTCTAATATTATCTGAGGACTCTCCTATGAAAATAGGAGCTAGGCAATTTTTACCTTCCTCCGTCTCTGGGTCTATATCAGTGTATTTCCAAGCAGTATCTTTGAAATGGTTCATAAATTCTGTAGGGGTTTCCTTAAAATCTTGGCACACTTCAAATAATTTAGACATATAGCTTTTGGAATCGTATGTCTAACCCCATATAAAACCCACTGTTGATATTTAGTTAATCTTTCTTGCTGTACATGTATATTTGGATACCACCCAGGATCTGCAAAAGGGAAATTTAGTTCCAGATTTCCATGAAGGGTTCCAGCCAGGGTTTGCTCTTCGAAAAATCTTTTACTAATCATAAGAATCATCTCCCTTTTGGTGCTATCAAATAATATTTCCAACATAGTGTCTATATCCTTCTAATCAGGGTCTTGAGTTTTAATCATTATTTCAAAGGCTTTAGCCATTTTGTCCAGATCATCCCTATAAGTCCCAGCCATCAATTTCTAATTATTCAGATCTGTAATTGAAAACAGGACTTTTACTGTTATTGGTCCTTCAGCCCCTACTGCCTGTTGAAGAGGAGCTATTATTAGATTTTTTTGTTTTCGCCAAGTTCTGCCTGCTACAGGGCTAAAGCCTTCTCCACCCTCAGCTCTTCCACCTGAAATTTCTTTTATCTTTATGGCCTCCTTATCTACACCTGCAGCTGGCCTTCTTAGTCCTCTATGCACTGGACTTCGAGCTAAATTTAAATCTTCTTCTTCCTGATTGTCTAAATGTTTAGAGCAGACTTGTCCTATGCTACACATAGAAAAATACTTAATCCTTTTCTCCTTACTTTCCTTCTCTAAAGCCAAAACAAAAGTATCCAAAGGTGCTAAATGCCACAATCCTGCTGCCATTCAGGGTGGTTTCTCAAAGTAAAAAATATTAGTATACATAACTTCATCCCATTTTTGTTCTCGACATATGAATAACATCAGTTGTAACAGCGTTATAGTGTAAGGTACCATTTTGTGGCCACTTTTCTCCTGACTAATTTATACAAAGGCCACCATTGATTACAATATTTAATTAAATTCTCCCTGGTAGCTGTTCCACCAGGGGGTCCACCAATCCTCCTCCAATGTTTCAATATGCATCCAAGTGGTGATTTTTTCAAAATACAATCCCTTTGGGTCCCTTTAGATTGACACGAACCCATAATGACAGAATATATCATTTAACTTCAAAAAAAAACCAACCAGGTTCCAGAATACCAAAAAACCCCAGGTTACAAAAGTACCAAAGAACCAGGTTACAAAATACCAAAAAAACCCAAATACCAAAATACCAGAAAACCAGGTTCAAAAATACCAATGTAACCCAGTTTCAAAATACCAGAATACCAAGTTTCAAAATACCAAAATAATTCAGTTTCAAAATATCAAATTCCAAAATACCAGTTTTCAGATGTCTTATATGGGAAGGATTCCCAAACCCAAAAGAATGCCTTATTATCAAAATGGAATCTTACCTGTGTCCCAAATGAATCGGGGGGGAATCTGTGGTCTGCTCCAGGAAAGTCCTAGTGCTGGCACTAAAAGTCCAGAGATCCCCCTGGCTTCCCAGGAGATCTGGCAGTTGTCCCACCTAGGTTCACCAGAAGATGATACTAAAATCGGCAGGAATACTCTTTCTAACACAATTTGAAGCATTAGAAAGCAAGCATTCTTTGTCTGCGCAGGACACACAGAGGATATCTCCTTATTCTGTGTGTGCCATGAGACTTTACAACAATGTATTTATCCATTATGATCATACATACTCATTAAAACATGTTTCTTATCTAATACATAAACATCACTTTCCTAGAACTAATTTGCATGCATCCGCCTCCTGCTGGAAGTCCTTTTATGGTCCTGGAGGGTCATCTAAAGGGGTCTCTGGTGGTTGTATTCACTGAATACTTTGCTATTCAAGGTGACCTTTCCTTGAACTTTTTCTTTGGGCATGCACTGCTGCTTCTTGTTACATAACTTGCCAAAAAACCACTGTAGGCCTCTTTATCTGTTTCTCTACTGATTCCAGCTTCGTTTATCGTCCTGTGTGCATACCTTTACATCCTTTTATTTTTTTTGCCAGTTAGCCTTTAAGCTCTATTCAGCAACTTCAGGGGAACTAAAAATTTCTATTCTCTCTTATTTATTGTTGGGAAGCTTCTGCGTACCATCATTATTATTATTGTTGTTGTTATTATTATTACTACTATTATTACCTGGATTAGCACAATGTTATTAGAACTCTATCACATCTAGTACATTTCTCAATGACAATTCCAAATATGTGTTTCTGTAGCTTCAATAAACCACACTGTTCATGAATCTGTGCTTGAAAAGGTTCTTAAAGAATGCAACCAGACTTATAGTGTCGAATTGATTGAAATTGGAAATTAAGCCTAACCACACCCAGTCCCTCTGATATCTGAGGATCAGCTGGAACGCAAGGGGCTTTATTTTCTGCCAAATTTCTTACTCTTAATGCAAGAACTTGGCTCCAATTTTCAGCCATAGGTCTCAACCTGTTCATCACTGTCTTTCAAAGACAGCTCTGTGCTGTCAATCCCTCTTATTTTCAGTTTACATAGAGGGCAACCCCAACCTCTCCTTCCTTCTGACCAGTTTATAGCCATCGATTGCAGAGCTCCAGTCGTTTGAGTCGTCCCACCACGTTTCTGCTATAGTGATTACATTGTTAGATTTCCAGCTGCACAGTGATTTCCAGCTCCTCTTTCTTACATGTACTGCGTGCATTGGTACAAAGGCACTTCTGACGCAGCGTGGAGATGTTAATTGGATGATGTGCTGCGCCATCCCCAAAAGCGTGATGCGTTTGGTTTCGGTGCCCCACACAAGCACTCAAGCAGGCACACCAGCAACCATGCCATTGGGTGGTGTCTGGGCAAAACCACAGACACCTCGCAAGCACTGACACACACACACAGCAGGATAGCTCACAAGCGTCCGCCGGAGGCAAGGAGTTGAGAGGGGTTCTTGTATGGAGTTCCACAGGCGAAGTTTAATCCAGCAGTGAAGGAGTCCAGTGACAAGAACATACAAAATGGAGGGTCCAGGGGTTTTGTACTGAGGGAAGAAGGGGCGGGGATAGCATCAGGATCCAATCGGGTGAGGGCCAGGGGGGTGGAGAATAGGCAGGGTTACATAACTTCAACCAATAGGGAAGGGCGATGGGAGGAGCAGGGGAACAGGACCAATGGGGTGTTGAGTAAAGGAGAACTTGCTAGAACATAACCTTATAGGGTAACAAGAGTGACAGGCTACCAGGCCAACCGAACAGGGGCACTCGGGCCCTCCGGCCTCACTGGCTCCTCAGTCACTCTTGTGGCTGGCCCAGTCACTGTAGCCTCATCTGCTGCAGGCTCAGCCACCACATCTCCGCCTTCTTTACTTAAAAAGAGAGAAGGTTTTCCCCACAGACTTAATAAAACACCTCTTAAGGCAACCAAAGATACATAAAACATTAAAAATAATTAGAACTACCCACCGTCCGATCTTAATTAGCAAAGCCGTTCAGCTTCCCAATCCCCACCATCCCAATAGTCTATCGATTTAGTCAATGCTTCTTTCGGTCCTTAGTTCTTTAATCTGGTCTCTCATTTGCTGGACTGCCACGTGGATATCCTGGCTGTGTGATGACAAGTTCTTTGGCTGCAGGACAGTCCACGCAATGACACTGGATGTTATGGTGGACTAGCAGATCAGGCAGACCAGAAGGAAGCGGAGACCTCTCTTGGCATTGGCAGTGCATGGGGGTTGGAACAGGCTTTTCTGTGGGGCTCATAAATCAACATCATTAAAAACTGAAAGAAAAAACAGAGATTTAAGAGAAACTTAGCAACTACCAGATTATCTTTAGGGGTATAAAACAAAAAACAGTTCTCCCTTAACTCTCCGTTCCCCACTCGATCCCCCCTCTTCAAGAAAAAGTAGGTATTGGGTGTAGAATAAGTAAAGGGATTATGGGGTAGGAAAACACATGAAGAGATTAGAGGGTTCAGGGGCATGGTTTTTGGTTTTAAACAGCCTGGAGGTGACGCATGCCAGATGTTTACATGGCCTATCTTGCGCCGACATTGTCTCCAGGCGGCACTTGCTTCTTTAAAACATAAAGTAAAACTGTTAATGGGTAAAGGCGTTATGGGGTGTTCCTCAATACACCCTGTGATGGGGCTTCTTGGACTCTGGCAGTAACCCAGGACACAAGAGGCAGCAGGTATGGGGTAGAGACACCAGCCACCGAACTTGTTGCAGCTGGTTCTTCCCCTACCCTGCTTCCTTTAATATGAAAAGGGGTTATGAGGAGGGACAACACATAGGGGACTAAGGAAACTTAGAAAAGGGGAATGATGAAGCAGGGGACAAAATATCCAACAAAGAAATTTAGGAATAGGGTTAAAACTTAAAAAGTTGCCAAACAGGAATGACTTATCGTTCCACGACTGTAGTTCTCGGACACGAATAAACACACGGAGACAGCTGTCAGGGTCCACCAACAGGCAGAGGCAAAAGGGGAAAGAAAAAGAGCTCCCGCCTCTGCCCTCGGTCTTTATTTATATGTATTCAGAAACCACCGTGGACTGGAGGATGGGAATACCACCTCCTGCTGTCCACTGGTCAACAGAATTGTCTATCATATAGGTTAGGAATTCATAAACATTGGCCGGTTAGTAATAACAAAAGTTATGTTTATACAAAGCGCATGAGAAACTATTTGCTAAACTAAAAACACTGCACAACTGAAGAACTGCAAAATGCAGGGCTACACACGACTGATCGTGGGACAACAGGTCGCCCCAGCTGAGTGGCAGTGGGTGCCCTTGGCTGCAGCGGCACGGGTGGTGGAGCATACTGCGCGACGCCAGTGTACAGGGGCTGCAGGGGGGGTCAGTTTCCGAACCAGTGGCACAGGTCGCGGTCATCTTGAGTATGGCACCAGCTATGCAGCCAGGCATTCAGCTGTTCAGTGTCTCCTCCTTCCTGAACCCCTTCCTCTGACTGGACTCTGAGAGAGGAGACCACCACCTGTGCTCCCGATCCTTTTAACATCGTTCTGATGGACATATTAGTCTTCTGGGAGAGTTCTAAGTTGCCTCGTCAGACCCTACACAGAAGAGTAGGAGCAGATGATAATCTGTAGGGTTCACCAGCCTCGGCAGCCTCTCAGTGACACCACGAATGTGAGCTCCTGGTAGGCAGCAGACTAGAGAAATCATCTGGGCTGTAAATTGGTGCTTCAGTGCCGCTCAGGAGGGAATCTCTGATTATTAATACATTTATGTGCTTTTCTGGTGGCACTGGTTCTAACGTGAGCAGGTGGTTAGTTCGGCTCTGCATTGTTGGTTTGTCCTGGGTCCTGTCCGTTACTTATGTGCTCTTCAGTCTCCAACCCTGGAGCATCCTGTCTGCTATGTAGGGGCACTTCAGGAGACTAGGGAAGGTTCTTCTTTCCACCCCGAGCACAGACAAGCATCTGGTCTCCATCTCGGGAGTTACTTGTGTCAGTCAGCTCAAGGTTGGATTCTGGCTTATGTCAGCTCTTGTGCAGCCTGAAGTCAGGCTGTTGCTCAGCCTGCGATAGTGTACAATGCCATGCATCGATCTCCTGCTCGCCTTTCCAGATACTGTGCTGTCTGTCGGGCTCTTCTTGTAGCAGTTACTTGTCCAAGGAGATCTCCCCATTGGACACGCTTGCAGCTACGAGATCCACCGCTGCCTTCAGGTGCTAAGGGGAAATTCAAGGTACTGGAGCTCTCACCCTGCCCTTTGTTTGTTGACCCTGTCTGTCACTCCCTCACAGGGTGGCTGGTTACTCTCTCCCTCACCCCTCCCCCTCACTCTTAGTTTAAAGCCCCCCTAATGAGGTCAGCTATCCTTCTGGCAAAAATACCTTTGCCCTGCTTAGTGAGACAGAGCCCCTCTCTCCCAAGCAGATGCTGATGCACAAACAGGGTCCCATGCTCATAGAACCCTGTCACCAGCACCAGCTCCACAGCCAATCATTGACCCACATTATAAGTGCCCTCCTCCTGCCCTTTCCCCTCAGCGACAGGACTGAGAACACCACCCCTGGGCCCCCATGCCCTTGACTACCACCCTGAGAGCTCTGGGGTCATCGCTAGGGGAAATCGGGTGTCACGGATGCACTCTTCCTGTTTGGACTAACTGAACTTTGGTCCAGGCAAATGCTCAAAAAGTAGGATTATCCAAAGTTAATCCTACCGTGTGAGGCTATTGGCGAGAACCCAGCATCAAAGCCAACAAAGTGGTTTGGCTGGAGGCTGGGCTGATAAGTGGCCAAAACTGCATGAATGCAGCAGAAAATCTGACTACAAGTCAACCGCTTGACACTATCAATATGTGCAGCTGTCAGGGTCTGTTAAGCTCACCCTCTGTAGCAGCTGGCTGCATGGCAGTGATCTTCCTTCGAGTAAGGAGGCCTCTCAAGGTTACTCCTCGAAGCTGAGATCCCTTACCTGACACCAGGCATCGATGGCTTGCTAAGTACCTTTTTTTTTCTAAAACCTATGGCAATCAAGCAGTCTCTTGGAATGTATAGAATGTATAAGCCATACTGAGCTTCTCCAAAATTTCTCTGCTCCCCTGAAGCGGGAATGCCTTCTAGATACCTTAGGGAGTGTGACAGGCAGGGACAGGCGAACGGAAGATCACGGGATGTCACGGGAAGGCAATAGCAGAGCCGAAACTTCTCCCTAACCCTAAACCCTCCCAAAAGATAAGCAATCACCCGAAGTATGCATGTGCCTCCTCCTAAAACCCAGTAGTTTTCCACTCCTTACTAACTCCAGCTATCCCACAGTCCCCTTTTCCTGACGTAGTAAAGCCCTCACTATTTAAACCCAGGAGAT
>JACAXG010000888.1:0-23443 GCA_018881555.1 Amblyornis subalaris
CCCCGATAGAGGAAAAATATACTGGTGGGAAAAAATATGGTGAAACAAAATCTTTCCTGCCTGCTTTCTGAGAAGTTGGCTTGTGTGATTGGTCCATAGTTCTCTCCGCCCTCCCTCCTTAGTAATTGGTTGTAGTAGTTTCTCCCCGCGGTGATTGGTTGACGGCCCCCCCGAGTGCGGGGGTTTAAAAACCAGGTCTCATGATTTTTTAGCCCTCTCTTCGCCTCCTACTCCCTTCGCATCTGGATTGGAGTAAACCCCTTGGACTGTGGAACGTAGTGCATTAAGAGCCTTTCTGCCTCTTTATTTCTGGACTCGTGGCTAGGCTACACCGGGTGTGAGTATTTCTCAGTGCTAATAACTGCACGGGCGATATCCCTCGTTGGTTTGGTGAATCTGCACCCCCAGAACGGCTCCTTCTCAAAGGAGGTTTTGGGTAAAAACCACGAAGGGAATTCGCCTCAGGAGAAACAGCACCTTTAAAGCCATTAATTAGGGGTTTCTGGTGACCACCAACAGTAGGTCATATTTGTGAACAGCGTTCTTTTACACGGGATTACTCCTACCCAAGTTTTATACATTGCTTGACCCTCTCTTCCGATACATTCCTCACCCATTACCCCTGAATTCAGCATCCACCCTTCAGGCCGGTGTTCCCTAGATATTTTGGTGTTATTCCACAAAAGAATCTCGGGGACATTCAGGCTAATCCCCCTCCAGGGCCATAGTTCTGTGGTTAGTGCACCTCCACATATCCAACAGTTGCTGACATTTAATGCTTGTGCTATTCGTTCCATCAAAACTATAAACAGATTTTCACCTATTGGAGGGAGAGGTAGGGTCTCTCTTAGTTGCTCTTTAACTTTCTTATAGAGGGAGTCTGAGAGAGTTGTGGATGGGGAGGGGTTTGAAGATGCCTGGGTTTGTTTTGAAATGCTTTTGAGAGTTTGCACTCGCTGTTTTATGAGTCCCTTTTTTATTCTGTCTTGTGCACTCCCACCGTCTGAAATGCCCCACATTTCTTCCTTGGTAAAACAAACATACTGTCCTTTCGGACATGGTAGTTCGAGCTGATGTCCCCCTGAGAATTTTAATTTGGCCACCCATAGTGAGTGTTCCCCATAATCACAAGTTTCTAGGGATACTTCATAATAACATGCGTTATTTACTGTTGTGTGCCAGGTTAGGTAAGAAGCACGACTCCCCCTTCGTATGGGGGGGTTGCACTTGGTGCAGGGATTTGCTGGGTTCGCATTGCTTGGGGTTACCCATGCAAGGATACATGTGATAACTATAATCACCGCGGTTGTAATCAGAGGTCCAGCATGACATACACCCCCTCATCCCCTGCCCTCTGAGATTGCTGCTCGTGGCCGGACTCTACTTAAGGCAGGTGCAGAGGCCAATCTGGTCTTGCCCTCCTTATGCTGCTTGTTTTCTGTCCATGCAAATCGTACTGCACATAAGTGTGATTTTTGCTCCCACCTTTCCTTGGGAATTTCCCAAACCTCAGGTGCGGGTGACTTCCACCCCCACAGAATTTGTTGGCCCTTTGGTCCTTTACGACTCTGGCAGTTCAGACAGTGGGGATGCCTCTGTGTTGAGGAACAATACCATTTATTCGGGCATCTAGAACACTTGCACAATATCCATGTTTGATGATTCAAGTGGGAATGGTTTGGACAAGAAGGTCGCTATGTTGGATTTTTCAGTTTGTAATGACTCCTTCCGGTTCCTTAGGAGTCTGCATTATTCTTATGTTGTATACTGACTGTCAGGTTGATTTCCTTTCCACACAGATATTGTGATTTTTTTTCCTTATACAAATCACAAGCTAATGCAAACACATTAGGACCCTTTGTTTGATACAGTCCTGATCCTCCGGTTTGGGGTGGAACTGTTCCTCCCCAAGGGGGATATCGCAGGGGCCTTAGGATGTGTCCTGATGGTATCTGGAACCACTGTTACAAACTTGGTTTTACTACTTCATCATTTACACTTCTTAAATTCCTTTGTGGATTATTTGAGTTCTCCCAGTTCATCACCCCCCCGTCCACGCTTAAGAGTTAGTTTTGTATCACCCGGCGTAGATATTATGGTCCACTCCTTAGGTTCTTCCACGGGTCCTCTGATTCTGTTGGTGTGGATCCACCCTTGCTCCTTGGTTCGGATGGCTGCCTCGGTTGTCAGCAACACCTGAAASGGACCTTCCCACTGTGGAGCCAAAGTCGGCTCCTTCCATGTTTTAACCATTACCCATTCCCTCGGGTGAATATTATGGATTTTAAAATCTAGGGGTGCGGTCTGAGGAATCATTCCTCTCATCCACAAGTTTTCCAGTGTTTGGGCAATTGTGGTGATATATCTTTTAACGCTTGCCTCCCCTTCCTCATAAGTAGCAGTTTTATGTTGGGTGGTTAAAAAGGGTAACCCAAACATCATTTCATAGGGGGACACTCCCAAGTCTGATCTGGGTTGTGTTCTGACCCTTAGCAGGGCTAAAGGTAAACACCTTATCCATGACATTTGTGTTTCAATCATTAATTTGGTTAAGGTGTTTTTTAGAGCTTGATTCATTTGTTCTACTCGACCCGAACTTTGGGGGTGCCACGGGGTATACAAATCCCACTCCGTTCCCAGGGCCCGTGTTGTTTGCTGTAAAACCTTTGATGTAAAATGTGTCCCCCTATCTGAGTCTATCTTGTTAACCATTCCATACCTAGGAATAATTTGTTCCAGGAGAGTTTTGCATACCACGTTGGCTGTAGCTCTAACAGTTGGCACAGCCTCTACCCAGTGAGTTAAATGATCTACTATTACTAATAAATATTTCCATCTCTGTACTTGRGGAAGTTCGGTAAAATCTACTTGGATACTTTGAAATGGTCGCAGGGCTAACTCACATTCCCCTGGTGTGGTTTTTCTCATAYTCTTTYTATTTATYCTCTGACAKGTKATACAATTTCTAGTAACTTGTTTTGCTAATCCRAAAATCCCAATACATCCAWAATTCCTCAAAAAATGATCACATAAGGCTTGAGTYCCCCAGTGAGTCTTTGYATGCATGTCTTCTAATATTTTTCTGGCAAGGGGTTTRTTAAGTAACTRCCTCCCGTCAGGGAGTTTCCACTTTCCAGATTGGTCCTGCTCCCTCGTCTTACAGAGGTCCCTCTCCTCTGCTTGGCTAAATTTTGGGATTTCTAATTTTTTCTTGTCTGGAGTTAGAATTAACATAACCTTTTCGCTTCCATTTTCTGATGCATCTCTAGCTTCCTGGTCTGCTAAATTATTCCCCCTTATCTCTAGGGTCCCCCCTTTCTCGTGTCCTTTAATATGTACTACAGCTATTTCCCTAGGCAATCTTAATGCTTCTAAGATTTCTAAGATAAGTCTTTCATGAACTAATCCCTTCCCCCTTGAATTTAATAATCCTCTTTCTTCCCAAATTTTTCCAAAAGTATGTACTACTCCATATGCATATTTTGAATCCGTAAAGATCGTCCCTATTTTTCCTTCTAGTAACCTCAAGGCTCTATTAAGGGCATATAGTTCACAAGACTGAGCTGACCAGTGACTAGGCAGTTTTCCCTTTTCCTTCAGTCCCATAGTTCTCCCATCTACCACTGCATACCCAGACATTCGCTGTCCTTGCTGGCATCGGGAAGATCCGTCAATAAATAACTTTTCCCCATCCRGTAGTTCACATTCCATTAGGTCTTCCCGTATTTTAGTTTGATAATCTATTAGTTCTAAACAATCATGGGTTACATTCCCTTCTGGTTCTCCATACAAAAATTGTGCGGGATTCACATGGCTACTTGTGGAAATAGTTAGATTTGGAGTTTCCAGGAGCACTGTTTCATACTTCAGCATCCTTGAATCTGTGAGCCATTTCTCGGCTTTTTGGTTTAATACTGATCGCACAGCATGTGGAGTATATACTGCTAGGGTTCCACTAAATGTGAGTTTCCGAGCTTCTTCTACTAGCAGTGCTACAGCCGATATAGCTTGTACACAAACTGGCCAACCTCTGGCCACGGGATCTAGTAATTTAGACAGGAATGCTACTGGCTTCCTGGACCCGCCCCCATTCCTGTGTGAGTACTCCATAGGCTACCTCTTCATTTGAATCAACAAACAATTGGAAGGGTCTGGTTACATATGGTAAACTTAGGACTGAAGCTTCTGCAAGTTTCTCCTTTACCATTTCTAGCCTCTGGTCATCTTCTTGTGTCCAACAAATATTATCTTTGCCAATTAGCTTTTCATATAAGAATTTGACCACTTCACTGTACTCCTCAATCCACTGTCTGCAATACTCCAGTAACCCTAATAGCTTCCTAACTTCCTTTTTGCTTTTCGGTGGGGGGAGGGACAATATGCCCTGCACCCTTTCAGGATCTAATTTTTTGCTTCCCCGGCTTAACCAATGTCCTAAGTATTTTACTTCTTGTTCCACAAACTGTAGCTTTTTCTTTGAAACCCGTAGTCCCTTTTTTCCCAGGAAATTTAACAGGTTGATAGTGGTGTTCCGAACTGTTTCCTCATCTGGTCCTGAGATTAGCAAATCATCTACATATTGCAAGATGAGTATCTCTTCACTTGGTTCAAAAGACATAAATAGGGCCTCTAAGGCTTGCCCGAACAAATTCGGAGATTCCGTGAATCCTTGGGGTAACCTAGTCCACTGTAATTGTTGTCTTCTTCTTGTCTCAGGGTCCTCCCATTCGAATGCAAAAAAAGTCCCTGCTATTTTCTGCTAATGGGAAGGCCCAGAATGCATCCTTTAAATCTATTACACTGTACCATGTGTGACAGGGAGGGATGTGATTCAGGAGGGTGTAAGGGGTGGAAACGACAGGAAACCATGTACGCGTTCTTCTGTTAACTTCTCTTAGGTCCTGGACTAATCTATATGTTCCATCAGCCTTCTTTACTGGTAATATCGGGGTATTGTGAGGTGACATGCAAGTTTCCAAAGTTCCTTCTTGTAGCAGCTTATCAACTACCGGTTTTAACCCCATCCTTCCTTCCTTAGGCATATTGCCTAACCCTTATGGGGTGAGAGGGGAGTTCTATAGTTATTTCTATTGGCTTCATGTCTATTTTTCCCCTATTATTTTTGGATGCCCACACTTCTGATTCAATTTTGCTCTCATCCTCACTAGTTAAGGTTAAAATTTTTGCTTTCATTTGCCCCTCCTCTGGGAATACACCTATACCTAATTGTAATTGTAAATCTCGTCCTAATAGATTTCGTCCAGCACCTGGGACTAACAATAAGTCCCCGGTTGCAAATTGATTATGGCCTTCTACTTGTACATTTTCAATTAGGGGTACCTTAAACCCTTCCCCCTTTGCCCCTATCACACTAATAACCCTTGTACTTATATTACACCCTTCAGGAATCTTTAGTATGCAGGTCCTATCAGCTCCGGTATCCACTAAAAACTCCATTTCCTCTTCCTGGGGTCCTATTTTTAATTTTATCAAGGGCTCAGTTTGATATTCCATCCCCAGTATAAAAAGCCCCTGACATCCCTATGCCGTTTCTCCTTCAAATGCTTTTACATCTTTGGCACGCTTTGGGCAATTTCTCCTTAAATGCCCAGGAACACCACAATAGTGACAGTTAAACTTTCCCATGCGCCTTGCTGATGTCCGTCTTTGTTTCCCCAGGGGTCTCTGGCCGCTTTGGCAGGTACTGTCCTCTCCCCTTTCCCTTCTGGGTTCCCTCCCCTTTGTTTGTGGATTCTGTTTCCTTGATAGCAGCTATCAAAATTTTTGCCTTAGCTTTTGCTTTTTCTTCATCCCGTCAGACATACACCTTCTGGGCTTCCTTTAATAAATCCTGCAAGCCCCTGTCCTGCCAGTCTTCTAATTTCTCTAACTTCTTCCGAATATCTGGCCAAGAATGAACAACAAAATGTACTTTAAGTACTGCCTGTCCCATTGGGTCAGAGGGATCAACGCCAGAGAATTGTTGGATTGTTTTTCTAAGTCTCTCCAACCATTCAGTGGGTGTCTCATCCTTCCCGTTTGCAATCGAATGCACGGGAAATGTTTTGTCCCCTTGGAGCTGCTTCTTTTATTCCTTTTACAATTAGGGCTCGGAAATCAGTCATGCTCTGTCTCCCCTGGGGTTGATTCTGGTCCCATAGGGGATTCTGAAGGGGCATTTTCTGATCAGCAGGAACTCCTTGTTGATTTTCCCTTTCCCATATCCTCATTCCTGCTACTCTAATCATTTGTTGTTCTTCTAGGGTGAATAATATACTCATAATTGCCCGCATTTCTTCCGACATGTATATGTTTGGCCCTAGGAATTGATCAAATTGCTCCGCCAGATCCAAGGGATCTTCCAGCAGTGCTTTCATCTCCTTTTTAAAATTTCTTACTTCTGTAGAGTTTAAGGGGACATTCACAAACCCAATCCCCCCTTGTGCCCCCCCCCCAGGGGAACTTCCCTTAGAGGGAACAACCTCCCCTCCTCTTCTATTATTCTCGAGCGAGTGACTCGGCGAGGTGGCTGGAGGTTTTCTTCTCTTAGCAGGGCTCCCTGTCTCTGGGGTTCTCTAAGCGGAACTCCCTCCCTCTGAGGTTCTCTAAGCGGGGCTCCCTCTCCCTGTGGCAGGGGTCCCTCTTGTGGCGGAGCTTCTCCAGCGGTGGGGTTATAAGGCGGGGGGAGATGTTCTAGGGGGTCCCATCTACTTTCCTCCAATTTTGGTTTGTCTTCCTTTACTTTCAGAATCGTTGTGAGCTTTGTCTCTGATCCTTTCCAGCATGCAGCGTATTCGCATTCCTCCAAATTATAAGGCTTCTTCCCATTAACATATACGTTTAATGCCTGGCACATCCAATCCTCACAAGACCCATACCTTGGCCAACGTAAATTATCAGATCTAATCTTTCTATCTGCCCATACCATCATACAGAAGTTTATCATTTTAACTTTATCCTTTCCTTTAGTGATGTTAGATTCATCCCAGTACTTCATCATAACCCCCAGTGGGCTATCGGGTGGTATATCGGCCAACACCTTCTTATTCATCTTACTTGCTTTTTGTCCCATGTTGTTTTAACTTCCTACCCATTACTCCACTTCTTGCACGCCTTTATTAACTTCCTATTTATCTTCCTAGACGATTCTCTCCCCCTTTTTTTTTAAAAAAAATTATTCCACAAGCCAAACTAAAACCAAATAGTATCGAACTACCAATAACACTGAACTAGCAATAACAGAAGCTCCAATGGATCTATACTACCAGATCAAACGAATGGAACTAAACTTTAAAACCAAAATAAAAAAAACCTCGTAAATCTGCACTACAAAGCCAAAATCTCTCTGTTTTAGGTAATTAGATTTCCCAGTGGACTACCTGGAAAAAGTGCTCCCTTACCAAGGAGTTTCACCCGTCCTATGGGTTTCAACTCCTAAGATTCCTATCAAGGTGTTCAACACCTGAGAACTCCTGCCTAAGGATTTCTGTCAAGGGTTTTAACTCCTAAGAATTCCTATCTAAGGATTTCTACCAAGGGGTTTTAACTCCTAAGAATTCCTGTCTGAGGATTTCTACCAAGGGTTTTAACTCCTAAGGAATCATTTGGGGGGAATCATTCAGCTGGTTTCTCTCGCTTCACCTGGTCACTGGCCGTGCCCCTCGTGGGGAGACAGAAACGCAGTTAAAAGGGCTCCGCTATCGCTTCGCAGATCCAGACTGTCCGGTCCACATCTCATTCACACAGCACTCAATTCCCCCTTCATGCCCCCCCTGTACAATACTTACCAGAGTCCTCCTTTTACCAGAGTCCTCCCGGAGCTCTCCTTTCTTGTTCAGGTCTTCGTACATACAAGAATTACGGGCGATTTACCGCGGTTCTCCTCAAGGGAGCTGAGCTCAAAATTTTGCCTTTGTTCCACTATTTAAGACGTGTTTCTGATTACTGCCGGCTAGTGCCCGCTGTCCCTCTGGGGCACAGACTACTGTTAAGGGCATCCCCCTTCCCCAGCAAAAGCAGGGCCTAGCGGAGATTATCGCTAGGGGTCACCAAAAATTGTTATAAATGAACGCATAGGCCAAAATTTTAGTAACGCAATATTGAATATTTATTAGTAAAACAAAGGCAAACACAGCGCTGGGCGCTTGGCAAATCTTGCCAGAGGCGCAATCTCATACATTCTATTGTGGGTTCAAATACCCTTAGACTGTTGCATGTTCATGAGGCTCAAAAGGTAATTTACACTTCACTCATTTCCTCCTTTCCCACTGCTCCACCAGGGTGATGCCGGTCCGAGTATTGTGTAGTCTTGTGTTATTTCAGGAATTCAGGTATCTGTCTTTTCTTGTTTGATTTGTGATCGATTCTTCCTCTGGGAGTTTTGGTGTGATAACAGAGTTTTTTCCTGATTTTTCTGGTGAGAAAGCAAACTCCAGGATGTACACAGTTTATCTTTTGTTGTCTTGAATTGTTTAGCTTAAAGATATTTATTACCATGTTTTGTTAGCTTAAGGATATTTATTAACATGTATCCATTACAACTATTTTAAAGTTACTATTCACTTTAGTCTTGTTTTTACTTAACTATATTTTATTATTTCTACACGCTATATTTTATTATTTCTACACAGCACATTATTATTGGTAAATGTTAAATTCATATATGCGAAAGCCAACATTATTATTCACTTATTTATTACAGTATTTGAATAAACAGTGCTGGAAAACTCCATCCCCTTGTCTCTGTAACCAGGACACACTGTGATTGTTCTTTCCCAGTCACAAATATGTGCCTATTACTGCAGTTTATTTTTAATCATGTTGGGATTCAGCAGCTGTTACACCATCACAGAGCTGCACTAACTAGATCTTCAGAGCTTTACCATTAGAGTAATGAAAAAATCAACTTCAGTTTGCTTTTAAGTAGGATTTTGAAGACATTATGGGAAGTGTTTCCTATGCAAATCATACCTGGATCATAGTGTCAGTGAATATTACAAGTGGAGTTATTGGAGACTGTACTGCAAATGATCATTCCTGCCCCTTTGAGAGATTTCATGCCACCATCTAACATTTGGAGAGCTTGCAGTAAGAACGCTGTATAGCGTAGCATGCAGTCAGTTCAGGTCTAAAATGTTCTTTTTTTTCCTACTGATTGTAAGAGGAATTGAAGAGAACAAATATACAGTATGGTGTTTGTGAATAGTTGCCTTTGACATTTTCAAAAGCATACCTTGATTTTGAAGTAGTACAATACTCAGGTGAATGAAGTCCAATGAAAGTGCATCTTCACTTTCTGAGACCGTGCTCGACATGGTATTTTGAACTGTCCTCTGGGTGCTGTTGGAGCTGGTTTATAACAATCATGTTATATTCAGAGAGTAGGATTTTATTTATCAAAAAAAAGAAGAATCTGTCTTTAAAAGATGACTTTTACTCACAGGGTCTTATTCTGCCAGTTTCTGGGTTGCAGCAGAACAGATTGTAACAAAAGAATCTTGAAAGGGTTGCTTTGATTAATGTTGCAGTGAAAATAAGGTGTTTTAGGAAGTCCGTATAAATTTTTATGAAGCCTTGGAGACAAAGTACATCTTTGACAGAACAGAATATACCTAAAAATAGAATTAATTCCTATGCATGTCACTGTTGCATGAAGTGTTTGTGTGTACACACAGTATATTTGCACCAGGGCTCAGTATTGGGGCCAACCTTGTTTAATATCTTCAATGAAAACCTGGACGAGGGGATCAAGTGCACCCTCAGCAAGTTCGCAGATGTCACTAAGTTAGGTGGGAGCGTTGATCTGCTGGAGGGTAGGAAGGCTCTGTAGAGGGATCTGGCCAGGCTGGATCGATGGGTCGAGGCCAATGGTATGAAATTAAACAAGGCAAAGTGCCAGGTCCTGCACTTGGGTCACAACAATCCCATGCAACACTACAGGCTGGGGGAAGAGTGGAATGGCTGGAAAGCTGTGTGGCAGAAAAGGACCTGGGGGTCTTGGTCGACAGCAGCTAAATATGAGCCAGCAGTGTGCCCAGGTGGCCAAGAAAGCCAATGGCATCCTGACTTGTATCAGAAATAGTGTGTCCCATAGGACCAGGGAAGTGATTTTGTCCCCCGTACTTGGCACTGGTGAGGTTGCACCTCGAATCCTGTGTTCAGTTCTGGGCCCTTCCCTGCAACAAAGACATTGAGGTGCTGGAGCATGTCCAGAGAAGGGCAATGAAGCTGATGAAGGGTCTGAAGCACAAGTCTGATGTGGAGCAGCTGAGGGAGCTGGGGTTGTTTAGCCTGAAGAAAAGGAGGCTCAGGGGAGACTTTATTGTTCTCTACAACTACCTGAAAGGAGGTTGTAAATAGGTGTGTGTCAGTTTCTTCTCCCAGGTAACAAGCAGCAGGACAAAAGGAAACGGCCTCAAGTTGCGCCAGGGAAGGTTTAGATTAGAAATTAGGAAAAATTCCTTCATGGAAAGGGTTGTCAAGCACTGGAACAGGTTGCCCAGGGAAGTGCTGGAGTCGCCATTCTGGAGGGATTTAAGACATCTAGATGTGGCACTTGGGGACATGGTTTAGTGGTGGGCTTGGCAGTGCTGGGTTAACAGTTGGACTCGATGATCTTAGAGGTCTTTTCCAACATAAATGATTCTGTGATGATATGATTCTGCTGCCCACATGTATAAGACTGGGGTTGTGCTAATCATAGAATCATAGAATGGTTTGGGTTGGAAAGGACCTTAAAGATTATCTAGTTCCAACCCCCCTGCCATGGGCAGGGACACCTTCCACTAGACCAGATTACTCAGAGCCCCATTCAGCCTGGTCTTGAACACTTCCAGGGATGGAGCATCCAGAGCTTCTCTGGGAAACCTGTGCCAGTGCCTCACCACCCTCACAGTCAAGAATTTCTTCCTTATATCTAACCTAAACCTACTCTCAGTTTAAAGCTATTCCCCCTTGTCCTGTCACTACATGGTCTTATAAAATGTTCCTCTCCGTCTTTCTTGTAGGCTCCCTTCAGGTACTGGAAGGCTGCAATTAGGTCACCCCAGAGCCTTCTCTTCTCAAGGCTGAATAGTCTCAATTCTCTTAGCCTTTCCTCATAGGAGAGGTGCTCTAATCATCTTTGTGACCCTCCTCTGGACTCACTCCATGTCTTTCTTGTGCTGGGGACCCCAGAGCTGGACACAGCATTCCAGGTGGGGTCTCACGAGAACAGAGGGGGAGAATCACCTCCCTCGCCCTGCTGGCCATGCTGCTTTTGATGCAGCCGAGGATACAATTGGCTTTCTTGGCTGTGAGCGCACATTGCTGGCTCGTATCCAGCCTTTCATCCACCAGCACCACCAAGTCCTTCTCTGCAGGGCTGCTCTCGATCTGTTCATTCCCCAGCCTGTATTGATACTGGGAGTTGCCCCTACCGAGGTATAGCACCTTGCACTTGGTCTCATGAGATTCCCATGGGCCCACTTCTTGAGCTTGTCCAGGTCCCTCTGGATGGCATCCCATCCTTCAGGAGTGTCAACAGCACCACTTAGCTTGGTGTCATCTGCAAAGTTGCTGAGGGTGCACTCGATCCCTTTGTCTATGTCATTAATGAAGATATTTAATAACACTGGTCCCAATATGGACCCCTGAGGGGCATCACTTTTCACTGATGTTCATCAGGACCCTGAGCTGTTGACCATTACCCTCTGGATGCAACTGTCCAACCAATTTCTTATCCATCTAACGGTCCACTCATCAAATCCATCTCTCTCCAATTTAGAGAGAAGGATGTTGTAGGGGACCATGTCAAAGGCTTTACAGAAGTCCAGATAGATGATACCTGTAGCCATTCCCTTGTCCACTGATGTAGTCAGACATGAAGCATGGTCCAGACCTCTCTACAATGACCTGTAGCTTGAAAAAGGTTTGGTGGACTGCAGTCTGGATTTGAGAATCAGTATAACAGATACCAAAGAGCTGCTGGGCAAAAATGCTGGTGCAAAAGCAATGGATGTGCTGTCTTAATTACAGCTTTCCCTCCCATTAAAAATCATTGCTGGGAGTTTCAGATCTTGCAGCCCTGCTTGTTACAAAAGAGTGTTTGAGATTACTTAAAAATCAGCAGCAAAGGTATCAGTAAAAAACAGATTTAATATTGAGACAGCACAACAAAATTCATTGGCAAGATTCACTCTACGACTTACTAGACAATTAAAGCATACCAAGGAAAAACAAGCAACAACAAAAGCCAACAAAATCCAGGCAATCAAAACAGAAATGAACTGAGAACTATCTAGGGGGGTGTGTGTGTGCATGTGCATATGTGTGCGTGTGTGTGTAGGTGCATATGACGAGGATAGTGAGGGCAAGGATAAAAAGGAATACAGCCTAAAAGCTTAACAGCACTCAAACTTAACAGTACTTAGACCTTAAACCTAACAATTTAACAAAGGAACAAAACTTATACCTAACTTAACAATTTAACAGAGGAATAACACTTAACAGCATTTAACCTAACTTATAACTTCGAAGTTAAACTTAGCAACTTGGCAAAAGAACAACACTTAGAAGCATTTAACTTAGCTTATAACTTATGACTTAACCTTACTTACAGGCCTGACTTACTTCAATATCTAAGGTACTTAAACATCTAAGAGAGCAGCATGTCTCCCAGATTTGCTGTGGTATTTGCGCATGTGTATGCACACAGATATAAAGAGTCAGTGCAAGGTACCTGTGAAAAATTCCCCTCGAGGGTAAGTGAAATACTCACTTCGGATGCCTCTGCATCTCCCCAATGGGCGAAGGGTCGGGCCTCGATTGGGGGTATCAGCCCAGGACTCCTCGTTGTTTGGCGATCCTCCGAGTATAGCAAATGTGAGTTTGCCGACTCTGAGAGGCGTCCCCCTCAGAGGGAGATTGCTGGTCACAGCCCGCTGCGGCCCAGGAGAGTTCAAAGGGTCTCATTTTGGACTGCTGTTTATAGGGCCCCAAGAGATGGGCTTTAGTCATAACAATGTTTCGTCCTGGCCACAGTTTGGGTCGGCACTTTCTTTGAAAGTGTGAGAACAGGGATGTTATACCATTCAGGGAAGAAAAATAGTTTCCAAGGCTGTTCATAAAGAAAACAGGAGCTTGTTGGACAGCAGCAGTTCCTGGGAGCAGACAGTGTCTCTGATAAGCTCAAGCAGAGCTGAGCCCAGGTGCTGTTCATCAAGGCCGAGGCCTAACAAGCATTTCTCAGATCACAGTGTGGCCTGGAAAAGGGGGAGGGGGGGATGCATTACCACACTGCCAAATCCCATTCCCTGGGGTGGAGGTTTTTTTCTTCTGGGACTAATTAAAACACAATACATTCATTCTTTCACAAGGAAGTGTTATGCAGTAGATTTCATCAAGGTGTTAACTGTTCATTAGATATATTAGGCAAGACCCTCAACCGGTCTAAAATGACATGGGTTTACAGCAATAATTTATGCTATTCAGGTATGAAGTCTGGTGTTTTTAAATGCCTTCAATTTGGGCTATTTCTAGCCAGGCACAAAGTCATGACCTTGCAGGTTATTTTCACAATCTCCTTTGTTTATAGATGCAGCACCACATTATTCAGAAACATTTCAAAGACATCAGTCATGCTGACAGGGGAAAAGCAGCAGAATATCCATTCCATAACAGGCCTCAAAATCATGATTAGATGAGGAGGTTTTGATTAAGTGGGTTTATATATTTGTTATAGTTACTATAGCAACTCTAATGGTTTAACAATGTAAATCATGTTAAGTGCCAGCAGAGAATTAACAGCCTCATAATTTGCAACAGTAGAAAACATCTCAGAATTTGGGCTGGAGAGGAGATGGATGAAGCTGGAGATGGGCTGAGTGGTTTCATACTGTTGTACCTTCCCTCTCCAAGCACTGGGAAAGCTCAGTTGGGGAAGAGTATCATTACTATTAAGGTGAGACCAGTGTTAGGACTAACAGCCCGATGTTATTATGAAAAGTGATGCTTTTGTTCTTTTCTGGGCCTGGCAATTGAAAGGAGTTAAACAAAGAATTTTGTATTTTTGTCTAGTTTGGTACTTTGTTTTTACTTGTTTTTGTAGTTTGCCTAAACATTGTAACTTTCATTTTATAATTTAGCTTTACTTGATTTTGCTTAAACTTTGTACCTTTCAATCTATAGTTTTACCATATAACTGACATTCATAGCTTTGTTTTAATTGCTATTTAGACTATTAGCTCATAGTAGAACATTGATAACAAGGGACTGAGAAGATGCGCAAGCCTCACCAGCTGTGGCTTGATCACAATGGCCTAAGACCTTCAGAACACTAAATAAGTAGAAACCTGTCCAGATGAAAGACTCTTAAGTTTTGTCTTGCTGAGGCTAATTGCATGAGTCTCATGTTACCAAGATAAGAGCTGCACAAATCAGCAAAGACGGACAGCGCATGCGCAAGCATGAAAGTTCAAGTAGAGAACATGATGAGGAAGATGCTGGAATCATATAATACACCCCAAAACCCCCAAAATAAAGGATGCAGTTCTGAACAATGGACAGTAGATGACAATCTTGTTCCACAAAAACATAAAAGACCAAAAATCCAAGAAATTTTGAATTACGTACCTATTACATACCAAGGGGGACAGACTTTGGGCACAGTTTGGGGAATTCTTTGAATATTACAATGTATATAAACCTGAGGGAACAATGCTTGAGCAAGCGTGCTTCTGGAAAGGGACAACCCCAGCATACTTCTAGTCCCAAATAAAGGAATGCTTTCTTAACAGTTTATGCTGTTAAGTGATATTTGAATCACAATTTTAGTGCTGACCTGCAGCATTAGCTGCCTCTCCATCTTCTGCCAAGCCTTCTGTTTGAATCCAAGGGTATTCCAGCCCTCCAGGCTCCATACGGCAAGACAGAGTGCTGTTGCTCTGCATGTTTTGAGAAGTCCTAATCAGGGTAGGGGACCCAGCACTGTGGACCTGGCCATTGGCAAGTGGCATCTATCTTGCTTCAAGTAACTATGGCCAGGAGGGACCCCGTTTCCCTGCTACCAATGTTAGAAATGATACAACTTTTAAAATTTTTTTTGTAACTTTAGTCAGGTTTGTTCACCTTTGCCCGGGGGAGGGGAACTGAAGTTTCTCTTCAAAGGATTCTGTTTCACTGGGAGAGGCCTGGTGAGTTTAACATCTACATAGATTGGGAGTAACCAGAAGATACACGGGAGATGAACAAACATTAACAGGCATTTAGAAACATCATCCTGAAGCTTTATCCCCATGTCGGAGACACCAGGTCTGGTAGAAGACTGATAAGAGAACCAAAGAATGAGGACCAAATTAGCATCAGAGGTGAAGGAATCTGTAACCAATAAGAAATCAAATATTAAGAATTGTGTAACTTGGGACCAATGAGGGGGAATTGCTTCGGGTTTTGTCTGTATAAATATGGGAAACATCGGGTAAAGAGTCATGTGATGGAATGATTTTCCCTGCACAACTCGGGCAATGTGTGGATGAAATGATTTCTATTGCACATCCTGGCCAGAATAAAGTAATGCCTTAATTCTCTAACACTAAAAGATGTTGCAGAGTTTTTGTTTTTCCTGCAGTTTTGGTAACACCAAGAGGCCTGCTCTTTGCTACCTTCCTCTTGCTTTGCCTTTGCTGCCTCAACCTCCTCCCCAGTGTGCAGCCCGTCAGGAGCCACAGTCCCCCACCATCCTGGGTGCCCTCTGGTCCCCTCACAAACCACAGCCCCTCACCTCGCCCCTTCATAGGCACTGGGCTCCTCGCTCCGCCCCTCCACACTGATTCGCTGTCACGCCTGGCCTAATTAACATATAACAGGCCCCTCCCAGCCGCGCATGGCTCGATTTCCCTTCTGTTAGGGCAGGGAGATGCGAGAAAGAAAGCTCATTGGCCAAGCGCCGCCGTCGGCTGGCAAGCTGGTTTCCTCGTCATTGGCTGTGTGGGATTGCCAGTCATGGGAAACATCCCGCCCTCCGGGGTGTGTCCCTCCCTGGTGCCTCCTTGTTAGCTCCATTCAGTGGTAGGTTTCATGGTGGATGGAGTTCCAGTGGATGACCGCTGTTGTTGCACAGTAGAAACAGGTTCTCGGCCAGCATCACTCAGCCACAAGAGGAGATAGATCCTGTTCTGGTAACAATTTTACAATTGCACTGGCGCACGAACAGCCTCTGTCTCTTTACAAACCTGTATCTTGGGGGCATTTTCTCCAGAGTCCCGATCCTTGTTGCCTTTCCTCCTGGAGCGTCGTCCTGTTATAAATGGATTTTTGGGTTTCGCATTCAATAAAGGGTTAATTAGTGTAGGGATTATAATTAGGGGGGTATGTTTAAAGGTTATTGGTGGTTGTGGTTAACCTTAATTAGTTGTTAATGGGTTCAAGGATTCAACTTTTAAAATGTTAAAATAAGTTCAGAATGCTCTGTGGTTAAAATGAGCTGGGATTCAGTGTTTGAAATGTTCTGTGGTAAAAGTAAGTGGTTGAGCTCACCCATAGGACTGAATGTGGAGGGCTCCAGAAATTAGTGATGTAATGGAAGGGGCGAGCCTTCGAGGCAGACAAAGAGCAGCATTGGATAAACAAGGAACCAACGAGAAGACCCTAGACAACGGACCATCAAGAGAAAGCCAGTCAGGACTCCTAAGACATCTACGAGCCAATCTCGAGAGACCTGGTGGGAGGAGGAATGGGCAGTCTATGGGCAGGGCTTTGGGGGTATAAAAGGTGCTGCCCATAGACTGCAAGTGTGCCTCTGGCTGTAGCTGTCCATGGCTATGCACCCGGTGCTGTGCTTTGTTTTGAGGCAGATCGCCGCAATGGTTTCTAATAGTTTGTATTTTAGCTAATTAGTTCTGTGTTTAATAAATTAGTTAAATTTTCAAGATTGTGACCTCATTTTTCACAATCTTTTGGGGGCTCGTCCGGGATAGAAGCTTCGTGTCGCTGACACTTGCGGACACCCTGGAGAGATGAGAGGAAACCTACACAAAACAAATTCCTTAAGGATTTGGGGATTGCCCACGACGGTGTGCACAAGCCCGTAAGTGAACAAGGGACAGTAAGCAACCTGCGAGGGGGGCAGTTGGGGGGGGGGTGTGTGTGTGTGTGTGATTGAGACGCAGACCGAGTAGCTTGGATCAGCGAAGCAATTGCAGACCCCTTGTAGCTGTGGTTCTGGACTCCCGTGAGGGGGCCAGCCGGCGAAGGGGGGAAGCGGTAGTGAAGAGGACTGAGTGTGCCCGCAGGATTTTTGTCAGTCAGGTTGAGGGTGAGTTCACCCAAGAAACCTGAGGCAGTTTTTGTCAGTTGGGTTGAGGGTGAGTTCATCCAAGAAACCGGAGGCAGGTCCCGTTAGCCGGGTTGAGGAGAGGACTTTTCGGTCGGGTTGAGGGGGAATTAACCGAGAAACCTGAGGGGTCCTTATCCAAGAAACTCGGGGCGGTTTCCTCAGACAGCTGGGCAATAGATCGGATCGTCTGAGGGGAATAGGGGAATTGGGAGGAGGTCTGCTCCCGGATTCTCCAGAACCTAAAGTGTCGTGTGGGGATTGCATGAGTGTGTAGACATTTTGCGTTTTAGGGAGTGTATATGCCCTTGCGGTCTCACTTCATGAAGTGAGGCCACCATTTTGTAATCTTTTTTGGCGGGAAGGGCCGCCATCTTGTAATTTTTGGCGGGAAAAGCCACCATCTTGTAATTTTTTTGGTGGGAAGGGCTGCCATCTTGTAATTTTTTTGGCGGGAAGGGCTGCCATCTTGTAATTTTCGGCGGGAAGCTTGTTGAATTGCTGAAAGTAAATCATAACCGAAGGAATAATAAGAAAGATGGGATCTAGAAGAAATGGGACAGGGAAACAGTGTGATGTTCTGTGGGAAAGGTAAAAGGATTAGGAGAAATATTGCTGATATCCCTCCGGATAACCCTCTAGGAGTGAAATTGAGTTATTGGGATAGAGATCCTTTAACTCGACACAAAAATAAGAAAATGATGATACAATTCTGCGTGTTCGAGTGGACGAAGGAAGAGATCAGGGGTGACAAAGTGATATGGCCTAGGTACAGATCGGAGGAGCAGTGGATATATCAAGCACTGTATGCTCATGTAAATATGAAAGATCCAGTAGACCTGGAGGAGGTTGAATATGCGGCTTGTTGGGCAGATGGGCCTAGAACTTTGAGGATGAAGGTTTGCAAGGTATCAGAAGTGGATAGAGAACAACCTGAAAGGGAAAAGAAAGGGAATCGGTGGGATCCGCTGGATGTGATAGTTCCGCCATACGCCCTTCCCCAGAACCCGATAAATGCTCCAGGGGTTCCAGCTTCACCCCCTCCTCAGCATACACCAACTGCCCCTGTAGAGCCTGGTCCTGTGGAGGAACCCTCTGGTATCCAAGGAATTAAGGAAACAGCTGAAGGGCCTTATCTAAACACCCGAAGTAAAAGTGCTCTCAGCCAGGGGGAGGCCCAGATGGATAAACCGGTACCGGTGGCCGGCCTTTTCCCTTTAAGAGAGGTACCTATGGGAGGTGCTCTGGGGGGAATAGGTTATGTGAATGCTCCCCTAATGTCATGGGAAGTGAGGGGATTCAAGAAAGACATGAAAGGGCTATTGGAAGATCCAGAAGGGTTAGCAGAACAGTTCGATCAATTTTTATGCCCTAATACTTATACTTGGGAAGAGTTGGACTCAATCCTGAAAAGCCTCTTCTCCCCAGAGGAAAGGCGAATGATAAGGACTGCAGGAGTATGTATTTGGGAGAGGGAGAACCAGCAGGGACCTGCAGGGGAGAACAAAATGCCTATGACCTCTCCGAATTGGGATCCCAATGAGGAGCGGGGGAGGAGTGAAATGAGGGATTACAGGAATTTAATTATAAAAGGCATAAGGGAGGCAGCACCACGGTATCACAACATGGAAAGGGCCCTTTCTGGCCAACAAGGGAAGGATGAGAACCCCACAGATTGGCTGGAGCGCTTGAGGAAGAACATGCAACAGTATTCAGGAGTAGATCTCGAGAGTGTGGCAGGCCAAATGTTATTGAGAGTATTCTTCGTTACTAACACGTGGCCGGATATTCGCCACAAACTAGAAAAATTGGAGAATTGGCAGAGAAGGGACTTAGATGGTTTGTTAATGGAGGCACAGAAGGTTTACGTAAGGAGGGATGTAGAGAAAATGAAAGCAAAAGCAAAGATTATGAAGGTCGACAGCCCTCTAGCTAAACAGGAGCCATGCGAAGAAAGAAGAAAAGGAGGGCAAAGGGTTGGAGGTACAGGAGAAATACGCAGGATTGTGACCGGGACTTGTTACTACTGTAATCAGGAGGGGCATTACAAACGGGATTGCCCACAATGGAATAGAGATCGGAAAACATTCAAGGTTCTACATCCTGAGGGATCAGAGGATTAGGGGTGTCAGGGGCTTTACCTCCTGGGGTATAGTTTCCATCAGGAACCCTTGATAACTCTTCAGGTAGGCCCCCAGAAAGAGGAATATGAGTTTCTTGTCGACACAGGTGCAGAAAGAACCTGTGTGGACAAGGTACCAATGGGGTGTGGGTGTAGTAGGGATGAAATGAGTGTAGTAGGGGCAAAAGGGGAACAATTCGCAGCACCAATTATTCGGCAGGTGTTGATCAAGGGAAATGGCAGGGAGGCAAAAGGAGATGTCCTTTTAGTGCCGGGGGCAGGGTGTAACCTTTTGGGAAGGGATTTTCAGGTTTTGTTGAAATTGGGGGTGGTCCCGAATGGGGGGAGAATGGTAATTAGTGTTGCATTTAAGGTCAGAGGATGAGAGGGAAATAGATAAGCAGGAACTGAGCCGGAGATGCCAGTTTTCAATGAAGCTGAGGAGGAGGGGTTGAGGAGGATAGGAGGTATCAAGGAAGAATCTGGGAAGTGGAAACTTCCASATGGAAGACAAATCCTTAACAAGCCCCTCACTAGAAAGGTCTTGGAGGCCATACATATGAAGACCCACTGGGGAACTCAGGCCCTATGTGATCAATTCCTGCGGTCTTATGGATGCGTAGGAGTGTATGAGCTGGCCAAGAGAGTAACAGAAGGGTGCTTGATTTGCCAAAAAGTCAACCGGAAGGTCATGAGGAAACATGTGGGCGGTGGCATGGGTTTGGCTATGAGACCTTTCCAATGCATACAGGTTGATTTCACAGAGTTTCCCCAGGTGCAGAGGTGGAGGTCCTTATTGGTAATAGTGGACCACCTCACACGCTGGGTGGAAGCAGTACCCACCACCAAACCTACAGCGAATGCCGTGGCTAAGGTCATCCTGGAACAAATTGTACTCAGATATGGTATGGTGAATAGGATTGATTCTGATCGAGGAACCCATTTTACATCTCGGGTTTTGCAACAAATAACTAGAAGTATAGGAATCGAATGGAGGCTGCATACCCTATGGCATCCTCAAAGCTCGGGTAGAGTGGAGAGGATGAACCAATCTTTGAAGAGTGCCATCACTAAATTAATGTTGGAAACCAATTTATCCTGGGTTAAGTGTCTACCACTGGCCCTATTGAGAATATGGACCCAGCCGAGATCTGATTTGGGAGTCTCCCCATACGAGATGATGTTTGGGTTGGCATTCCTAATAACACAACACGAAGTGGCCACATATGAGGGAGGAGAGGCCAGAGTCAATAAATATGTGCAAGTCATCTCGAAAAATTTAGGGGAGCTGCGGTCCCGGGGATTGCTTGCCCAAACTACACCTCTGGATTTTAAGATCCATCACATAAATCCTGGGGACTGGGTACTTGTTAAAACCTGGAAAGAAAAATCATTAACGCCCAAATGGGAAGGTCCGTTTCAGGCTCTGCTTACAACTGAAGCTGCAGTTAACACCAAGGAAAAGGGGTGGATGCATGCCAGCCGGATCAAGGAACCTGCAAAGCCACATGAGACCTGGGCCGTGACCTCAACACCTGGTGACACCAGGGTTGTTATTAAACGAAGGACTGAAGATGGCTGAGATACGCCTCCAGAGACTTTGGGGTCAAGAGTAAAGTTTGGTCTGAAGGGATAAAGTTGTAAGTTGTTATAGTTAATGTGTTCATAAAAAGTTGTCAGTTGTGAAAAATAATTAATATGTTCATAAAAGTTGTAAGTTGTGAGAAATAATTAATGTGTTCATAGAAAAGTGGCAAGTTGTGGAAAATAGTTAATGGGTTTATGGGAAAGCATTAGATTGTGAGTTCATAACAGTCTGTTAACATTTCCCTCTTACTAGTTTTGTAGGCATCACCTTGCTGATACTGTCTGTTCCTAAGGATCACTAGCTTCTGGACCCTCACCGCAATACATGAGAAAGAAAAGCCAGGACCTTTAGAACCCCGGAGAAGGGCGGAGAGACACAAGATCGGGCAAGAGCCAGAGAGGTAGGGAAGACTAGGAGAGTGGAGGTTGCTCCTGCCTCGTAAATCCCCTCCGTAGGTTGCAACCCTACAGGCATGGTGGGAGGAGGTGCACCCCAGGTCCGGTCTATCCGGCGTGACCTCAGTCTCCTGCTGGCAGTAATGCTCGGAGCACTCGGAGTGAGCAGTGAGACTTGAGAAGTGTTATCAAGCTGTATATACTGATCATGGAACGGAATCCATTCTCCGTACTCACACGCTTCTAGATAACGCCTGTTTTGATCAGGCCAAATTAGGGGTTTGTACGGAGTGAGGAAGGTCATATTGGCTGGCAGAAAATTTGGGTACTGACCAACAGAAAAATAGCGGTGAGTGTCCAGAAGGGGAACAGTGGATATGTTTTGAATATAATCCYRGCTACTTAGATCRTAAGTACACACACCAGGATATGATAAGGGAACAGATGGTGAACACTGAGAAACCTCCAGAAGACTTAGGCCTGGGAGAAAAAGGTTTAGAAGCATGGTTAACAATGGGGAAGAATCTCTTTGTGGAACTAGGGGAGGCTATAAGTAAAACACTGAATATAACCAATTGCTGGGTATGCGGTGGGACTCTCATTGCGGAACGATGGCCATGGARGGGTAGTAGTTTGGGCCCCTCTGAATTCCTTAAATGGAATTATTCTACCCCCACGAGAAGGGCCCAAACTGGAGAGTGGACACTTAGTACCCCGGTGATTGGGGAAGAATGTATCTGGAGGATGGGGGAAAAGTTCACRGAGGAGGTGGGCACCACTTCATGTAAAAGATGCATCATAACCAATGGAACAACCACCTGGTGGACTCCCCAAAAACCCGAGTTATATTGGTCTAGGCATGGACGTAAAAAGGATAATTGTATCTATAAGAGCCATGAAAGGTTATACCTATGCTATACCCCAGGCAGGAATCCTTACTCTGAAATCCCGATGATTTCAAGGTTCTGGGAAAATGTAAACAACAGGGAGTCACAGTTCTGGGAAGCCCCGAATGGTTTGTTTTGGCTTTGTGGTAACAAAGCCTATCCCATATTACCCCCTCGATGGAAAGGAAGCTGCACTATAGGGGTGATACAACCAGGGTTTTTCTTGCTCCCAGGACAAAAGGGTGGTGAATTGGGAGTCCCGCTTTATGACAATCTGGAGCGAAGTAAAAGGAATATTATACAGGGGTCGCAGAGGTGGGGTGAAGAGGAGTGGCCACTCGAACGGATTATAGAAACCTATGGGCCAGCAATGTGGGCCCAGGATGGGAGCTGGGGGTATAGGACCCCTATTTATATGTTGAACCATATAATCAGGTTGCAAGCAATAATGGAAATTGTTACAAATCAGACAGCTCGAGCATTAGAACTAATCAGCCGACAACAGAAGCAGACCCGTGCAGCAGTTTTCCAGAACCGGTTGGCATTGGACTCTCTCCTAGCAGAGGAAAGGGGGATATGTGGGAAATTTAATACATCCGATTGTTGCCTACAGATAGATGATACCGGGGAAGCCGTATTAGAAATTGTCCAGAATATTCATAAAGTTGCACATGTTCCTGTTCAAAGGTGGGAATCCATCTGGGAGTCAACCTGCTGGAATGATCTTATGGGAACTGGGTGGTAGAAAAAGGTGGGGTTTATTTTATTGTGCTCTGTGACAGGATCGTTATTTCTACCATGTCTAATTCCATGTTTTGTTAGACTAATTACCTGTACAGTCCAGGGCATGATGGTAACCGTGAACTCAGAGTATGTGAAGAAGATGGAACCCGACAAGAGAAGAAAAATCATGATATTAAAAGGCAAAGGGATGATCGGAGGGGTTTCTCAGGAAGCAGAATTACTGTGTAGGAAGTACGAACGTATCAGCAAGGTGAAAGATGAATGCGAAAGCCAATGGGTGTAACCAAGAAGAAAAGGAGGGAYTTGTTATAAATGGATTTTTGGGTTTCGCATTCAATAAAGGGTTAATTAGTGTAGGGATTATAATTAGGGGGGTATGTTTAAAGGTTATTGGTGGTT
>JACAXG010000890.1:12067-24083 GCA_018881555.1 Amblyornis subalaris
ATCGGGAAAGGAGCCGTCCTGCCCTGTCAGCTACAGGACAAAATAACCCCGGAGAAACTTTCCGTCCAGTGGATCTTTGCCGGGAGTTCCACAGGAAGCAAAGGGGCCACTTTTGATGGGAAAAACCCTCAAAAACCATTTCTGGTGGTCAAGGCCTATCGGGGTAGGACAGACTTTTTCCCATCGGAATTCCACCAGGGAAAATTCTCCCTTCTCCTGAAGAACATCCGTCCCTCAGACAAAGGGAAATACACCTGCAGCGTCTTCCTTGAGAACTGGTACGACGAGGTCGTCGTGGACCTGGATGTGGCAGGTGGGTGCAAGGGAAGAAATTCCTGCTTTTTCCAGGGGTTCTGAGTTCTCCAGGGATTTTCCCCTGGAATTCTGGGGAATTTCTCCTGGGAGAAATTAACTCCATCCCAGACAGAAGCAGGAGAGAGAGGAAGAGCCATTTCCCAGCAATTTAATGGGAATTTAAATCAGAAATCTGATTAATTCGCACATTATTATGGAGAAATCCAGAGGGACTTTCCCACCATGGACCAGAGAATTCTGGAATGGGTTGGGTTGGAAGGACATTGAAGCTCATCCCGTTCCAATCCCTGCCATGGACAGGGACACCTCCCGCTATTCCAGGTTGCTCCAAGCCCCGTCCAGTTGGATCTGGGACACTTCCAGGGATGGGGCAGCCACAGCTTCTCCAGGAATTCCTTTCCAGCCCCTTTCTACCTTCCCAGTACAGAATGTCTTCCCAACATCCCAGGACCGTTTGGTGAGGGAATTCCTTGTCTGCTCTTTGTTGGAGCTGGATTTTTTCCCGTTGTGCAGCCAAAGGTGCCGAGTCCTCGGTTTTCCTGGATGGACACTCTGGGAATGGCATCAGCCTCTCCTGCAGATGCCAGGGATGGTTCCCTGTGCCCTCCATGGTTTGGCTGGACAGCCAAGGACAGACCCGGCCGGAGGAAGTGACCACTCGGAGCACTCCAGGCCCTTCTTCCGGTGTCTTTGATGTTGTGAGTTCCATGAACTTGGAGCCGCGATCCGACCGGGAAGTGTCCTGCAGGGTGGTCAACGAGGCGCTCCATGCCACGCAGGAATCCCGAGTCCGGATTGCAGGTGAGTGCCACTGGGATCAGCTGGGATCAGTTAGTGGCTGTTGTCCATTTTCCCTGGAATGATCCTGGACCCCCGATCGCAGGGTGAAGACCTGTGGGAAGATGAATAATATGGGAAGAAATCCATCGTTGTGTCTTGGTGCTTCCGAGATCAATTTTAGCTTGGAGAGAGAAGGATTAAGACATTCCAATGGATATTCCAAAGCCCCTGCAATTACCTGGATGCATGAAGGGAGGGAAGGATTGGGAAATTCCAATGGCCATTCCCAAGACCCTACAATAACATGGACACATGGAAGGTCGTTGGGCACTGGGAAAGGCTCCCCAGGGAAGTGGTCATGGCTCTGATGCTTCCCAAACTTGTGGAGCGTTCCGACAACACTCCCAGGCACAAGGAGGGATTCTGGGGCTGTGCAGGGCCAGGAATTCACAGAATCCTAGGATCCTTGAGGATGGAAAAGGCCTCTAAGGTGTCAAGTCCAACCATTGGCCGATGCCAACAAGAGCTCCGAGTGCCACTTCCGGTCATTCCTCGGACACCTCCAGGGATGGCCACTCCGCCGTTCCCTGGGCAGCCCCAGTGGGAATCGATGATCTTGGGGACCTTCCAGGGATATTCCCTTCAGGATATTCCATGATTCCATGAACGTGCCAATGGGAAATGTGGAATATCCGCTCCCATCCCTTCTCTCTCTCCTCTTGGCATGGATTCCCAATCTGGAATGTTCCAAAGAGGGAGATCCCTGTTCATATTTTTTTCCATCTGAAATTCCACTGAAAATGGTTATATCTTGCAATTCCGTTTGTATTTTCCAGATTCCTTCTTCCCTTCCCCTTCCCCTTGGATGTTTGCTTCCCTTGCAATTTTGGGTCTGGATTTGGGAATTCTTGGGGCTGTGGATTATAATATGAAACGTGAGTATTCCCAGAGGTGATGGGGAACTTTTAAATCATCACAACACAAAACTCAAATAAACATTTTAAAGAAAAAATTAGTTTTAATTTAATTTATGTTAATTATATGTCATTCTATATTTTGTTGATTTAAATTTTATTTTATTCAAAATATTTTAATTATTAATTATTAATTAAAATGATCATTCTATTATAATTGTATCATAATAATACAATACTGTTTTAACTGATATTGTATTATCATTCTAGAAATTATTTCATGATGTTAAAAGAAAAATTTCAAGAACAAATTCAGAAATATGGGATCGAGAGGGAGAGAGACAAAATTAACAGATGGATAATTAAAATCAGGATTTGGGACACAGGGACTGTGAGATTTTTCCAGAATATTACTCTAACTCCTGCAATTGTGGATTTTTGAGTATGTTTCTCATTATAAAGTGAGAGAATTTGAAATTCTATTTCAAAGATAGTTTCTGGTAAAAAAAAAAATGGGGTTCCTTTGTTTCTCCAGGGAGTTTTACAGAAACCGAGCAAGCAGGTGAGGAGTGAAGAAGCTTGACATTAACCCCAAATATAAATAGAAATATTATATTTTAATATAAGATAAAAATATATAAAAGTTAGAATAAATATATAATAAATATAATCGTGTTTATTGTAATATATGTATATTATTATATATGTATATAATATATGTATGTAATATTTATTCTATGATAGAAGGCTATTAAATTATACAATTATAATGTATTTTACAATTATTGTATTATACATAATACAATTCTATTATACAGCATATAAATATAATACAACTAGATTTTATAATACATTCATGTAATTATATAGGTGTATATATGTACTTTTTTCTATAATAATGGTCTATATTTTATTTACAATAGAAATGTATAATAGCTTGCAATATATAATATATAATATTTATTTATAATATATAAACTAAAAATATATAGAGGTGTATATAATATATGTATTATATATATTAATAGATAATTGTATATATATAGAATTTAAATATAACAAATTACAATAGATAATATGGAGAAAAATATATAAAATATAATATGCAAATATAATTTTTAAATATACTAAAAATATATACTGAATAAAATATAAAAATATAAAAGTATATTAAAATATACAAATACGTAAAAATACATTAAAGTGTCAAAATATAGAGAAATAGAAATATTTTTGTCATCAAAGCAGTTTATAGATGTGATAATACAAAATCACATATTATAATTTTTCCAGTAGCTTTTTTCTTTCAGGTATTTCCTACATCTTCTCATATTGAAAAACCTCTCTGTTAGATTAAAATAGAGAATATACAAATATAAATATAAATATATAAAATGAAATTAAATAAAGGAGGTCATTTTTCCACAGAACTTCTGGGTTCAACTCCCCAGGAGAATTCCAGAGCCTTTGCCAGGTCTCATTTAATTGTCCCTGATCAGCCATGATCAATAATTAACATTTGGATCTCTTTGATTCCAGACAGATTGAGGAAGGAGGTGAGGACAGGTAAAGGCTCCTGGGAAGCAAAGGATTCCAATTTCCTGGATGTGAATCCCAGTGGGATTCAAGGACAATTGGTCACAGTTTTGATTTATTGACCCCTCCAGTGGTGCTGAAATCCAAGCAAATCTCAGAGGGTCATTCATTATATCAATATTAAATTTTATGAATATTAATTAATTACATAAAATATTTAAATAGTATATTATTAATATATTTAATATTATCAGAATAGGAAAAAATTAATAACATTACAATATTGTTATAATTATAATGGGTGATAGCGTTTAATGCATACATTTATAAAGTACAGATTTTTATAATATACAGAATGAATATATATATGTATATCATTATATATTATGTTAGCTAATTAATACATAAAACACGTGTATACGTGTATCATCTATTAATTACTTAATATAATTAATATAGAATAGAATGCACAATTATATTTAATTAATAGAATACAGAATACGTAATTCTATATAGCTGTATATAAGTATGTATATTTTTATTATAGTATAGAAAAATTATAATATACAGGACATTATTATTATTTTGCAAAATTATTTACTATTAAATAATTAAAATATTTAATAACAATCACAGTCTTTAAATTTTGAATATTTTATTATGTTTTAACCTTCCAATGATTCCCTGACCCATTTCCTGCAAAAATTTCATCTGATTCTTTTGGTCTCCAGCCTCAGTTTCCTGTGAAATAACAAGAACAGCAACAGGACACTGCCGAGAGCTCAATGATTCCAACTGGAATTGATTTGCTCTTTAATTGATTCATTTTGAATTTATTTCCTCTGATTTATTGGAGTTTCTAAATAACACAAGTCTTGGGCTCTTCCTGAGGGTCTTGAGGGACATCCTGAGATCCAGCTAGTGAGAAAGGGATTTTTGGGAAGTGGATTTGATAGGCGGTGGATATTTTTTACTTAATTAACGTTTATTTCATTAATTTTTGTATAATTAATCTCTATTTACTGATTTTAATTTAATTAATCTTTATTTAATTTTTTAAAAAATACTTCTTTAAGTTTATTGAAGAAAAAGGAATTCCAAAGTGGCCTAAAAAGGTTGTAATTAAAGTTTTTAGCTGTGAAATTTCTAAATTAATGTCTCATTTATTGCAGAAAAAGAGCATGTGAAGGCAGAGCTGGGGAAGAACAATTTTCCTGCTCCTTTCATTCTTCCAGGGTGCACTACCCTAAACAAGAGATGTGGATCTTTCTGATGTATTTCTGGATGAGTCTCCCTTTAACAAAGGTTTTTGTGACCTGGTTACAATTTTGATTATAAGTTCAGGTTGATTTATTTCCATTTGAAATTAAATTTTACAAAAATCCATTTTAGTCCTGGCTTAACTTTAATTCATTTTGCTGCTAAATTTTGCTCCGGAATCAAATTTAATTACTTTTGCTGCTAAATTAAACTCCCAAATTAAAAACCAAGTAATTTATTGATTTTTTACTATTTTCACTGCATCTTTTCATCGACTCAGAGGCAAAGAGAGAGGAAAATGAGAGAGGTAAATCTATTTCTCCATTTAATGTTGATTATATTCATATTAAACACAAGTAATATTAATTACACTAATATTAATTATTAAGCAGCTCCCACAAGTCAGAGAAAGAGCTGGAAATTAAAGTCCTGTATTTTCCCTTTATTTCAATTTATTTATTCCTATTTTATTTCAATTACTGCTAAAAACCACAGTTTTGGTTGGTTCCAGTGCTGAGAAATTTGGAAGAATTTCCTTCTCCTCTGGAAGTCTCTGCCTGGAGTTTTGCTGACTGAGATTCCTTGAATCCCACATTTGCTGCTCCTGGCTTTTTTCACTTCCCAGGAAAATTATTCTGAATGCTTCTCTACTCCAAAAAATGTGAGGGATGAAACTCCACGGCCTGGGAAATACTGAGTGTTAATTCCACGGAAAACGAGGAAAATGCGCTGTCCTGATGCCCCTGATCCCTCAAAATCCCCACCCAGAGAGGACTTGGCTCATCCAAGGAGGGCAAATCCTCTCGGATGAGTTGCTGTCCCAAATTCCTGGCAATTCCCAGAAAAGCTGGAGCAGTGACCCTTGGGAATCTCATGAGGTTGAATGCGGCCTGGTGCCCGGGGATCACTCCAGGCTGGGAATGAATGGATCGGGAGCAGCCCTGGGAGAGGGATTTGGGATGAGAGGATGGACACGACCCATCCCAGGAATCCCCCAAGGCTGGGGCTCATCCCCAGCAGCAGCTGAGGGAATTCTGCCCCTCGGGAAGGATGTGAAGCTGCTGGAGCAATTCCAGAGGAGGCCTTGGAGATCATCCAAGGGATGGAGCCCCTTTCCTCTGGAATCAGGCTGGGAGAGCTGGGTGATCCTTAAAATCCCTTCCAACCTAATTCCAGCGCTTGATCCCAGCAGTGGCTTTTAGGAATTTAGGCCAACACGTTTTTCATGGGGAAAATTTGAAAGGACAAAACAATGCCATGGTTTGTGCAGGGCTGGAATTCCTTCCTTGGGATCTCAGCCCTTCATCGGCTCCTCAAGTTTTCATGGAGCTCATGGAAGTTTTTGTTTTTCCACAGCAAAGTTGGAAAATGGGAACAAACTTGGTAAGAAAATGTTTAGTATCAATATTTTGTATAATACATTATATATTGTATATTCCATACATTATATATAATTAGATAATTTTATATAATACATGTAATTATAAATTATATATTTATATATAATTATAGGTTATATATACAATGAATAATATATATAATTATACATAATTTATATTACACATAGTCATAAATTATAATAGATACCGTTTATATTATAATTATTATATAATCTATTTTGTATATTATATTATAATTATTACATTCTAGATATATTTATATTCTATAGTCCATAATCCTCTATAAACTAAAGCAGTAGTTGAGCTGAGCCAGATTGTTCCATCAGGGAGGGCGGGAATTTTCTCCTCCTTCTCAGGTTTTATTTCCCAAGAGATTTGTGCCAAGAATTGCCATGAAACCTCCCTGAACAATGAATATTCCTCATTCCAGAAAGGCTCCTTTTGTCTCCCTGACCTTGGAACAAAGTGTCCACCATATAAATGAAACTGATTGAAACTATATTTAAATTTATGCTAAAAAATTAACACATTTAAATAACAAACTTAAAAATGTTAATGTCAGTTAAAACCCGCCAATTTCAAAATGTTTCATTTTAATTTCAAACTTAAAGTATCGACTTGTGGCGCTGCTCGATTTTCCATGGTTTGGGCGGTCTGACCTGGAAAACTCCCACTAAAGAAGTGCCAATAACTGGAATTTCTTTCCAGAGCAACTCAGAACTGAGTTGGGTAAGTCTGAATGTAAAACTGCTAATCTTAATTAAAACCCACAAATTTCAAAATGTCTCATTTTCATTACAAACTTAAACTATCGACCTGGGGCATTGCTCGATATTTCATGGTTTGGGCTGTCTGACCTGGAAAACTCTCAGTAAAGAAGTGCCAGTAACTGGAATTTCTTTCCTTTCCAGAGCAAAAAAGATTCAAGTTGGGTACGTGGGAATTTACATTTAAAACTCTTAATCTCAATTAAAACCTACCAATTTAAACTTGTTTCATTTTAATTACAAACTTAAAATACTGACATGGGGCATTGCTTGATTTTCCTTGGTTTGGGCTGTCTGACATGGAAAAACTCTCACTAAAGAAGTGCCAATAATTGGAATTTCTTTCCTTTCCAGAGCAATATATACTCAAGTTGGGTAAGTGGGAATTTACACTTAAAACTGTTAATCTCAATTAACACCCACGGATTCCAAAATTGTTTCATTTTAATTACAAACTAAAACTATCAACCCGTGGCGTCGTTCGATTTCCATGGTTTGGGCTGCCTGACCGGGAAAACTCCCACTAAAGAAGTGCCAATAATTGGAATTTCTTTCCTTTCCAGAGCAAATAGGAAACGTGTTGGCTAAGCGTGTTGATAGAGCGATAGAGAGTTCCCAGGCAGGTGCAAAGGAGAGAGCTCTTTATCACAAAAACCAAGCCTTTTTAAGCAGTTAGCCATTATCAGGACACATACCATTGAAACACAACAAACAATAATTCAGCCAGTCACCATGAGCCACGAGGTACTCATGCGAAAGTTATGTAACTTGTTTTCTCTACTTCTAAGTTAGCTGAGCTTGTTCCCAGAGGCCTTTTTACTTAGCCAAAGTAACAGAAGTGAACCATGATTTTACAAGAGTAACAAGGCCTTCATTTTGCAAGGTTTTTCCTATCCGCAACATCTCCCCCTTTCTTTGTTTTTTGTGCGAGGGGTTCGTGTACCTGAGTGCCAAAACAGTCTGCACCTGTAAAGCCATTGTCTTATGAAGACTGGTATCGATCATGTGTTGCACACAAGATAAGAGACATAGAATACAGATCACAATCAATAAAAACCCATCAAAAACAACCGCGTCACCGACAAGGAGACCCACAGCATAGGAAAACAAAAATAGTGTCCAATGTCCCCAGAAAGAGAGCTGCTGCTTCTGCACTTGAAGTTACTGGCAACTGTTCCAAAGCTCATATGGCTGAAGCTCAGGGACTGTGCTGTTTAGCCAGGAAGGAGTCTGTTAGCTGGAAATGCTGAGTTTAAGTTACCTGAATGTCCTTCTCGGCTACGAGGGCTGGATGGTGATTGGATCATTTTTCCTCTCACGGGGCCTCGTCTTCTCAGAGGCGATCGATGTTTGTCCAGTTGAGCAGGTGACCACTTTAGAGCTGTTGTCACTAAAACACATGTGTGCCTTCTCCCTTAGGTTAGTAAACCAGACACCGAGCAGAAGTAAGCAAGGTGATACATGTAATCATCAGCACACGAGAGGAAAGCATAGTGATTTAGAACAATACACCATCAGTTGCCTAAATACTACAGCATCACTCAGAGTCTGCAATAGCTGGCATGCCCCATGTCACAGTGAGGACCTGGAGAACCTTCCCGGGTAAGGCTTCCAAAGGTACCTCAAAAAGGGGGGCGTCCAGCTTTTAGAAGGCCAGATCGACAAGCCAAAGTGACTTGATTACATTTTTAGAGCAGAAACATCTGGGTCTGCTGGCATAAATCCAACCAGAGAGGGCCAGGGCTTGGCCAGAGCCAAGGCCTTAACTGGAAGGGCTCCCCTAACATATCCTACAAATAAACCTCTATTAGTGGTAGTTGGGAAAATTTCTTGAAARCATATAGTCCTTGCAGATAACTACACCATGGTGTGTATAAGTCTGTGTAGCAGTCAGCTTTGTCATTTGTCTCTAGCTAAGTAGGCAATGGTACCTTGAACAAACTGTAAACAAACAAAAGAATGCATATGCGTAACATCAAATAACATCAGGGGATAATGGCCATTATAAAAGCTCAGTGAAGTCATAACAATAACACAGTTAGAATCGTTAATATAGCAACAACATCTGCTCAAAAAAGCCAAGAGTATATTTTTCCACACATGTATGCATACATAACAATTAAAGCAAAATACAAGCAAGAGAGAAAACACTAAACATCTTACAATTACCGATATCCATAACTCAGAATTGTTACCCATTTTCCTATGTCACCTGTGGAAGATTAAACAGCAGAGAGTGTTATAAATATCATCTCAAATGACCAGTGTAAGACACTTACCCCCACAGAATTATCAATGAAAATTAAGGATCTAAGAAACTGGATCTTCACATATTTTCATACAAGTCATTATCTTGCATTCTGAAATAACTGCTTACCAAGTCTCCATCATAATTACTTCAATCAGTTCCATCTTATCTCTATAACAAAAGAACTGTATCTTTCAAATTGAGTCTATTTTAACAGAACTTAACATGTCACCTAAACATAACAGAAGGCAAACATAATAGAGCTTAAAGGTAATCTCACTGAACAGAAATTAATCTTAATAGAACTTAAAATTAACAGAAAGTAAAATAACAGAACTTGAACYTAACATCACCTAAATTTAACAACACTTAAACTGAGAACTTAGAATTAACATCATTTAAACTTTGCAAAACTTAACCTTATCAGAACTTGAAAATAACATCATTTAACAAAACTAAAATCAGAATTAAGAGTGTTCCTTTAAAAGTCCCAGATACAATAGAATTTAATTCATTTTGGCTCAATGGTTACAAGAAGGTCACTGAAAAGCATCGGGTAAAAACTGACTGAAAAAAAATTAAAATGACAAGCTCTGCCTGCCGCTGCTAGCTGCACGGGGGCAGAGGAATGTGTGTCCTTGAACACATTGCTTGTGCAGCAATTGCTACACAAGCTTGCCTGGCTTCTCAGCCCAGCTTCCTACAGCAATAATAACATGTATCTTCGAACTCTATACACACACAGTTATACATACATATACACAGCTATATACAGATAATGGCAGTGGCATTTAGTAAACAATGGTATTTACACTGTGGCAAAGATGTTATGATTTTTGGCTAAGACCAAGTGCGGCATCTGATCCCACCAGTCCAACACCCGACACGCTCCCGACAAGAGAACCCCACACCAAACGGATCCCTGGACAAGGGAGCCGGACCCGGAGCCCGCTCCCCCTGCCTCGCACGCCGCCCCGGCACCGCAGCGCCTCCGGGAACGGCGCACCCCGCACGGGGACCTCTAGACAATGGCACCGAAGTACATTCTGCAGCCTCCAGATCTCCGCTCGCAGCAGCCATCAATTTTATCTGCTTCCAAAAATGYGTAGGATTATAAGCAGCTACCGTAACAGACACCGGTTGCATTGTTAAAATGTTTGTCGACTCAGAAGGACAGCACCTAGATCCTCCTTTGTTTGTGTGGGATAGGTCAAGGAGGGGGTTCCCGGTACCTCTCTGCTTCCCACGGGGGGAACAGGCAAGTCTCCGTCCCAGTCACCCCGAGGAAGCAGTGGATACAAGGAACAAAGGGTCACGGGCAGCAACGTGCCTCGTCCTGAGGTAGAAGTAAGTCCCAGAAAAGCAGGTCCCGGGGGAGGGAATACCGGCAGAGGAATTTGCRGCGAAAGAGACACAGGGTGCGAGTTAAGCATTGCCCACGCCCTTCCCGGGTCAGTGCTGAGTGCAGGCGAAGCGGGTGGCACTCGTTCTGCACCCGCAGAGCCCCCTCCCAGGGTTTGGGTGCTGTTTACAGTTCCGGCAGCCGGCGCAGCTGTATCAAATATCAATTCGCCAGCACGCTCCCACGCCTTCACCCTGAATGCAGATTTACAGATAGCTGCTATGCCTTTGCCTTTGCACCACAACAGCAAAGCTCGCAGAGACTGTTTATCATATTTCAGCCCCCGTTTGGTAAGCATGTGCATCCACATATTAACTACAGCCTTTTCCTCCGTGGACGCCTGGGCTCCCATGTTCCCGGCAGCTCACACTCACCTTAAATCTTTCTGGGTCCGGACCTCTCACGGCCACCAGGCTCCGTCTCCGCCGCTCTCCCCGCGGTCACAATCCCAAGAAATCACGGCAAGGGCTCACCAGATGTGGACGCTGAGACAGATGCAAAGAATGAAGCTTGCAGAGGCTAAGAACTAAAGGGTCTTTATTTAACAGCGGCAGAGCTAAAGGCTAGAAGCCTAAAAGGTAAAAAGCAAGAGAGAAGCTGTCTCTATTTTACAATGGTCAGTTTTATACCCCTATTGCTCTTCTTCTCTAAGTTCTATTGGTTACAGCAAATATTCGTTCTAACTTCATTGGACATAACAATATTTCATACATAACAGCAAAACTTAACTAACAGTCCTTTCTTGTAGTTCTCTCTTCCCATCCTTGCTGTTCTTGCTGTTCTGTCTTCTTCCAACTTGGATACTTTGAAACTCTAATGGGTACAGGACAAATTGGTCGAGGTGGAAGTTGTCCAAGCTTGTTTCCTTGAGACTCCCAGACCAGCTGGCAGCCTCAACATACCCCAAATTCCCCTCTTCCATGGAATCCTTCATTCCTACACCAAATCTTCTCGGCGTGCCCCAAATTGCCCATTTCCCCCCAAAACCTCAATGCCCACTCCACATTCTACATTCGCACCCCAAAGTCTCCTTTCTCACCCCGAATCCACAATTCCAACTGCAAATCCCTCCCCGCACCCCAAATACCCGCTTCTGGCCCCAAATATCCTCTTCTGACACCCAAATGCCTCCAGTCCCACCCTAAATCCTATCTCTCTACCCCAAACCTCCACTTTTTTCAGCCCAAATCCTTCCCTTGTACCCAAACCCCCTAGTGACTCGCCAAAATCCCCTCATTCCAACCCAAACCCTTGCCCCGTACCCCAGATCCTCCCTTTCTCAGCCCAAATCCCCGATCCCACCCCAAACCCCCTCCCCGCACTCCAAATACTCCATTTACCACCACAAATCTCCACTTCCCAGACCAAATCCCTCCCAATCCTACCCAAATCCC
>JACAXG010000090.1:1430825-1700633 GCA_018881555.1 Amblyornis subalaris
TTCTTTAATTGAGGGAATTGTCCTGGCTTCTGGGCTGGGCAAGTGATCCCTTTTGTCCTTAAGTATCGTCCATTCTGTGTCATTACCGTGGAATGCGGCTGGACAGATAACTCCCTTTTGTTCTTAAGTATCGCCCATCAATTCCCGGCCAGCCCCTCCCCACCTACACAGCCTCTCTGGTACCCCAGGGGAAAGAAAACACATTTTCATTTCTTTTTTCTAACCCATAACACAAGAAGATGTAGCAAATGTTTGGGATCTTGACAATATATCAGGGGTCTTGGATGACCATGGTATAACCAGGGTGAGACCAGCATCCATAGTTTAACTCTACAGGGCTTTGAAATCCGCAGTGCTGGCTGGAGCTGTCCAAACGGCTGTGGTGCCAGGTGCAGCTGGGGCCAGTCATGGCAGTGGAAGGCAGTCTGTGAGGTGGTGCAAGATGTGTTTTTGCCATTTTGGAGGAATTTCCAAATAGCTGTCCAGCCCATGAAGCTGCTAGGGTGCAGATGGTGACTGCTGCCTTTGGTGGTCACAGCGTGGCAATTGCTAACTTGGAATGAACAGAAAGTGCTAATGAGGCATGAGGAATGACAAGAACGTCCTTGTAGGAGGGTGGCAGAACATGTTCCTAGTTTGTCGAAGAAGAAGTTTTGTCTTGTAGCTGAAGTAAATCTCTAATGGAAGCAACAAGTTAATCATGCTGCAACATATTTAGAAAAAAATGTCCAAAGAGTTGTCAAAATTAAGACAAAGATTCCTGGAACAAAGGCCAGGTTGATAATTTGTGGAACTCAACACACAGCCAGTTGTCAAAGCACAGCATGTAGTGGAAGAAACAAAACAGACCTCAAACACTTGTGTGTATGCGTGTGCGTATTTTCTTCTTTTAATAGAACGTTAGTTCAATGACCATTCTTGATGTTCCAACTGAACTTTTATTACACTATCTATTCTGTACACTGTGCCAATCTTCTGTGGCATGTGGAAAGATTGGAGTAGTTGCAAAACTGAATAGTTTTCTGTCCATGTCTATTAAAGCATCTAATAACGTTGCAAAGCTTGCTATGCCTGAGTTACAGTAATTAATGGACGTGTGTCAGACTGATGCTATTGCAACAAGTGGTATAGAGATGCCGAGAGTGTACCTGCACCCCCAGCTTACTGTTGTACCAGGGGTTTGCATCAACTCCAAAGCATCTAAGTACATTTTTCTGCTCTTCAGAGCTGCAGTTTAAACTCGTTTTTCACTTAGCAATTCTTCTGTTAGTGCCAACTGTTCTGAAGACTAAGGCGGGTTTTATTCATGTCTGGCAAAGTTTCTTTAATTAAAAATTGCACAAGTCCAGTGTATTAAATATTAGAAGAAAAAAATCCACAAAACACACGCATATGCAAAACCACATCAAAAAAACCTAAACCTAAACTCACTCTTAGGTTAAAAACTCATTTTAAACTGAAAAAATGTGAAGTCGTAATCGGGTTTTCAACAGTATTTGAGATCAACAGACTTACAGTTAGGAATTGATTGTCAAAAATACTGGTTTGTAGGAAGGTAGTTAATGGCAGTATTTTCCAAGTTAGACTAGTCTAACTGGTTTTAAGGACTTGCAGTAAAGGCACAGTGTGGCGTGATGGGACCTATCACAAATATTTTTTTCTTTGTTTGTTTTGAAGCACCTTTTTGATTCACTTCTGCCTTCCTGAGTGGATGGTGTTGGTGATATACWCTTCCACAGGCAAGCTAAAAGGAAAATAAGGATAAGTATTGTCTTTGAAAAATTTCAGGGCATAAATTTAATCAGCAGYGCTCTTTATCTTTGAAAGAAAGCTAAGCATTCACACAAATACGTGAAGCCTCAAATCAAGAATATGTGAAACRTATATAGCTGGTGTCATCAGTCTTCTGATGCAGATGAAAACAAAGTTTTAAGTTGGCTTTGCTTCTTTTTCCTTTTGCATTATTTATAAAGTTAGGTCTGATGATGATTTTGCAGTCTGTGTTTGTAGTAGATGCCTGTACATTCTGCTGGCACCATCATTAAACAATGAATTGTATTATCTGGCACACCAAGCTCTGAAGTTTTAAATTATTCAAAAATGTTTTTGTTGTGAGCTGGCACATTCTCATTAGCATGTATCTGGTCAGCCAGGCTGAATCAGTCATGCAGGGAAGATTTGCGAACTGCCAGGCTTGTCACCTTCTGTTAACTCAGAAAAGAAACTTGGCCTGAAACAAGTCTSGACTGGGAAGTGTGTGGGCAGTATTGATAGCAGATGGTACCCACTCCAGTATCTCTGAAGGAACTCGGCTGCACGTTGATAGGCCAGGCTGAAGGGCAAGGACGTGGTTAGGAGATGATTTTGTTACTCATTTGAATATGCAGAGATAATGAAAGGAAAATTTATTGCCTTGTATTGTTGAACTGTCCAAACTTCAGTGGTGTAGGCACCTGTCACTGATTGATTGAATACAGCACCACTGTGGAGAAGCCATGGGCACAACTGTGCACCATGTACCTAATTCCTCCTTAAAATAATTTTCAGGAGTTGAGGAGAATATTRCTTAATGTTTTTATTGCTTTAAATATGAAAAAAATCCCTTCTCATAAATTCTGTCTAAAGCAAGCATTTACATGTTTGCTTTTGGCAAGGAAACGAGCTCAGTAGCCAAGTCTRACCTTAATTTGCATGACAATTGAAGGCATCACAACTAGGAAACAAACAGCAAGGCTCTTTTGCTTTGGTGCTGGCTTTGATGATGTATAGGGATATAGATACATGTGGTATATAGCATGAAATTTTGGTTATTTTGAAATCAAGAGAGTTTTTACAATGTTTTGAAAATCAGAACTTCATCCCAGAGATTACTGTCCCCAAGATTTCYAGGATTTTCAACTAAAATGAATTGTAAGGATGATGAAGAATGGTGTATGTGTAAGACATGTAATACTGTAGGGTAGAATTATGCTTTTTGCATGGTATTTTGGTCTGCTGTGAGGGAAATAGTGAAGATCAGATTTTTTTTGCATACCACATCCTTTTTATTTCCTTGCTTCAGACTTCRTTTGGTAAAGCTACACCTGCAAATAACTGAGACTTAATGCAAGTTTGATGGGTGACACTGACAGAGCTYGGTGTTTTATCAGCAAATTAAAGCATGAAATCTAATCTTTATTTTCCTTCAACAAATAATATTTCTGCGTTGCAGAGTTGTGGCAGCTGCCCACAAATGAATCTTTGGTCTGTTGTCTAGACTTTGCTTAAGCTTTCTTTCAGGTTACATAGGGAGCAGTTAAGTGCTTTTTTTCTACAACAGTATCGGGGCCTGTAGTAATCTTTTTCAGGACCCTGATTAGTATCACAGGAGACTGAAAGCTGTGTCGAATAAGCCAGGAAGYTTTTTAGGGGTGGGCTGTGTAGGTRGGAGGTCAGGTCACTGTTTCACAGGTGATAGAAAATTCATGGAAGGTAAAGTGGAAGGACTAAAGACTGTGTGTGCATAAGAGGGAATGGCTTTGCAATTCGTAAAGAATGGAAACAAAGCTTGAATTTCTCACCCATGATACTTGGTTCTGCTGCTTATTTATTGGTTATAATTCTATAAATTATACAGAATTATAAACTGAATGGTGCCAAAGAAATGGCTGATGTGGTATTTACATGCTTCTCCTTACATTTGGTATGACCTAGCAATATTTTAGGCTTTGACTAATTTCTTGGGTCAACTAAGCAACTGTATGTATATTAATATACATATTATTACTACTAAGAAAAAAAAGCATTCACGTTATTTTGCTGATCAACCATAGATGCCTTTTTTGCTGTACCCAGAATAAATAAGTCATTGCTTCTCAGACACTGCAAGTGATTGCTAAAGAGTTTTTCAAGTGGCRATCTTCCTGAGTTGCAAAAAAAAAATAAAATTCCGTAATGGTGATTTKGCAGTTTGAGGTAACCTCAAATCTGAGCTGCCAAACCGAAGTGGGTTTTTAATGGGAAGAGAAAAATTGAAGGCAAAAAATCAGCAGAAAACTTGTGTTAGGTGTCCATAGCAGAAAATATGACCTTGCTGATCATAACTGGATTTGAAAGCAAATAACTATTGCTGTCCTGACAGACAATACTCATAAATAGGATAGCATCAATATTAGTTCAGTCACTGCAGCTTAATATAATGGTACACATATTTAAAGCCACAGCTTTGTGCTGCATGGCACTGTTAAATCTCTGACCAACATACTCTGTCTGTCTCATAGTGATTTTTATACAGAATGCTGAGTAATGGATCACCTATTACAGCTCCATTGCCTTGAAATTGAATTAATGCTGCCAGATGAACTAGCAGACAACTTCAKAAAAAAATCACATATGTCCTTGGGTTTTTATCATCCTGCTTTCTGCCCTAATTCTAAGGTCCAGGAGCAGAACCATGAACTATGTCAAGGCAGCAAATGGCTGTTCATCTGATGAGTGGAGTGAGTGGTGTTGCTGATGTGTTTTAGGAGAGCATTTATTAGTGTTTTTCAGGAACAATGAGATGTTTTTTCTGGAACATGTCAGTAACTTCACATGCAGTGAATACTGTCAGCTGTTCTGTAGAAGGCTTCCACAGCATATGGATATTGAGGAGATCTTACAACATGCACTCATCTAYAATGATCAATGACCAGTTCTTTGGTTTCTGAGAGCTAAGAAGCCATGTTCAGGATTGATTCCATGGGGTGTTAAGTTAGAATCTGTAAGAGGTTATGGGTGCRTTTGTCTTACTGTACATGTGTTTACTGGTAATATCTAGTGCTGCTTCTTTCAGAGAAGCATGAAATTTATAAAATAGGTGTGTGAGTACTCATACAGGATAAGGATTAGGCTAAAAATCAACATTGTGGTTGAACTAAGTAGTTCAAGTACTTAACAAGGAAGGTATGCAACCATTATGAAAATGTCATGGATGGCWAAATCTTTATTGCATATGGGAGTACATAAATCAGAAGGCTCCTCTGACCTTCAGTTTGGTTGTAGACCTTTTTATTATATTAAGAATAAATATATTAACGATATGGAGAGAATAAAGAAGAGAGAACACATTTTGCTACATAAAATAACATGACTTTTTCATTTAAACATTAGTCATTCTCAGTGCATTAACTAGATTTTATCAGATGGTTTGACCTTTGCTGTCAAGGGAGTARATGTAATTTTACTTCTACATAATGAAAATAACATCAGGAAATATATGCAAGAATGCTTGTTTAATTTCCTTCTCCCTGCATTCTTTCRCTGGAAAACTATGAACTGTTGTCTCAGTCCTATGAAGCATGTTTTGCTTGGTCTTGACTTTAAAATATGAACATATCTAGTTTTACTTCAGGATAAAACAAATTAAGTTGGTATTAAATGAAATAAACAAATTTGTATCTTTYACTATGCAGGGAGTGGAGTTAAACTACTGCTTAGTCTTATGATTAGTGTTTATAGATTTAWGCGTGTGCCTGTATATGCATTTTATCTTTAATACATTAATATGAACAAGATAAACAAATCTACATAATGGTAAATTTAACTAAGTGATGAATTTCTGTTCTAGAACTAAGTTTCTGTTCCTGGAAAGGAATGTATCTGCTAGAACCTGAGAGCAATCTGAGAGAATATGAGAATATTTGTCTTTGGAGCAAATGAGAGAATCCTAAAATAAAGCTATAATTAAAACAAAAGGGGAGAATCCTGGAACAGTTTCAGGCTCTGTGGAGAAGTAAAATGGGAAATCTGGAAGAGGAGATACTTTTGAAGTAGGCTTACAGTTAATACTAAATCTGGCTAGTGATAATGAGAAGCAAAGGTGTTACCAAGTCCTGATACTGTATGGTCCATCAAGAGTGGAGGCAGTGAAAATGATCTACTACACCCTTCCTCCCAAACACCTTCTTGGAGAGTGGCACTTGCAGTACCTGCCAGCCAATTACCAGGGAAGGCAAAATATCTGTTCACTAAACGTGTTGCAGATGTATACTGGGCAACTTCTGCTGTTAGCAGGTAAATGAAAAGTGCAGGGAGAACAATGTAGATGTTGAGAGAAAGTTTTGCTCCAAAGTAAAATGACCGTGTCGTAAATACATTTGACACGGTGATTTAGTATTAGTTGGCAAATATATGGTGCAGAGAAGACTTAACAGCTGCTTAATGGACAAATGTAGTGTATCCAGCAGAGTGTATGACTAAGAAAAACATAGGAAAATGAATAATGTAGAACGAACAATTAATATTCTACCAAATGCATSAAGGGATCAAATAATAAAACCATAGAAGTTGTATTACTAATTGTGRTGAGTTAGCAGCAAAATTCCCACATAGCCACACTCTGCCTCACTCCTCAGTCGGATGGGAAAACCAGGAAACAGACAGAAATCAGAAAACTTGTGGTTCAACATAAAGGCAGTAGGATTTCTKACAAATTACCATTGTGGACAAAAAAGGACTTGCCTTGGGGATAATTAACTTGCTGCCAATTTAATTTGATTGGGTACTAAGRAAAAAGTAAATGTTAACCATCTCCTCCTGGTCCCCAATTCAAACAACTTCAGTCCTTTACTCCACATGCCTCTGCCTGGCCCACAATTAGGATTTAGGAGGGCATATAATCATCACATAGCAGTTCTTCTCTCCTGCTCTTACCCTCACACTTTTCCACAGTTCCAGCATGGGTGTTCTCCAGAGGCTATTTCCTTCAGGAAATACCCACCTGCTCTGGTATGGGGCTYATCTATGGGCTGCTGCGTGGACATCTGCTCCAATGCCTGGAGCACCTCCTCCTCTTATTTTGGCCTGTGCTCARTTCTATGTAGTTGACTTAGTCCGCTGTATTTGGACTCAGTGATCTCAGACATCTTTTTCAATCTAATTGATCCTGTGAAATGATCTTCTGGAAAACTGGAAGGAAATGGGCAGTAGAGAGTAGAGTTGTCTTCAGTACTGTTTTTGTATTGTTAGTGTACATCTCTTTTGTGGATAAGGCATAGAGGGTGAAGGAAGAGGATTTTGTGTCAGAGGGGAGAGAGTTTTTCTTATTGTAGATATATTAYAAAGTAAGTGGTTTTGGCATTGTATTACTCTTAGCTTTACTGTTTTACTGATGACAGAAGGATTCATAACTCAAGAGAAGTGTTTCACCTTAAGAAGGTTATGTGGTCTTACAGACCCTCGTGCATGAACTGACAGGAGTGAAAACGTTGACTTGCAGGCACTCACTATTTTATTCTGCTGGTCACTCGAGACTAATGCTCCAGACACTGCACAAAACTTCAAGAAATATTAATGTCATTTTGAGGATCAATCAGCTTCTGTTCAAGCTGCACTTTGCAGACAAGTTTTCAGTAGAAAATGATTGCGCATGTGGCAGCATGTTTCTGAAAAGCTCTGGTTTATGGACTTCGTTTGTACTTTTCTGTAGGTACCGAGCTGGAGGCAACATGTAGCTGGTTTGGTTTTGGAAGATACAGGAAGTGTTTATTGTTCTGATTTCTCTTGCCACCGTAGGGTACACCCTTTATAGATGAGGAACCTGCCAGGCAGGACCATCCCCAGGCAGGGCGCTGAGTCTCCAYGGCTCATTTTTCGTTCTTCCTGTCGATAAACTAAAAGGTTGCAAAACAGTATGATCTCAGCCAKCTTTCCTGAGCCTCACCACACTATAGCCCTGCATGTCCTCTGTCTACATCTGTACAGTTGAATGGCTCCATGGGAAAAGAGAATGAGAAGAATTACATAGTGGTAGAGACAGAAAAAGCTTTCTTAACAAGAGCTTCAGAGAGAGTACTTAGTTGTGTATCATTTGTTGTGGTTTAATTCACAATGGGATAATCACATCTGTAGTTCTAGATGAATGCCTGTTAAGCCTTTATATGATATCATGGCATTGTACGTATTTAATAGATGTTACAAAACCTCCCAGCATTTCACAGATGTTTTTTTGAGACTCTAAAAGTTAGAATGGGACTATTTCTTGTGTCTGGCTATAATTTATAAGTTAATTCAAGAAAGGGCATAGAAGTCTTTACTTACTGCTCAGGACTAGAGGTTCCTCAGTACTTAAGACTCTTTGTCTTTCTGTACAGATTAAAATCCCGAACAGTTTATGGTCCACGAACAGTGATCCACATCTCAAGATCCTACGGTTTCTAACCATTCCCCTCTTCTGTTGTGGAGATAGATATGTCAGGCAGAGAAGATGTTGTTTTTCTTGTAATCCTGCAGAAGCAGTTAGTCTGGACTCTTACTTGTGAAATGTGGACATAGCAGAGGGCAATGTTCTACCAGGAGAGTATTTGTGGCTGGGGCTTTATCATCCCTGTTTTCAGGATTAATTTAGACCTAAAGGTTTTCCCCACAGAGGTCGAATATGCTCAGTAGATTGAGTCTTTGATGTTTGTCTCTGCCTAGTAGATGGTACATGGTATGTATTCTGTTTTCACCATAAGGTTGGTAACTCCAAGGGCCAAGCAGTAAACTAATAATAAATCAGTGCAGTTTGTTGTCTGATGTACATTGAGAAGAGGTTACTGAATGTGAAAGATCACTCTAGCAATTTTCCCTCCCCTTTGCCCACAATTTCTGCTCAGATTAAAYAGCCACTTCTGTCCCTGCTGTGGTACACCTAAATAAATTCAAGAGGACAAGCATATTCGTAAACTAGACCTTAATATTCCAGTTGAGAGCCAGAAACAGAAAGTGTGACAGAATTACAGTGAGCATACTTATGATACTCAATTTTACTGATTTTAGAGTCAAAACCAAGGCACAAAAATGGTCTGCCATTCAGTGAGAAAGGTGTGTCTGTGTAGGAACTAAAGAAGTGCATTGCAACAAGATTGGCAAAAAGAAGCTAATGAGTTACAGCTGTATCTAAAATAAAATCTTTCAGATTTTGAAAATCAGCCAGTGATGGATGGATGAGGCTGTGGCAATTGACATGGTGGTGGTGCCAAGTGAAACACATTTGTTACCAACAGGGAATAAAATATATGCTACTGAAACTCTTTAGCACAGCTTGGAACTTAATATAAATAAAGCATATTTTAAAATTATGCCAACAGTCATTCCCAAGAAACAATTTCACTCTCTTTGATTCTTTTTTGCCCCCTSCCTTCAGCATCAGTTTGTGCATACATACGTTTATGTATTAAGTTTTAATAAAAAATTACAGTCAGATTTACTACCTCTTACATCCAGGCTGAGGAGGCACTGCATTCAGGGATATGTCAGACACACAGGCTCTCTCAAAGTGTTAAAAAGTCACCATCTGGTTGGTTGTGGATAATCATTAGTAGTCCAAATAATTTTTTTTTTTTGTGCTACAGAAGTGCCTAGAAACTCTAATCATAAGCTGGCAGAACTCTTGTCAGGCATGGTGTGAACATGGCGTAAGAAGATGGTAGTTGTCCTACAGAACTCACAAAATAAGCTTCAAACCTGTTGTATTCTTTTTGTTAGACTTTTCTGTTATTATATTTTATTGAATTCTTCTCTCACAACGTCAGTCAGAAAAAGATTAAAAGAGAGTAAATAATCTAGTGCTGTCAGATGTTATATTTCATCACTGTTGCACTTTTGAATTTCACTGCTGGTTGGTGCACTGTGATTTGAAAAGATGGMTATAGCAGGTTTAAATCAATTAAGGAACATGCTCAGTCTCCAGGGCTTTGGAGGAAGAGAAATAGTAGGCAGAAAGGAAGAGAAAGCCTTTTTTTCTCCTGTACTACTTGATTGCTCTTTTAATAAAGAAAATATRTATGTAATTGAAGGAGTAAAATAACTGAAATCTGGCTTCAACTGGATTAAAAAACTAATTTTTAAAATGCTGTGAGACATTCAGGTTATGTCTGGTATTTGTAGTTAAAAGGTAGAAATCAGGACCAAAACCATAATAATGATTATGGCAGTTTCAGAAGCTTTTAAAATCTTACTCCACAGTTGGACTCTGTGCCCAGCAGCTGAGACTGCTTTCTGTTGGTAAACATRTGTGAAATTTGAATGGATTGATAAAGCTTATGATTAAGTACTGCTCTGCCATCCAGCAAGTAAAGTCTCGTCTGGAATGCTGTCAAAACTATCTGTCCGCTAAAGGCTGTTAAAATGGTACCACYGTATTTTCTCCAACAAATCCCTTAGCATTATGAATGGGTCTTAGGCTCAGCAGACATTGAAAGCAAATCACTAATAGATAGATTGAAACCTTTGAAGAGGTATGATTGAGCCTATTCTGCAACAAATCTTTATTTTACTTAAGCTTTACTTTTACTTTCAAGAGGCTTATTTACTGATTAGAGCTTTGGATTGCTCATTTATGTCTGTGAAAGTACTACATAGGATGTTGATTGCTGTAATAATACAAATAATCTCATTCTGGAATTTACTTAGCAAGAAAATAGAAAGTAATATCCTTTTTAAACAAAGCATCATGTCAGATGCCCGTGTGAACATAGAACTGGATATTCTGTTGGTTCTAGATCATGGGAATGCTGCAGGCTTAACACATTCAGCATATTTGAGTTGTCTAATGGAAGTGAGCTTGAAACAATTACAATTACAAAATTAAAAATGAGATCTCAGTTCTTGGAGGAGATACAGAGAATGATGGTGAGTGCAAATCAGTGTGATTAAAYAAATCTTTCTTAAGGTTTATATGAACTTATGAAGCTGCAAGAATATGGATTGATGTGACTGAGAACCCTTTTGGGAGGAGTATCTAAGAACTTGAAGAATTTTCATTTGAGATGCTATTTCTATTGTTCTAAAAGTAAAAATGTAAAGGGGAGGAGGGTGCTTTTAGCCAGATACCAGTTTAGATGGTTGCAGGCTCTTAATAGTGTCTGCATATCAGCAGTTCTTGGAACATTGTGTACCTAAAACTTAGTGGAGGTTGGGAAGGAAGGATGTGATACGRGGAAGAACAGATTTATAGCCATATTCTGCCAGGGTTTGTCCTTCATGGTAATAGTTAAATGTATCTGCTGCCATATTGATATAACTGAGCTGATTCACAAAATGAGCCATAAACGCTCCACCTTGAAGAGTTAAAGGGGAAAGAAGAATAAAACTTCATATAATGCAATGTTTTATGAAAAATGAGGACTAGCYGATAGTGCTATGTGAAAGCAGAGCAAGATGTGTTTTCTACAATCTCCAGTCCTTCTGTTGYGGCCTGAGGAGAAAAATTTAGAAACTTTTAGGGCTTTGGAACAGGGAGTAGGAACTCAATACACCAAAACTGGGAAACCAGGTGACTGAAAAATAGTAGGGAGTAATGACTCACAGCATTTGAAAACAATTCTGACATTCTTTTTAGCTCTGAAGCCAGTTTTTATGGAGCAGTTTTAATCCAATATGTGAGCCAATTCATGTAGACAGGTTTGGAACTACAGATGCAAAAAAGAAGCAGAAAATGTCAGGACTTTAAACTTTTACAAAGGCTGACAGGATAGCGAAGAGAGAGCAGTTGATAAGGGCAGCAGTCTTAAAGAGGAACCTTTTAAGCAAAGATTGCCTGAAGATAGTCCAGAGATAAAAAGCTGATTTTTAGGAAAAAAAAATCATACAATAAATAAATCTTTCTAAAAGGAAAGAAATGGCTATTTTTAACTGCATATAAGAGCAAGTAAACATTTGCACTTTAATATTTTCATTTTCAGTTTGAGTGATTATGCATAAAGACACTACAATTGCATTAGCATTTTTAAGGTTCAGATTTCTAAATGTCACTTTTCTTTCCAAAGAAAGGAAGTACATATAAGGACTTCTTTTGTTATTAATTGCTTTTAGTTAGAAGACTGTAAGATGTATCTGCTGACATTACCTGTAAGTACCACTTAAGATTTAAAGAAAACTAAAAAAGAAAATGAAACAACTAKTTTTTATAGCATACAGCATGGTCAACTTTGTCCCAACCAGGTCTGAGTGATCAGTTAGCCTTTGCTTTTGTATTGCTTAGCATTTTTCTGTGAGAATTTAATCCCTGGCCTCATAGGAAGTGAAATACTGAATTCTTGGACTGAATGCAGTATTTCGTGATTTCGTTTTGTCACTTTTGCAGTGTATGGATTCTCCATTAAACTCTCCAGGTAACCTTTTTAAAATTAAGTTGTGCAATTGCTAACTCAGAACAGTTACCTCCGTGGATGGGTGCAGAAGTGTATTACTGGTGGCCTCTCTGACTTCAAAAATAAAAGAAAAAAAGGTAAAAAAGATATTTGACCGTTTGGGCACCTGCTATTCACTTACCTATCATAGTAATTTCTCCAGCAGTTCCAGAGATTTTCTGCCTAGTACTTCTGGAATTCTAACAGATTTTGTCTTTTTTTTTTTTTGGTTCTCCAGCGGTATATCCCTTCTAATGACCTGCTAAAAAAGGAAAGGTGTTTTGGAGGTATTTGCATATGGTCATTAAGTTGACTGTGGGACTCTTGTTATAAGATATGCTTTCTGACAACAGTTATATTGTTCCATAAATGGCAGAAATCCTTACCTTATCCTAGGCCATGGAACTGCTTAATATGCGATCATCCTGTGACCCAGTGTTCCCTTAAGGCTAACGGGTGCTCTGCTCAGCCTCCTTACTGAAAAAGATGCTGAAGTAATTGTGAACAGAARTTTATCAGACATGATTCTGAAGTCAGTTGCACTGAAATATTGCAAATGTGAAGTACAGCACCTCATGCAAATTTAATGCACAGTGGTTTCAGAGTTAGGACCTGAGTGTCTTCTGTTCACCGACACGTGACATGGCTCATACAGTTAACTGCAGTTATCCGTGCATTATATCTTCTCTTTTGGTGACTAGGAGAAAACAGGGCTTTACTAGGATATTTGGGGCTTCATCTCTTAAATTTGCCATCCCTTTGCAGATTAGAGAAGTTATGAAAGGGAATAGGGTGGTTTTGCCAGCAAACTGTCGCATAATGGTAATGTAAGCAACGTCCTGTCGAGAAGTTACTGACTGCTRTTTTGTGTTGTGAACTTGTGAGCAACAATATATATAAACTTCGCCCGTGTTGTGTTAGAATAAACTTTGGTAATTCATAATGCTGAATTGCTCAATTTTTGGCATGGCAAACATTTTGGGCTGACAGAACAGATCGCTAATGCGTTCAGAATAATAGGAGGCAATTGTCTCCCTCAAGAAGAAWTTGAGAAAGCATGCTTAATTTTCTAACAATTATAACTTGTTAATTGTCTCTTCTTCTGAAACATCTTCCTTGGAATTCAAGTTTTTGCAAGCAATACTGGGATGCTACAAGCAAAACTCAYCAGCTGGAACCCAAAGTTCAATATAACAGTGTTATGAAAGTCACCTTTGCTTTGCAGGTGGAATGTATTTTGATTATATATACCTTTAATCCAAAAAGTTTTATTTGAATTCCTAAAATACAATAAGAAATGYTTCCATGTAATTCCCAGTTAAAGAAAAGAGGATTAGAAGTTGAAAAGATATCTGATATCTACAGGTAATAAAGCTAACTGTTTGAGGCCTGAGGGTTTTCTGATTGAGCAATTACTCGTTTGGCCTAGCCTGAGAAAACCATTAATCATAATGACCATTTTACAGTGCCCCCTTTCCTTTATGGGCTGGATTGCAGAGGTCATCACCTCGTCATTCAGGTCAGTGGAAAGGTCACATGTCTCCTCTGCCTTCACTACTGGCCCGGAGTGCAAGTTGACACTGGGTTAACAAACGGCCACTCTTCTCTGAATTATAGGAAATGTGGCTGGATTGTGCCAGTGGACAGGGTTCAGACTTACAGGAACATACTGGCAGTGGCGGGACCTGTGGGTAAAAGCTAAAACAACAATGTAAGCTGAATGAGTCTCACTCTCACCTGAATGAACATAGAATTTCTTAAATTATTCTTAAATATTCTTTGGCAGTTGCTTCATGATTGCTRTAAATATGGTACAGAGAGAAAATACCAGTAACGATTCAAATTGCTCATAGTTTTGAGTTTTAGTTTGTTTTGAGACTCTGACCCCTTGAAGATTTAAATATAATTATTTAAAAACTATGCTAAATCATGCCATTAACAACACTTGGTTTTACACATTTATACTATCTGTGTAATCAAATGTGGTGTATTCATTTTAATACCTTTATAACAATATTTGATTTCAATAATAGACCTTAAAAGAGGATATTAATCACACAGTATTGATGAGCATATAAAGAGTAAATAATGTATTATAAGAATGATTTAAAAGAAAAAAATCTAAATACCACTTGTTTATGATCTTGTATCTGAGATGCATAAGTTCATGTTGGTTTTGTTTAAGCATCTGACTGATAGAAACATATGGTGGGAGGAAAAAGACGCTCAAGATTTTGGGTCATCTTCCCAAGGTTGATTAGATGATCCCTAATCCCTAATTCCCTGTATCATATGTGCGCCTATCATCATGTTTTAGGAATGTAGCTTTCCAACGAATACTCACAGTTTGTAAGGTCACATCCTGAGCAAAGTAATGTGGGAGCTTGCAACAGCAGTGTTAGGAAAGTGTCATAAAACCGTATCCTGCTGCCTTGTGTGAAGTGTGCTAAGGTGGCCCTGTAGGGGCAGCRGGAATTGGTGAGCAGGTGGGTGGGAGCGCTGTCAGGGTGGGTGGGAGCACAAATTCTGTCACTGATTGCCAGTCTCGGTCACATGGTCAGCCCCAGACAGGACTCGCTCAGGACATGAAGGAAGAGCTGACTAGTGCACCATATGCTGCTGGTTCTGGTCCTGTGACTCCCGTCGTGTGCAGTTTTAGTTGGCTTGTCCTTTTATTCCCTTTACAGCAGTTGKCTGATAGTTAAGACTGAATTGCAGTTTAAATTTTATACTCTTTGGGCAGCTAATACAGTATCCTGTCACCTGCAAATTGCCTCAGCATGATGCAAGTTGTCATTTCAAATGGAAATTTTCCTATCTGAAAGGAGTTGTGTGGATTAAGATTTCTTTCATTACCTTGAGAAACTTACAAAGCCTGTTTTTCTGTAGTCTGCTTGCCAGGCTCTGAAAGGAGGTAATACATTTGCAGGAAAATAGGCTGCAGACAATGTGTGGTATCAGGTGCTTTGAAGCATAAAAATAGATTTGCCAAGGTGTATCTACATATGTGGATGTTTGTGTGTCTGTGTGTGCTTATGTGCCTGTGAATCAGTCAGCATATTTTTGTCTTTTAATAACCTTGCGAGTTTGCATTATAATCTACCTCTTATTTCTGATATTTAAAGCTACTCATATAATTCAGTGAGTTTACTAGCTGGCCTGGCTGGCTTTCACTTCACATCTGTTTGTGGCTCTGACAAGACCAAATTAGTACTATTTTTACTTCAGTGTAGCCAGCACAAGGCAGAAGGATAGTGTAATGAGAGTGATTTTTGCGTAGACTTATAACGCAGTTTTTATGCAGATAGGTTAGACCCAGGTTCCTACCCAATAGCTAGTGATTTTTAATCTGTGCTTTACGGAAAAGCTAATGATTTTGCACAATGAATATGCAAGTTTCTCCCACTATATYTGCCTCAAGATATAGAGAAACTTTGGAGTTATGCTTAAATGGGTCAGAATACACATCAATATTGTGTTTTGGTTTGTTTTTTTTTTTTTAAATCCAAGTAAAAGCCCTATGACTTAGGGCAGTYGTTAACTTTCACGGGATGCTATAAACGTAAAGGATATTTAAAGAATCAAGGGGGGTGAGCCTACATTTTTTTTCACAGATGAATTCATTGCTTTGTGGTTAATGGCTAACTGAAAACTTTTCTCTGACCAATCCCATAACTTCCTTTTGCAGATGTGTGTCTCAGTGAAAACTCCAAATCTTAGATCTGAGTTGCTCCTGTTTTAGTGTTTTCCATAAGAAGCAACCCAGTAGTACTTTTCCATCCCCAGCATACCCAAACTTGATGACTGCTGCTTTTTTTCTTCTGTGCATATTGCATTGTGCATTATGTATTGTGTTGAAGAAATGTTTATAACAAGTGAATTTGACTTACTCTTCAAACACTGGGATGCATGAGTTGCTCTCTGCATGCAGAAAGTCTAGGGGTTTGGGGGGGGGGCATTGATTTTGTGATCTTTGGATTTATAGCTCTCACATGTGCTGCTGTCTGCTGCATATAGCTTCTCCTCAGCAGCTGTTTTTCTTGTAGATTGTTCTTAGGTCTACCTGACCACATTTGCTGTCAGTCAGCTTAGAACACTTGAAATGGCCCTGTGTTCAGTACACCTGTAATTCCGCCATCTAAGGTGGAGTTTTCTGTGTTTACAAAAGTGTTTTCACTTATATGCTCTTCTGGACTCAAAATCAGACTTGGAGTCTCCTGTCTTTACCTTTGTTCTGGAACTACCTAAGTTAGAGTGCAACCAGAGTATTTTGCAGGTGGCTTAGGTTATGTTTAGGCTTCACAAAAGGTGCCTAGCAAGCTGAGCAGAGTGGTCTGTACTGTGYCTCTATGCAGCTTCAGTCATAAATAGATAAATAAATATACCCTTAACATTCAGATCTTCACTACTAGTGCAAAGCTGCTTGTATTTCCCATTATTCTTCTCTGGTTTTCCCRCTTCTCCATCCTTCTCCAGTAAAGAGTCATCCTGCACAGTGCAGCTGCCATGTTTCTTTTACTGCAGAAACCTGGAGAACAAGGCCATCACTACAGACTTGTTAAATGTTACAGTTTCTTTCAGTTTCTCTGTTTCTCAAGCTGTTTCTCTGTTCTCCAGGTCAACTTGTTCCTAGCTTTGAAAAGTAATTAGTCTTTTGGTTCTGCATATTTGATGAAAACCATCTGCTAATACTTATTATCCAACCCCATGTCCTGCAAGTGCTCAGAACTGCTGAATGGACCTCGGTTCTGCTTAAATACCTTCTTTACTGTTACTCATATACTGCAAAGAAATTGTAAATCCCATTCTGTTCTGGAAACAGATTTCAAAGACTTGTACATTCTTATTTATGTGTATGATGAGTCAGCTAGAAAGTCAAGCAGTACCCTCTTTCATTATAATGCAACCAACTGCATGTGCAATTAAATCCACAATTAGAAAGAACAAAGTTCCTAGATATGCCTTCATTGAAATGAGGCCATTTGTTAAAACCTAGATCTTTGAGATTAGAATGCAATTAAAAAGGTTAAGTTTTTTAAATGTGGATTCGTAATTGGATATACAGTCTTCCAGTCCTGGGTCACCAGTTCAAATCTATCCCAGGTCAGTAGTCACTGAATCCTGGTACCATCTAACAGCTGGTGGTTTATGTGAAATGAGTAGCCTGTCTTACTTCAGTTTGTACTGAACAGGTGTCCACATTGCAAAAAAGTTACTACAATTGTTAGCTTAGCTAGCAGTCTTTGTACAGGAGCAAAAATCTGTGTTGTAGAATTAAACTGCCCTGCAGTCCTTAAAAAGGATTTCTCCAAACGGGCATTGAAATTTATTAGTGGGCAAAATAATACATTTTATAATTCTCATATTCTATTCTTAAACTATAAATAAGRGAAGCTGGAACACTTAATATTGTTACCCAGATGTCTCTGTCAGAAATTCTACCTTTTTGAAAAAAGAACAGCCTAGTCTAAGTAGCTGAAGATCAGAAAGCACCTATTACCAATAATTTTTTATATGCTCTACAACATTGCTATTAATACTTTAAAAAGCCAGTGAATTAAAATTCAAGGAGTTTCCTTGAAATTGTCTGCTGTTCTGTGTTTTAGTTCTCATCTGGTATTGTCTTTGAGGTTACTTTTCACAATCCTAGTCTTCTATTAGAGCAAAGCTACAGTGATGTTTGAGCTTACTGAAAAGCAAATACAGAACATTAAAACATGGTATTTTCAACAGATATACACCCTGCCTGTAGGTAAGAGAGTCTTTGACAGATGAGAATCTGAAAAAATTRCAAATTAAAAAAATCACAGAGATGGATCATTTAGTAGTTTTGTCTTGGTCACCCCTCTTCCCCAACTTAGTAATGTGACATATGGCCTGTGAATTTTTTTTGGAGGCTTCTTTTCCAGTAAAGCCCCCATTAGAGTTAGGAACCTCTTCTCTTTCTTCCCCTATCATTTTGTCCCATTGGAACAMACATGAGATCCAGCGCTCGAGGGAGAGCAGGCGGTACTGCTGGAAGGGGTGGCAGGACCCGTGCGTGCCCAGGGAGCGTGCCCTGGCTGAGTGAGGCAATGTGCTGCTCGAGCCAAGGCCGCTGCAGGGTGCCAGCAAACATCACCCAACTCTGCCCTGCCTCGAACACGCACCATGGTGAGTCACACGCCAGGGCTGCTGTGCTGGGGAAARGGAAAAATGTCAGGAGGACATGCAGTGAAAGGTGGCCTCACAAGGGCACAATGTTACTCAGTTTTTCTTCAGCCTAACAGGTGGCTTGTCAACATAACTGTAATTTTATATAGAGGTATTCAGAAGCTTTAGAGACATAGACTGTGGCATTTCAGTTATGTCCATGCCTTTGATACTGGCGCTACAGTGTTGGGAATGGTATGGCACTATTTAAACTCGGTGTATGTCAGTGTTGGCTACATGGTTGTGTGCCTGGTGCCAGCTCAATACTTTCTTGTGTCAGTTACTGCTCATCCTGTGCATGTAAAAGGCAGCTGGAGTAGTAAGGCTTGGGTTTCGCAGATTTGTTGATAATATGGATGAGCACCATGTTACAAACATGACGGTAAAAAAGCCCCTTGCTAATGCATGACGTTCCATCAGCTGAACATAGGAGTTTAATAAGTAGAGAGATAATCACACATGGTTTAAAGTATCACCTTTGTTAATGGTTCTGGTCCATGAGACTCTGAGTGTGTGTTCTATTTTTGTTGTCTCTCAAGAGGAGCTATATTACATTCTCGGAAATCTTTAGGAAGAAACAAGAATGCTTTTTTGATTTGAAGAGTGGCTTAAGGAGTATTTTAAACCCCTGGATTATAACAAGCCAACTGACTTAAAATCTGCAATAWTTCTTCAAATTATTAAATAATATGATCTTTCTTTTTGTGCTTTTTATTCTGACAGATGATTTCTTTCTCATATCGTTTAGACTGAGTAGCTCTACTGACTTTCTTAATTTGCATCAGAATGCATGAAGGGAGAACATGATCACAGATACGCACTTTTACTTCTGCTGCATTTTCATTCCTATGGTAGCGCAAGGGTCCTTAATGGGTTTAAAGTCTGATTACATCTCTCTAAAAGGGATTGATTAGCAGTGAGCCTGATGTTGTTTCCTTTAAGGTGAATAGAGTTTTTTGCTGGTGATATCAGAGGCACCTGATGCAGGTAGTGCTGCTGTGCTTTTTTTATGAAAAAGAAACTATAAGATTTATATTCATTACACTCTGCCCATCAGCCTGAAATAAAATAATGTTAATTTCTGATTTTTACCAGTAGGTGAAAATGGAAGGGAAACGAGCTCTGATAACTGCTCATCAAGATTTTTATGGCAAAAACAGTAACTTGTCTGGTTTAGCCTGAACTGAATTACCTTGTTCAGCTGAAGGTCCCTCAATAATATTAGGGTAGTGTCTGAGAGCTCTTGTATGGCTGTTGCAGCCTTAAAATCACATTGCAGAGGAGGTACTCTTTTATTAGTAACATCTAAGTGTAATAACACTAGATCGCTAATTTATAGTCACTGAAATAATAAGTAATTCTAATGTTTAGTTTTTTGTGTAGTTTGCTCTCAAATTTTGCTTGGTGGGTTGCTGATGGTCTTCTGTGTTCTCTGTAGTTGCTTCTCTCTTTTCACTTGCAGCTGCTTCCTTTGATGCCTTGGAAGTTGTAAGGAAAATAAAGAGGAGTGATTGCTTAGATGTTTCCTGGTGTTGCTTGCAGCACTAAGAGCAGGGAAGTGGCATGAGAAACACCACCACTTTGAAATGGAATAAAACCCAAACACCTACTTGTTATCAACTTTAGAGCTTCAGAGAGGAAAAGACTGAGCTTTCTTTGGATATACTAAAAGCAGAACAGATGTGGGGAAAAAGCAGTGTGAGGGTACATGAATATAGACAGAGAAGTCAATCATCCTCACTGATCAGGACATCATGATGTTTCTTCCTGTCTGTTTAAAGCACCCTGTTAAGGAGCAGGAATGCCAAGAGGTAAGATAAACGAGCACTTTAAGCCTGTGAAGTGGAGCAGTGCTCAGTGCTGTCTTCTTACTCTCTTTGTTAAGCAGCTGCTCAGCAGTGTGAGTAGAAGGATGCTAAAGTTGCGCCCCTGCCAGTGGATATTCTCTTCCCACTGTGTGGAGTGACCTGAGTGCCCAAAGTCAAGAATCAAAATTCTTGAGGAGGAGATGGGATAAAAGAGGGATACTCATTTTGACCCTTATGGCATATGCGAGGATGGTGACAAGTTCTAGGTAACCCATTTGCTTTCACATCGGAGTGTTGGACACTTTGTCTACTCTTTGCAGTACAATGAATAGGATTGCTCATTGCTATACCAGTCAGACTATTTTTTGTTCAGAGTCGAGGCCTATCCTTTCCCACCATAGCCACTGGATTCTGGGATTTCAAGTCAGCAGAGATCAATGTTAATTTAAGAGATTAAACAATATGCCAGTTAACTAATTTGGATGTTACAGGAACAGAATCATAATTTCATAATTTGGTGCATATAATAACAGCCTCTTAAATAGAATAGATATGATTTTCGTAGTCGGTCACATCTGGAATTACTGATGATGTTAAGGAATAAAAAGATGAAGAAATACCAGTGTTTCAGATAAGAGTTTGGAATGAATGATCTATTGCAGCTTCTGTTTGCTGGCTGATCAAACTCTTACTTTCCTCCATGAAAGAGAAAATTGTGCCTGGATGTTTGCCTTGTGCCAGCCAGAGGTATAATATTTGACGGCCACTTCAGCTTTAGTGAAAGAAAAGATCTGCCATAGTGAAGAGCTGTGAATTTAAGGAATYAAACCCCTGGAACTGCTGACATTCTGGTACAGCAGCTTCTAGAGAGAAAGACACTGGTCAGGATCTAAGAACAGACAGAGGATTACAGGTTCCTGATTTATCTGGGAATTGACAAAAGATTGACTTCTTTGAACTACTGCACTAACACAGGAAATAATCTACTATTACAGCAATCAGGGAACTTGGAAAAAGGAAAAAGTGTAGTCCATAAGAYCAATTGTCAGAGTTAAGAATTTCAATGATTGCCTAAGACTGTTATATAATAGGCTTGTTTTCAGACTTAGCCTTTTCACTGCACTGTTCACCCAAAAAGGCAAACATGGTTAAAGGAGGTGTTTTATATATTTTATTGATAGCTTATGGTTGGTTTTTTGTTGTAAAGACAAGCAGCAGTATGGGCAGGTCTTTATTGTCTGTTTAAAGTGATGCAGAGAGTTACCTGCCTCATCTCAGACCCTTTAGAAAAACCTGTAGGGACTGTTTTTTTCACGTGCTGGATTTCTGAAGTTGGCTTCAAAAAGAATGGCTCACTGTGCTTACAAGTTCCACGTGAATATGAGGAAGAACTTTTTTACTGTGCGGGTGGCTGAGCACTGGAACAAATTGCCCAGAGAGGGTGTGGAGTCTCTCTCACTGGGGATACTCAAGAACTRTCTGGACAGAATSCTGTGCCGTGTGGTCTAGTCCCTTCCCCCGGCGGTCCCTTCCAAGCTGGCTGATTCTGGGATTCTGTAATGCCTTTTATTCAGTCAAAAGCAGCTCCCTGTATGCACCAAATCTATTGTATGAAGGATTATCACAGAAAGAGCTTGATTCCTGTGGCAGTAAAATAATAAACAGCAAACTAAGGAGTAACTTTGTATTCCCACTGGTTTTATGCTGAACAGATACTGATAAGAACTTGTGTAACTCTCTGATAATGGTTAAAAGGATAGTAACACCCCATATATATATGTGTGCCATTCAGCTCCCTCCAGCTCCAGTCCTTTCATGTTACACATCATTTTAGTGACGGTAGGGAAGGGAGTTGACTCTAATTTGCCCGTTTTATGTATTGGTCACATTGTTGCCTCTTTTGTGAATTCAGCTTTTCATACAGACCGTCGTACTTAGTACTGTACCTCAATCTGTACTAATCACAGGGACTGTTCTCAGTTGGGATCATTAGAGGATTACATGGCCATCAATCTACTGTAGCAAGTGTTTTATGTATAATCACTGGTAGCAAGTACATCCCATACAACTGTTGAAATAAAAATAGGTCTTGCTGTCATAATCCATCCAGCAAAAAGGATACTATTAAGGTTTTTTCATTTTAGTGTCTTTAAAGAAGACAAAAGTTTACGTTAAAAACTTGGAAAATTATTTAATGCTATTTTAAAGGTAAAGGAAATACTAGGCAAATGTGTTTTTTCTTTACCAGAGTGAAAACAATGGCTCAAAACTCCTYGTGCAATTGGTTAATACATACTACCATATATTGAATATTATATGGATGTAAAATGTCAGTGTGGAGGGACAGAAGAGAGGATGGTTGTCATCACAGCTCTTAGCATCTGATGGATTTGGCTTTTAATGCATTGTCTACAGATGCACGTGTTTTACTGAGAACAGGGAGAAGCTGGGTGGGGTCACTAACTTCCACTTCACCCCAGGAGACCATTGAAATTTAATTTATTTTCTGATATTGGTGACCTAACTAATAAAATTTTCGGTCTGTATGACTGTATAGTTTTCACAGACTTCCTGGTCTTGCTTGTGTCTGAAAAGCTAGGAATTTTTGATGTGAGATTTATCAGCGTTAGCCTTTGACAAAGAGGATTTTGTAAACAAAGCTGTACTTTAATCCCTGCGGCAAACATGAATGAATGCTTGAAGTAGGGGTTTGACTGGAAGGTCATTAAGACAGTTTTTGACTGCTGAACTGCATCAAGTAATCTGTGTAGGTTTTTGAAAGATGTTGTCTGTGCAGTGCTTTCATCTGGTAGTCACGTTACTAGTAATAAGAGTATTACTGGAAATAATTCAAGAAGGCAAGCTGAAAATATCTTGGAAAAAGAAAAATAAGGACTAGAAATAATTGTGTTAACTTCTTTAACGTGCTTCTCACTGTGTGTCTGCAGTGTAGCGTGTATTAAGTCTTGCTTCAAGAGCTGTGGCCATCTGATACTCTGGTAATGTCATGTCCAACTTCCCTCATTGAAACAGTTCTTCCTTGTCTGTTGGGGTTCAGATAAAAAGGTGTATAACTGAAATTTTATACACTTCATTTTGTCTTTTACTTGTTTACAATATGGAGTCTACAGTTTACAGTTACATGGATACTGTGCGAAATCCTGTCTTGTCTTTTGTAGGCCAACTTTGTGCATCTGTATGCTTTGATTATTGGTGTGGCATTGCTGGCAAGATGCTGTTTCAGAAAATTGAGTTGAACCAATGCTTATGTCTAAAGCTATCTGTGACGCTGTAATACTTCACATTAGAATATGAATGCGATAATGTACAACTTCAAGGTGCTTGGAGATAGATCACAGATGCATGAACATGCYTAACTGCATTGTTTGCAGTTGCTTGATCTTTAAATACTTACAGGTCAGAGGAAACGAAGATATGTTTTAGTCTTGTCCATGTTTTAGTCCTGTCCATGTTTTAGTCCTGGGAAGCCCACTTCAAAAGCTGGGTCTTAAAAGGTCTTTGCTTTTATCTGGAACACATAAACCCCTTTAGAAACTTTCTTTATCTTTTTTTTTCWCTTGACACCTACACATTAGCTTAGCCAGTGTGCTAAGCAGCGATGTTTAAATGCTTCCTTTTATGTGTTTCTAGTTGTATTTTTTTTTTCAGAAGGGTCAAATTAGAGTTTGCACACTCTGAGCTGTGGCAGTGACAACTGACAGGACCAGCCCAGTTCTGCCTCTTCAGGGAGACAGTTGGAAAAGCATCTATTTAAATGTAACCCTTGTAAAATTTATTACTCTGAAAGTGCATCTGCTAGACGTGTTTGTGTTTACTTTCCCATGGACTGTTTTCTTACGTTAAATATAAAGGATTTTGTCCTGTTGGTGAGATTGTACAAATATAGTGGTTTTTAAAATAAAATTTGTGGGAGTGAATATGGGTGTGTCTGTGTACAAGAGAGAAGCAAACAGAAAATGGAAGGGGTAGTGGAGAGTTCCCTGAAATTTGCAAATGTTTTCATTTAACCTCATCTAGAAGAAGAATACTTCCACTTTTTTCCTATTTTATGTGTGTTCCTACTATGCTACCATTATAAGCAGAATTGCTTCAGAGTACTATGAATGCATTCAAAAGCGATAGCATGCTGTAAAATATTGGACTAATGTATCTTGGTTGAACAGATCCGGAGTTAGCATTTTAATTCTTATGCAGTTCTAGCAGCACTTACTCAAAAACCACGGAGTTTCTCTGGGTATGAAAGGGGAGAACTAAGAGTAGAACTTAAACCTGGAATTCATATGTATATAATATTTTTGTGCTTTAGTGTCTGTGTGAAAAAATGAAACTAGAGTAAGAGCATGAAAYAGCTGGTTCAAAACGAGCAGGCAGGGTCAATGGAATGCCTTGTTTAGACATATTCTGTTAGTCCGTACGATGTTATTCATGTAGGATCAAACTTTGCAACCAAATGCTGCTTCACTTTTCTCTGTAGCAAGGGCACTTCGCTTATGAATTACAGCTGTTGAAACCAGCTCTTGTAATAACCAAATTTGGTGGGGTGGTAGGATGTTTAAAATTGATACCTAAGCCTGAATAAACTTTCTGGAGTTCTAAAATTTTAACTGGATTATAACCTGTTGTTTTATAGCATGAAAAGTAATTTATAGCAGTTAAAATAAGTGATAAATATGGTTTTGGAATGTGCTTCTCCTAGTAGGCTAAGGGTTAGATATGGAGGTCAGAYGAACTGTGCAGGCAACCTTGCCTTTTCTTTAAAAGGTCTCAGTGTTTCCAGTTTGAAACAAACCAAAAAAATCAGTTGACTCAGAACAATTTAAGAAATTGTTTCAAGGGTCTTCTATTTTTTCCTAGTCTAAATTTTAATTTTACAACTATTACTGCTTTCTGTTGTCARTTTCCCAGCCTGTGGCCTGTGATAGCATCATCAAAACAAATTGTGGACTTAGGTTTTATTAAATGCCGTCATAGGATATTAGTTTCTGTTTGGGAATTGTAGGAAAAAAATACTATAAAAGCCTCCAAAGTTCATCCTGTGTGCTGTCTTTCTCAGGCAGGATGGTTCTATATGCGTTGTCCGATCTTGTTTAAATTGATGTAAGTGCTACTAGACTTTTTCCGTTTTCGTTGGTARTGAAAATCCATTCTGTGGCTTTTTCCTTGTTTATCTGTATCCAATATTCTTTGTTGATTCAGTCCTTAATGATAGGTGTTAGAGAAGAGTCACAGAGAGACAAACTGGAGGAGTTCCTTTTATTGATGGAGAATGACTGGGTTAGCTTGCTGTGGAGGATGGGTAGTCAGCCTCGCATCCTGCCTTTCCGTGATGGAACTAGTTATCAAGTAGCTGGTGCAGGTTACGTGCTCTTGAAAGTGGAGGTCTGTGTGTTGCAGAGTATCACATCCAGTGGTACCATCACCAAACTGCTGAAAGATCATTTTGAGCCTRTTCTTATTTTGCTCTGGCAATAATGGCAGTTAATCAGTTTTCAGACCCTACTGAGACATGTTGATTATTTCTTCAAATACAAGTATTTCTGCTTCAAAAAAAATACTTGATGGATGCTTCATTTTTCTGGGTGACATTTCATTTTTTGTAGGCCAAACGGGCAAAAATACTGAGGCATCATCATTCTCAGTGCATAGATTCTGCAGAAAGAAGCTGTTGATAAATACCTACATAAATATGTTTATACTTGTTAGGACATTAAAATAATATTTCAGATGAAGTAGTAGGTGCAGCTGACTCAGTTTTATTTATATTTAGTTTTGAAGCAGTCATGTAATTTAATTTCTATTGTGATTAAATGTTTCAATTCTAACATCTGTGTTACTTAAAATACTGATACTGGGAAGTACAGAAGGAGATGGAAATACTTTATTTGAGAATTAAGTGATTCACTAAATTACAGAGTTTAAAACTAGTAGTTTCCATATTTTAATAGTAACATTGGAGGGATGGCAATTATTTCTAAATGGTATTTCATCTACTCTCTCATGTATTTGTTACAATTATTAATTTCTGTATTACTGAAGCTAGTGGAATCTTTTTTCTGCTCTTAAGTACATAATGTGACGTCTGTGAAGTTCAAGGAGTCCTAACTAATTTAACTTTTATCCCAGTGGAACATCATCTCTAGGATATTAGCAAAATAAACAGTGAGGCTAATGAATTTTCCCCTAAGTTCATTATTAAAACGATTTCTTAATTGCAAGTAATCATTATGCAGCCAGATTTAGATACATGGTAATTAATCTTCATTCTGAACTTCTTATGTCTTATAAAACAAACATGCTTCAAAGCATGGACCATTATCTCTAAATGCTAAGTGGAGAGAAGCATCATATGTGGAATAAAGTATCTTACCCTATAAAATATTTTCTAATGAAATGATGAATAAACTAATTGCTTAACAAATGTGGGCTGAATATGACTTAGTTCTAAGTTAAGACTGTTCTCCAAATACAGTATTAACCACGAGCAGTATCTGGTTTTAAGTTGTAGATGCTCCGATATTGTACCTGGCAATATTTATATTAGGATGGTTGCAGCAACAGCAAAACATCTTCTGCTTTCCATGACTCCTGAAATAAAGACCCTGAAGATCCCATTCATCTGCTTGTCACTGTCTTTGTATTAAATACAAAGTGAAATTTATGAAGTGAATTCACTAAAAAAAGTGAATTTATGAAGATGTAGGACCTGCATGCAGCATCAGGAGCCAGTGCAGTTCTAGTTTTGCTGTGCAAAATGGCCCAGGCAGTGGAAGTTAACAGGCTGTGGTTTTTCTGAGCAGATGTGACTGTTACTAAGGTGGGTGCCTTCTGAGAACATTTCCCTCTATCTATTCATACATTATGTCTTTGGCTTTACTGAAACTGAATTAAGAAGAGATACGGTAGGACCTGGACACCTGCACTGAAATCAACAGTTGTTCGCCTTCTGCTTGTGTGATTCCTTGAGCAAAGCTGTATTTATATATTTTTTTTAATTGCTTTTACTGAACAGGAACGTTCATTGTCAGGACAGGTTTAATGCAGGCAGCTTCTGCCAATCTGCCTCAGCTGCATTGCAGAATGACACTTTTCCAGGGCTCTGAGGGYGATTCATTCCTCCTGCCAGTCATTGGCCTCCCTGCTCAGGCTGCCAGTAAACTGCAAATTATGATGGTGGTTTTTATGAGGCTAACAGGTGTTTCTGAGGAATTGGACCACCAAACCATTTGACACAGTAAGTGACAGAAAAGAGTGACTATTACTGTATATGTAAATGTATTGCTAAGTATATTTAGTGTTTATACACCATATTATGAGTTTTCCAGGGAATGTTTTTAATTGATACAATAAAACATTGCAGTTGGTTATATATCGTGTAAAATCTATAAGGCTGAACTTGTGTGACAGAGACTTCCTGTTTGTGAGCAATTTTCCCCATTTAATGCACTGCAGGAATAGGTTTGATACCAGGAATGCACAATAGTCACGAAAGGCYGTTTTGTAGCAACCTACCCCTTTCCTCTCTTGAGCTTCCCTGATGCGTACCATCCCTAGAAATGAAGACCAGTGCATATGGACCACCCAAAGAGATGTTTCTGTGAGGTTTTGGCAAAGGGAGGCAGTGAMTTGCTGGCCACATTCTTCCTCAGATTTCTCCATTTTGCCCAGGCATGGGATAGGGGACAGACTGTCTTGTGGTTTAGAAGACTTGGAAAATACATGGCCTTGACCCTTGGTGGTGTAAACCAGTTCACATCTGATAGCATGGTGTTCTAATGTTTGTTTAATCTTATCACTTCATTGCTATGGCATTTTGAATGTGCTCCTAATTGCTCTTAGAGCCTTCTCGTGGACCCAGGTTATCACTGTGTATTTACATCAGCCAAATGAACTGCAGGCATGAGTCAGAAAAGTGCCTTGAATATTCTTGTCACACTTGCAGTATGGTAGAGGGAGCCAGAGGAGTCCTGATTTGGGCTTCAGAGATTTGTATGTTTTATGTCTAAGCCGTGGTTGGCCATATGAAGCATGTTGTTGGAGTGGGAGATTAAAATGTTTGCTTTTGTGAAACCTTCCCGGAGTTTCTAGTTAGAAAGATTTCATGGCATGACAGAATTTCGTTTAAAACCTCAAGTAATTGACAGCTAAGTTGCTATGAAGAGCTTTGAGTGTTGTCCCATTAATTCATAGCTGTCTGATAGGAAAATGACAAAGTATTTTGAATGATCTGGATTGTGTGACAATGAAGTCATTTAAATGTGAGACTAATGATACCTGTTAAGCAGTTGAACAACGCGTGGCTTAGAAAATAGCCGTCATTGAGTTCTTTTTTTGGCGTTTCCAAATCTGCTAATTTGGTTCAAGGGAGTTTGCCCACTGGTGTCCTCCCTTGTTTTCAGAACATGAGACCATAGTTAATTACTTCCCTTTAGTAAAGAAACAGTAAAACCAGTTTCATCTTCATTTTACTTACCCTGAAAATCAGTGTGGTAATGCTTATGTCATCTGGAACTGGGATATTGCCTTAGCTGATACTGTACTTGGAGATCTCTGGGTGTAATATATACTGCATAATGGCCTATGGTTTCCAGTGAATATTAATATAAGTAAGGATTTATATACTTGTCTGTGACTTCAGCATACTGTGAAGGTTGTTCCTTGGAGGTTTAGTGTAGACTTACACAAGTTATTTCCTTTTCTAGCATGTAATTACATTTCCCTGCTCATTCTCTTTTTGAATTGAACTATTTCTGATGCATGCTGTTAAAATAAATTAGAAAGTTGCAAAGATGTTTCTTCAAGTAGATATATTTATCTTTTTGCCAAACAAAGTACTGTTTCATGGAATCACTCCTGGCTCTTACCCCACGCGTAAGGACTGGGTTATAATTCCTTGAGTACACTGAAAATGGGATTTTTAGATGTCTCAGAAGAACCCTTAGGAGGTATTAGTTGATTAACTGAGTTGAGGAGAGCTGCCAAAGACTATTGAAATCCAAGAAGCCTAAATTTTTTTTTCTTTTTTTAGAACTGTACTGGGGTAAGCCAATTTTCAACGTATTTGCAGCAAGGTTGATCTTGAAGTATATAGTTATCTTGATGGTCTATGAATGAGCCTTTGTTTTTCCCAGCTTTTTGTATTAGGCTGTATTGGGGATGACCAGAGGCTATATTTCATTTTTCCCACCAGAATTCATCTATAAATGAGATTGCAACTTATATTCTGGTATAATATATATTTAAACAGAGGTGATTTAATGATATTTTTATCATCTTGTAGACCAGTTAAATGCTCTATATATAGCACAGACTTATGCATTAGGTATGATTGCTGGGCAGTGGTTTGTTATCCACATGCCTCTGTGAGGTTTAATGGAATGTTTTGACTGGACTGTGCAGCRAGAGTGCTGAATTTTATGTTCAGTGTTAAAAATCAGAAAATCTCTTTGGTCACACAAGCTGCATGTACCTAGAAAGCAGCAGGTTCCCATGCTGGAGAGGACTTTAAAGGCCTAGGGCAATTAAGGCACCTCTTGACTTCAAGTCCATGCTAACTTAGCTGTGTGAAGTTTAACAGCACGTGGAGGTGTTTACTCTTTCTCACTTCTCCTTGCCTTTTGTACTGTGAGTGGACTAAGAAGGCTTCTCAAAGAGCGATCTGCTGGTGCTTCAGCACAAGAAGAATGTACTTTGCTCAGGTGCATTTCTGAGCCAGATTTCAAATCCTTGACTCAAAGACAGCATAAACATCCCATAAGAGATTTTCTGCCCAGGCTGAGCAATCAGTACCTCCACGSTCTCTGGTTTAAACCTGCCTTAGATATAGCAATGATAGTCAAAATTGCTGCTGTGTACTCAGAGTTGCATGGGTCCCTTAGGTTTGCATTTTTGTTATTATGCCCCACAGGTCTTTGTAACCAGGAAACATACCTCCTGTGTGTGTGTGTCCCAGTGTTCTTTTTCTGCCTCATCTACCACAAGAAATGCTCTTTCTTACTATATCTCTCAAACCCAGTTCAGCTGCTCAAGCTGTATGGTGTAAGTTAGACTAGGCTAAATTGAATTTCTCTCTGCTGCAGCCTTCCTCAAATCTTGCCTTCCACTTAGGCCACAAAACAGTTGCATGGACAGCATCACAAAGGCCAGAAAGAGGCTTATTCAGGGCAATCTATGCTGTATTATTCACACAGTATGTATGAGGTAAGTATATCCTTGTGGGTTTTTGTAATAGATTTTGAAATTTTTCCATAAAAAGGGAGAGTTTAGCCAGAAATGGCTGAGCAACAGAAAAAGCTGTTTAAATAGTCGATGTGATGGACGTGGCAGTTGCAGAAGAGATTTAAGGGCTCACAATTATGTTAAAAATCACAAATGTATGAAGTTCTAAGTTTTTATGTCTTTCGAAATAGCACACTTTTTCTTTCTCCTGGGATCCATTGTGCAGTGTGATGTTCTGACCTCAGGACCCTGATACCTCAAAAGGCAGTTTAATCTGTGTGCTATTAGATCCTTCTCTTCATTATTCTCATATAATGAACTGCTGCAGGAAGTACTGGACTCTCTTTAGATCAAGCTGCTGGTCTGAAAGGTGAGTGGAAAATCTTCTGTAAATAAATAGAAGGAAAAAATTAAATAGCTTCCTTTAAGCATATAATCACCCTGACATTTGTTAAAAGAGTGTATGTATAGAGGCAAAAATATTTTAAAAAACATGTTTAATATCTGGTGTTTATTTTACCATAATTATATAAAAACTGCAGAGACATCCTTACTCTAGATTTACTGTTCCTTTTTTAGTATTTTTACATTTCCTTAAAAACTGTACACATGGCTGACCTTCATAACAGTCCAATACTTTAAGTTACCTAAGGAAGTGCCTTTTTTTGTTGTTTTTTCAGATAGCTTTACAAATAGTCCATGATCTGAGCATCACTCTTACATGATATTCTTCATCTGTGTACCTGCACTTGGCCTTGCATGTACACATTTCGAATGAACTTCTGAAAAGTAAACCACTTTCATTATTTTTGGTCAGGATTTGAATTCTCGGGACAGCATATATCACAATTCACACATGGTCTTGTTTTTGAAGCTGTAAATCTCTCTAGAGTGATCTGGTCTCTGTGGCTTTCACTGGCTGAATGGAACCTTGTTTCTTCTGAGCACTCTCTTTTGTCTTGGGTTTTATCATTATGTGCCTCTTATTTGTTAAAAGCTTCTCGAACACAGAAGATAATTTTGTCCGTGGGACTATTCCATATGTCAGAAATCATTGATGRGAAATCTGAACGTTTGAAAAAGTGTGCATATATTTTAAGGGAAGCAAAATGAAGGAAGTGATTAAAAGAAACCCGAGGCAGAGCAAGTACATGGAGAGCTCTCTGTGTATTTAAGGGCAACTGTTGTGTCGGGCCATGGTATGCATCACTGCTGCCTCTTGACAGGTTCACCATGGAGAGACACAAATTAAAYTCTTTCAGTTGCAGTTTTGAAGCTAAAAGTGTTTGACTGGTTCAGCCTCTGAATGGTGTTTAAGGAATAAAGGGAAAAAGAGCAGGAAGTTCTAATTGGCAAATTACTTCTTGTTATTTAGTTTGGCTTCCAAATTGGAAATTACGATAATGAGGAGCTTTGTGGGACTTGCCCTTGAAGAGGACCAGGCAGCTTTTTGTTCAATTACCATTTAATGTGAAGATATTCAAGGAACATATTGTAGCATTTAAGCCATCACTTTCTATTAAACAAGTATTCTAAAATAATGATTTTTAAATCCCTCTCTGTGGATGGCTTTTGTGATTTTAAGATGTCTAAGTGAAATGTAGATTGCAAACAAGGGCTAAAAGGATTTTCTTGTGTAATATTTAGCAAAGTGACTTTCCATATATTTCTCAAGACGTAATAGAGAACACAGTGTTGTATACAACGACATGAGGACTTTACATGAACATTAATCTCAATAACTTGAATATGTTAATTTTATATGTAACTTTCAGTAATTCTAATTTTTATTTGGTTTGCAATTTCTTAACAAGTCCTATAGTTGACTGAAGTCAGGGTTACTGAGAAGGATCTGATCCTGGAAATACATATGTTAAATTGCCATTAATGTGTGAATTTTGTATTGCAGATCGAAGTTTGAAACTTGGACTATTTGGTGTTACATATAGTCATTAACAGAAGGGAAAAAAGTCTGAAAATAACAAAAAAGGCGATGTGAAAACTTAGTTCTCTGAGAGAACACAGTGAGACTCCTTATTTTTTTAAGCATGGTACTAGTAATAGGTTTGTAGATATTTCTCTGTGGAACAGAGAAAATCCAGTTTATGGGTCCACAGACATTGGACTGGGATTGTATTCTGTGACATGCTTTCATTCTCCCTCTTTTGTGCTTTCTTAGTGCAAATGACTCATTCTATTTTTTATCTTTGCAATCTTGTCTACTTTTTATTCTGTAGAGCAGGCTGCACACCTGCTTGGTAAAAATCTAAAGGTTTTTTCCTCCTGAGCAAGGAAATGGTGTAGACAAATCCGTTACCAAGTTTCATTCAAAATCTAAAGGCAGAAAGTGTTTAGTGATGATGCTTTTAATGGACCACTAAATAATTTTATGCTATCAAGAACCATTTCACACATGCACATATTTTCTTGCTTATGGTTCTGTAATTGACCCCTCTTGTTAAGTTGCAAGCTCAGAATAAACAATCCTAACTAGCTGACTTTTCACTTTTCAGTGTTCACGTTAATTAAAATGGTTAAGTAGAATACTGGAAGAGAGTTAATTTGTTCAGCATGTTTCCTTCTGAATTGGTTTCTTTCAACCTCAAATTTAGCCTRAAGCAAGTGCACTTACTGCCATTTTTTAAAACCTCTTAAAACACAGGCATGTGATAGGAAAACAATTTCTGAACTCCAGCGATGATGCTGGATGCAGTTCTCAGACTGTCTATTATTCGATCTGAGTGGATGACCACTGGATGATTCATAGTCTCACCCTCCTGTCCAGCACAGAGAGCTGTTTGAGAGCAAACCCACAGGCAATTTACTCCATGGTTTTTCTTTAGTTTAAGCTGGTCCAGGAACAAGAAAACAAATTCATTTAAATAAAGAAGTCTGTTGTGTATGCTGTTTATTTACATTTCTATGTTAATTAATGTAAGCATATAATTGTGCATCAAAGTATATAGAAATTCATGTGTATGTTCATGTATCTATACATATATATGGTACTAATCAAGGAAACATCAGCAGATTATAGTAGTAAAGTACTTCATTTTCTGTGGTGGTAGCCAAAAATATTATTKGGAATTAGCCCCTTAAAGATATGGTAGTTAATACCAAAGTTTCACAGTAAGTCCATGAAGAGGCTCCTAGATAAACTATGCTGACCTCTTTCTGTRGATCACAGGCGGTACCAGAGACCACAGTGAAAATATTTTATTCCTCTGGAAACTGCATGCCATAAGCAGTAAGCAAGAGTGACAAATGCATTGGTAAATATCTGAGCTTTCTGTATTGTCCAGGTTGTATAGAATATATCCAAGTAGCCCCAGGGAAACCCTCTACTCAGTACTGGAGGAGGGAGTAAGGAAACAGACCAAAGGCCCTTGCTCATCTCAAAAAGGGGAAGTCTTTACATATTGGAATGGTCTGATAATCAGTAATGCCTTGGACATGTGAACTGGTCACATACAAGTCAGGTATCTCAAAGGCGGATTCCTGCTGCAGTTTTTGAACAGTGGGTCACTTCATCTTCTCTCTGCTTTGAACTTGTGGCAAGTCTCTGATGGTCCTTGGGAAGGCCTGCCCAAGTAGAGTGTACTGACCTCGCCAACATCTGGCTGAAGCCCTGGAGCATGAGATTCGGCCACACTGAATGTTGCCAAGTGTTATGAGCGTGTGGAGGTCAAAACAGCCAATCTAACTCTCCCCTTTTGGCACTTGTTAGATGGAGATAGGCAGGGTGTGTCATAGATCATGAAGTATCAAAGCTAAAAGGGTAGCAGCATCCCTGCAGTAGGACCTCTTACAAATAGGCCATTGTTTGGGTTTGGTATTTTTTTTTTATCTTCCAGGAAGTAGAGGATAAAAATGTCTAAGATATTACAGTCTTTCTTGGAAGATTCCTGTTAAGGTCCTAAAAAGTTTAAGGTATATGCAGCTAAAAGTAAGGATGAGTTTAAATAGACCTTGTTTTAACATAGATAAGATACTCAGAGAGACAGTGTGTGGGGAGTTGCCAATTTAATTTATCTTGGCAGCTCTCACTGCCGAATCTTAGTGCAGCCTTGAGTATGAATATGTCCCGCTAGTGGAGCACAGTCATGATTAATTAATGACACTAAGGACAGAGCATAAATGTACTGCTCGGTTCTTCCACCTGAGACGTTACTGGATGAACTTCCTGGTGATACGGCATTTCTAAATATTTTTTTATTGATACGTTAGTTTCTGTTTTAACAGAAAGCAGCTTAAATAAAGGGGTACGCGTGAGCAGGTTTGAGTGGGTTTCTAAACATAACTGGTTTAGACATCTTGGATAGTGTGTGGAACACCATAMAATTAATAAACACATTGAAACATCTTTCCTATGCTTTCAGGCATCCTTGTGACTTTTGCTAAAGGAAGAAGATTGAGCTTATTAAAAAAGTAATTCTTAGTATCTTTTTTGAAGAAAATATATTATGTACTGGGTGCCTTTTTTTGTAGACATGAAAGGAAAAACAAGGGGTAATGACAGTTAATATCACAAAATACTGAAAGTATTAAAAAAAAGGCCTAAACATCGGAGCTCAATGTTTTTAAGATAAATGATGTCTCTCTGTTTCAATTGTTATCTTTTTATGACTGAATGCCTATCGGGAAAATATCTTATAGTGAAACATGGGGCCCAGTACAGAGGAAGTTCATGCAAAGGAAGTTGTCCAAAGATGAGTAATGCAAAATAACACTCTAGCTTTAGCACTTTAGAAACACAGTATGCGTAATTATTTTTACTCTRGCATTTGTTTTCCATTGTAACCCAAGACATGATTATAAGTCGTCTTGRCAGTATAATAAAAAGGACAAAAAAATTGATATTTTAATCCCCTAAGTGTCACTTATGCTACATGTAACTTCAGTTCTCAGTTTCTCTTCAGAATGAGGAAGATGGAATATTTTACATTTCTGCTGAAACAAAGGTGAAGCAGTTAGATCACTGTCATCCTGGTATATTTCATGTCTCTCTTGCATAATTCTGAGATCTAAACGCAAAATACAGTAAGCAGATCATCAGCAGTCATTATGATGCTATCTTTGAGAGGTTCATAGAAAAATTCATTTATATATCTTTATCCTGTGACTATTATAAATGAAGAGGGCTAATTCTGTCAGTAATCCTGCTGCAAATCCAAGAGCAACAGCACTGCAAACATTGCAAATGGAATTTCACAGGGGCAGTGAAGCAACAGCACAATGTCTCACACAACAGGCCTGTTAGTAAAGTGAAAGAGCTGTCACTTGTAATTTGTTGAGTGAAGCACACCACAGTTTTGGAGCCAAGACGATATTTTTTTAATATAGTTTTAATGATGCTGTATCATCCTTCATAAAACCTTACCGTTCAAACTGCAATGTGCTACATAAGCTTCTGGCAGGGAGAGAAGGTGCAGAGGAAAAGCACCACATTTTGTGCCTCCTGTTCTGGGTAGTGTATTTCTCGTGTTACTTATTTTGCTATTGTTTTTCATTGTCTAACATTTATTTGCCAAGTCACCTAGAGTAAATTCCCCTTTCCTTTTGTCATACATCTTCATTGAGTTTGTCTAGTTGCAACACCTGAATACAGCCATGARTTATGGAAAAATAAGTTTTCTTACTAATGAACTGGCTAAAGTTTAGTCTGTCTTTCTACCTATGGTTGTTATGCTTTGAACATACACATTAAATGAAAAGCTATACTAACCGGATTCCAAAAAAATCAACACTCAGGTTTTCTGTCTTAAGTCCTAAAAAGTTGTGTGGCTTGGTCAGATAGTTTGGTAGATGGAAGAAAGAGAAAATAGTATTTTCATCCAGGAAAATCTCATTGAACCAGTTCTCTCTGCCTTTTTGGGAGATTATTATATACCTATGTAAAAGAGGAGGAGAACAGCAGAGAGAACTGTAAAAATTTTAAATCCTCTTGGGAACAGGCTTATCCATATTTCCATATTTATTCATATTTCCTGAAGGCGTGTGGCAACAGTCAGTCATGAAGCTGACGCAGAAGCAGGAGCCAAGCACAAAACAAAACCCAAACCCAACGTGGTATATACCCTGCAGAAGGGTTTAATTACAGGCACATTCCACCACAAAAATATGTCACAGATACAGAATGTCTCCCTGTGTTATCACCATGCGAGTTTTGATCAGCTTCTGCTGACCTTTGTCACCAACATTGCCTAGTCCCGCGTGAACACCAAAATCCTCCTCCTCATCGTAGTTTTCTCATGAGCCTTAGTTAGCTAAGAAGTAAATATCTTACAATAGGATAGTCCTTTGACTGTTCTCAGTCCCAAAGGTCCCAACTCAGCCCCGTATTTTCTGTATCTATAAAGACACAATATAATGTTAATTCTCCTGTGCTTTCCTGCTGTCTTTTGAAATTTCTTGCTCTTGAAGAGATGTACATTGTGTTGTAGTTATTCCCTCAATTGAATTGTTCTGTCCTCGAMGGACGGACATTTCTAATCCATCATTTTTTGGCCTCTTAAGGCTGCCATCTGACTTTCTTCCTCTCTTTCAGGTTCGACAGTTTTCTCAAGAAAACTCAGCTTTTAACTTTTCAGTTGCAGTGCAATGATCTGTTGCATTTTCATTGTTTTGCAATTGAAAGAAAAAATGAATACTGAATGCCATACAGAAGTACAAAAATGGTATTTTGTCAAACGTGATTAAGATTATTAATTCTATGTAGTAAAAATCTCATTTGAATTTTTGCAGTGTCCTGCATAAATAATAATAATAAAAAACAAGCATGTATTCTAAACAGCCAAAGGGGGCTATGCAGGATATAATGTTCAGAACATCTTCACAGCATTTCTTCAGTCTCCTCAACTTCATTTTTCTGTAGGAATCAGATCAAAAGCAATTACATTGGCTTTGTTTTTTAAATGCATTATGCTATTTTTTGCCTTCTGATACCCTCTTTGGCAGTTGTTCTGAGTAGGGATTGAGAGTTCAAAGGAAGACAGAGCTATTTTGTCAAAGCAGATCTTAGTGATGCAGAAGAGTTCAAGAGTGAAATAGTTTTTCTTGCTGCTATCCTAATAAAGGTAYACAAAGAAACCGTAGCATGCAGCATCCTGAAATGCCACACAGCTTTATGGTTACCCTGTGATCATTGTGTTAAACGAATATTGCAAAGAGAAAGAAAAGGTGCCAGAACCATTTAATGCTAGGGATCATGCTGCTGATATATTTTATATCTTGGTTACATTGTTCTTTAGGCCAAAGTTTTATAGTGAGCAAAGTTTGTAAACTTTGCAAAAGCGTTTTAAGACTGCTGAGGTTTTTTGTGTGTGTGTGTGTGTGTGTGTGTGTGTGTGTGCATGTACAGACACGTTTCCCTATTCACATCTGTGTGTCAGTACTTCAAAGTGGAATTGATTTTAGATAGAATATAGATGAGATAATGGAGTTGCCTTCTTTTTTTGACAGCTCCTTACTGGTGTATAATTGCCCAATACTTCGTGTTGATCGATTTGCAGGCTGAAGTGAAAATGTCACTATAATGTGAAGGCTGTGTATGTCCTCAGGTGGTAAGGACAGTTCTTTTCTTCTGATGACAGGCCATAAAATTTCATCTGGTAAATACATATTTAGACAATGCTTGATGGCTAAGTGTACAAGTGTACTAAAAAAAAAAAGTCGTACCCATAATGGTTAATTCATCTCACTTAAACATTTATACTTTCACCTTTTTCCCAGCTCTTGGTTCTAGCCATGCATTTCTCTCCTAGAGTAAATGGCTGTCTAATCTGAGGAGTCTGTTCATGTGTAGCTACTTACAAACCATAATCAGGTCACATCTTAACCTTCTCTTTGATAAAATAAATAGATTAAGTGCTAAGCTTTTCATTCTGAGGCACATTTCCAAGCCCTGACTAATACTATTTAGCTGTTCTCTGAACTGTTTCCAAATAGTCAGATTCACATTTTAAAATTGATACTAGTACTGACCTCTTAATTTCAGTAAGGATCCAACTAACGTTGTATGAAGTATAACCATTACCTCGGTATATGCATAAACTAGAATGGCTTTAGTTGCAGCATCTGCAGATGCTCCTCTTGGTTGGGTTGTTAACCACAATTGCGGCAGCCTCTTTAAATTCATTGCTGTCTCTGATAAGGTTACCCTGTCACAACACTGCCCCTCATGCTTTGTTCGTGAAGATGTGACTTTGCATTTGGCAGTGCTCCAGATTTTTCTCAGGAAAAATGTGTCTGTATACAGTAGTTGGTTAAATCTCTTTTCTCTAAGTACCTGGAGGCTCAAACCTTGCCACAGCAGTTGAGGTACTCTAGTTGCTGAGTATTACTAGCAAATTGATTGAGTTAGCTCCAAAGTGCTGGAAAGTTCGTGTGTGATCTAAGCAAGTAGGGTCCGAGAGGAACCCTGCTAATGGTCACCCTTGAGATATAGCTGAAGCCTTTGTTATGTTTAAAGCAACCTGAAATATAAGGCTAATCTCCACAATGCTAAGTTCACATTTTTAGTTAAAATGGCTTTGTAGTTGCTAAGTAGCAATTCTGCATGAAGTTCAGCCACAGCAAAAGGAGTTTTCAGATGCCTGATACTGGATATTCAGAAGCTGAATTGACCTGATTCTGCTCACACTGAGTTTGTGCTCAGCTTTAGAGAAGCTCGTGGTCAATGGCAAAAGCAGTTCAGCAGGCTCGGCATGGAGCAGGTCATGTACTGTGCGGAGAAGCACATATTGAGTCTTACACCTGCAGTTGATTCACTAAGAGCCAGCTCCTGTATCTCTACCAGGTACATTACACCCTTAGGCTCTTTCGAAGATCCAGCCTGTGCTGTAATTTGAGAATAAGAAGTTTCTCCTGGCATTTATGCGATTTTAAGTCCTTTAAAATATATTTTAAAATGTTCAGTGATTATTAAAATTAGTCTCTTTGAAGACTTAATATTGATGCAGGGTGAGCAAATAGACACCTGTACACATGTACACAAACATATACATGCATAAATACACACATGCATGCAGTGCATACTTTTGCAAAGCCCAAGACTTTTATAGCCAGGCGCATGCTAGGTTTCCCTGAGCCATTACAGACAGCCTTTTGTGGAACTGTTATTGTCATAGCACTGTGATTATACCGCATTTGATATTCTCAGTGTGGGCAGAGGTGACAATGACTTTGAAGTAAACACTTAACAGTGTTTAGTCAGCTGTGTATTAAATGTTATGTATCAGCATACCTTATTGTTTGGAGATTTACATTCTTGCTGGTACTAACATGCAGTGGCTTGGCTTTAAAAGAAGGTACATGTAAACAAAGCGTATTCATAGACCAAAGTGGAATGTGTACGTGAAATATTTGTTAGCTTTTAATTTGTTGGAGGAAGAAGTTTAACAATTACAGTAGATTCACATTAATAGGTTGCAAGGTGAAGCTGTTGCAATGTGAAACTGAAAGAGATAAAGCTAAAGTTTTTAATTTGTTAAAATTTARTCATCTTGCAGAATTGAGGTGTGGGACTCTGTCTGCCTATGTATAGGGTCAAAAACAGAGCCAGCAGAGTTCCTTGTCACCTTTGTTGAAGGATTTGTTTGTGTTGTGGTGGAACTTCCCTAGTTTTCCCTGAAGAACTAAAATGAAGAATAAATTTTTAGTTATGTAGCTAGTAGTAGGAAATACCAGCAACAAGAGTATCAATAAAACTAGAATGTAGGTACAGTGATCTATGCATCATGTTAATTTGCATATGAAGACATGATTTTTTTTTTAATTATTAGTGAGTGTACTAAATTAAATACCTTGTGTGAAAAATTTTCTGAAGTATAAGATGGCTGCCTTTTCTAGTGTCTCGTACTGAAGACTTCAATCCTGTCTCAGGGAATCAAACGAGATGTGGCTAAGTGAAACACTTTTTTAATAAAGCAGAACTGTTTTCTGTGTTGATTAGMTGAAAGCATGAAATTTTACTAATTTACACCATTTAGCCCAAAAATAAGTTAAGGGGATTGTGCATTGGGATCGGTGCTTTCCTTTCTCAGAGTGAACTGGGGAAAAAAGGGGTGCCCCAGGTGTGGTGAGTTGCCTGTTATGAAGAGGTTGAGGTGCCCAGGTGCTGCTGGGGGTGTGAGTGGGCTACCTGTAAGCAGTGTGGTGAGGAGCCAGGGTTTATCCCTGCACCTGGGACCAGGCTGGGACTTGCTTTAGAAGATGGGGGATGACTGCTTTTAGAACCATATTTTGCACACCAAACTGCATGTGGATAGAGAAGGGCCAGATGGATCTGAAAGTAACATTTTCTGCAGTGTTTTGAAAGAGCATGTGTTTTCTATGCATTTTTTTGAGTGCTAATAACTTCAGGTTTAATTTTTCCAGACCAGTAAGAATTTGGATTTAAAAATACGTGTGTCTTGCATCTGGAGGAGTTGATTGTCTAAGCAGGAGAGAGTTATCCCTTTTTTAATGACACTGCTTGTCATTAATCACTTGAGGCTTGTTCCCATAAAGTGACACTTAATGAGGGGAGAGCTCTGGGGAGTTCAAAGATGTAAGTAGTGGCTGAAGCTGTAGGTTTGGCTTCATTTGTACTTCAGTTTGAGTTTTCACTGATGAACTGAGTCTCCTCAAGAGGATTTAGCATCTTGCACTTCTGAGGTGTGCTGGCTTTTGTAGTAAAAGACTAAGATAGCCAAAGACTCTGTCCTCGTCCCTCTCCCAGGAAATAAGGTTTTGCGTGAGTGAGAGAGGAAATACTGCTTTCAAACACAGCGAAATTTGCAGAAGCAGAAAATAAAACCCCAAAATTTTTCTATTTGGGAAACTAAGCTAATTGTAATGGAAGYGTATACAGTCAGAGAACAGCTTCTGAATGTCTGACTAAGACATGCTTTCAAAATCATTCTAAAAGTCCTGCAAACCCCCTTTTCCGTGGCAGCATAGGAATACGTGTCCAGTAAAACATGTACTGGGTATTAACACTTTGTTCTGATCCTCAGCTTTGTACCACATTTTTTCTGACAGAGGTTTCCGTTATACATCCTGAAGGAATGTGCTCTCTTCCACTGAGGATAAGGTACGTGTTAAATAGATTATAAAGTTTACAGGAGTAGATTTTTATCTCTGTGTTCATTAGTCATGCAGACGCACCAAAGTCTTTCCCCAATGGATAGCTGTCTGGTTTCTCTTCCTTCTCACCCCCTAGGAATAAGCAAGGAAAACTTAAGTTTGCAAACCCCTTGGATATACCTTATGGAGAAGAAAAACAATTTCCATCAACTGTACTTAAGCTCTTTGCAGCAAGGATGATCAGCTTTTTTCCCCATCCTTTCTTGTTCTTAACAGGATACCTTTTGCTTACTTTGTCCTAGATACAGTCTGAACTGCAATCATTGAACTGTTTGTTCTGAGCAACAGTAGTGGAGAGAATAATATGGCTGATTTGCACACGGATTTCTTGCTCTTTTTCTGTAGTTCTGAGAGTTTACTATGTGGACTGCATTTGAAATGTAAGCYTTTATAGGGTCCTTTATGAGCTGCCTGAACCTCTGGATTTGCTAAAAAAAAAGAAAACTACCACTCTTCCACAGAAAATTTTCTTCCTCTGCTCAGTGGTAAACAAGTATATATAAAACACTTGAATAATGCTGTTATGCAAATGGTAAGCAATAATTCCTTACATAAATATATTTTCTAGAGGAAAAGATGCATTTTGAAATGAAAAATATGTGAAATATAAGAATAGTTCACTAACTCTGCTGGCTTTTTGGTTAAGTGTTGCTTGGTTTATACAGGCTTCTCTGGTAAGAACCTTTCCCTTGTGGTAGTCATGCCACAATAATGATAGTTTCTGACTTCGCAGATAAAAGGGATAGGGCTATTTTTTTCAATTTGGAACGTAAGGCTAATGTCCTTGGACTACTACATGGCAAATACAGTAACAGTATTAGTTTAAGTGATTATGGTAACTCTAAAGGTTACCATAAGGTTTGGTACTCCAGTAATATAGAGGAGAAATAGTGAACCATCGCTTTTCCTTTGTGCTTTGACATTCCTGCCAACTTTTAACACACTGTTCCTGACTACTGTTTCCATTCTTATTTTAAAAGACTAAGATCTGTAGAACCAAGTAGTAGAACTTAGTAAGAATATGTGGAAAATTTTATTTGGGTTTTGTGTGGCAGTTGGCACAGGGCAAAGTCTACAYGCTTTGGTATGACAGTTGTTCTTACATGTTCTTAATTAATATAAAATACTTTGCATCACTCAAGGAGATTCATAGCACACAGTATATGATCATATAGGTCCTACTCCAAACTTTATTCTCAGTAAAATTACTTAGGGCTTTTCCACACACTCTTCTAGAAATCAGGGATCTAGGCAGTGTACTGCCCTGAGATTAATCCCTTATTCTAACCACAAATGCTGTTCTGCTCCTATCACTGTATGGAGAGAAGGCACTGGACAGGTTGTAGAGATCTGCAGGTGAGACTTCTTGTCGTGTTTACTTGATACTGTTGGGACTTCATGCAGAGAAATGAAGCCTGGCTGTACTGACTGGCATGCAGGACCACGTCAGACTCGCTTGCTGGTCCTGCTGTAAATAGCCAAGGCAGGACCATTATGTGGCACCTGGAGTTAAAGCTGGGGTTCTGCCTCATCCTTTCCCCCTATATTTTCTACGAGGTAATTTTGATTGTTCTCACGTAAGTCTGACACTGAAGGTGAAGAGCTAAATACCACTGATGTTACTGACTATTATACCAGCTTATCTTTATTGGAATTGAGAGTTATGTTTTCATACTCTCTGGTGGCTGTAGCTGAATGGTGGGAAGGATGATGATCAACATCTTCCCAGGAACACAGTAGGGTTTGTTAAAGAGGTGCTAATGTGAAGTGGTGAAAGTTGAGAAATGCTGAGAAATCAGTGCTTCCTGAAGGGTAGCTAAAGTATTGCTTCCTAGTTCAACAGCAATATGTTGATAATCATCCATTTATTTCTTAATCAGAAGATCAGCAGTTGCATGAACCCCCTAAAAGCAGGCATAGAAGAGGGGAGATTTGAATTGTCAATATCCAGGGCTCCAGAGTGAGGCTTGRTATGAATTATGTTCTCATTGTGATGTGCTAGAGCCAAATACTACTGAAGTATGAAAGTTGTTATCAAAATCTGTTTTACTGCAGTGCTTTAATGAAATGTGGCAATCCATGCAACCTGTGAGTATCCTTCCAAGGATAGAGTATGGTCCTAAGACTACGTATGCGTCTTGGGTTTAGATGTCAGAAACTATTTGAGTTTCTAATTGCACTTGGTGTAATCAGATCCTCTTGATGTGTGTGCATGTGGACATCTAGTTTACATTTACTGGTGAGGAGAGTGTGCTCTCCTTGCTGCACACATTTGGTTGTTGGTATGTTAATGGAAGCCTTTGTATAAATTGAGTGGAAAATATGAGTCATAGTTTCCTTTCTTTCTCTCTATACACCCTGTCCAGTACTAAGGAAGGCATATCACTATTTCATATAGAGTGCTCTTTAGAACCGGCATTCCTTAGCATATAGCTTCTTCCTGTCCTTGCTGCAGTGTAAATTATTTTATCAGATTATCAGAGGGAGGATGGAGGAAATAAATTACTAATGAAACAGTTAAGCAGTGATTTCTGAAGTGCTGCTCTCTTACCGTGTCTGTAAAATGCAGGAGGTTGTAGTCCCCATTCTGTAACGCCGTACCCAACAGCACTTGTTGGACCTCTAATTTTGCCTACAAAAGAGTGAAGAAAAGCTCTCTGCCCTTGTAAAATGCTTTGTTATTTAGTCTCAGCTGACTTTTATACCACAGGTGGTGATCTTGTAGGTGTCAAGGTATATTTCAGATGTGTATAGATATTGGCTTTTGTACTGGCGACTGAGAGACTCTTCCGTCTTTATCAGCTGAGAGGTGTTAACACACCACATGCAGATCACTGTAATTAAAATACCATGGTGCCCAATGAGTATGTACAGGAACAAAGAACAAAAAGTATCCTTATAAAAAAACATTACCCAAATTACTCCTGTTTGGACTAAACCAAGTTCTTCTTCTAGCTCTGTGCATCAGGATGACTTGCACTCTGTGTGTAAAACCATATGCASGAGCTGAGCAGACCCTGAAGCACCTATGGCTCAGACTCGTTGTCTTTGATGCTCAGCTTCTGGCAGAACAAACCAGTCAAAAATACTGCTTTGTATGCTAATGAGAAATCTTTTACAATGTGTCTGAAGATAGATCCATCAGAGATTTTCTCCTCAGCTTGTTAATTAGAGTTTAAATCTTCATTAACATCTTAGGAAGCATATTGTATTTTTCCGGAGGAAAGCGTAGCCTGAGGTACCACAAATACGGATACTTGAACAGTCTCATCTATCCAGTTTTCGCATGCAAGAAAGTTAAAGATGGGGCCAAAGACAAAGTGATTATTTCAACTACAAACTTTACGTGAAGGAAGAGGCTTCCTGTGTATCTGTTCTCATTCCACATATTCATTTAGAAAATTAACATGTATCTAATCACAAAAGAATGTAACTGATACGTTGATACTGCCGTACTTCTGTGTGAATCAATTAGCTGGTTTAAGGCCTGGACCAAGATCTCTGTGACAAAGTTTGCTGTCATAAACAATCGTTTTTGGTGATGATAAGGGAGAGGCCATAGAGCAAAAACCGTGCAGGAACTTATCTTTCTACTTTCTCTGCTTTGCTCGTCCTTGGGATAACTGCAGCTTTCATCTGCAGTTGGCATTCTGGTGAACGCTATAGTTGTTCTTACTGTCCTCCTCACTTCTGTCTTGAAACATGCTTACTGAAGAGGAAGCAAGAACCCAACCCAAAAAAGTGTATATGAATGCATACAGAACACAGACATAAAAAGTACGTAATGTAAGTTGTGATTCGGGAAGGGGGATGATGATGTAGCAGTTACCACTAGAATTAGTCTTTCACTATTTTTTACTGTTCGTACATAAGCTTTATCATTAATTGGAAATGCTTTTCAGACATCAATAATTTTAAACCAGATTATAGACTCTTTATTCTTAGTGTTGAATAGGAAATCATTCAGTTGAGTGATTTCATTGAATGTGCTTTTGAGAAGTAGGTACTTGGAAACAGACTTGAGAAAATAGTAACAGACATAAAATAAATAATCATTCTGTAATATTGATGGTTTTCAAAGAGGGTTATTCAAAAACAGAACACTTTTTTAAAAATTGGGATTTATTTGGGTTTTTTGGTTTCTTTTTCTGTTCTTCCTTTTAAAACTAAAGAATTCAACCAAAAACCAAATAGATAATGTTTAGAGGTTGGGTGGTGTTTTTTTGCCATCAGAAAAAGACATTTCAATATATAGATACCTTCCATAAAGTTAAAAACCTTCATATCATCAAGAAGCATGCCAAGGAGAAATAAAGCTGTGATCATGGAAACTGCTGTAGCTCTATGTAATATCAAGGAGGAGAGATCTGGTTTGCACATTCATTGGAAATCTCCCCTAATAGCTATGAAAAAACTTGGTTCTTTCATCAGGAGGTTAAAGAAGCAGTTGTCTTCCTGTTCTGTTAGGAGAAGTTTTATCCACCCTTAGTTGTTCAGGGAAATACATCACAGGAAGGAGATTAGTCACAGTTGTCCAATATTTCTATTATATTTCCTTTTAAAAATTTGTCTTTTTGTTTTCTCTGTTCATGCTCTGTTARGAAAATACGGAACTTGAAGTGTCATCTCATCCACTCATTTATTTCTCCTGTCAGTTGGAGCCATTTTTTATTCATAGGTAAACTTGTGAAATCATTTGACTGAAAGAAATTGGACATTTTTAGATTAATGTGATCGTCAACCAAGAGACAAGGTTCGTTCTGTGTCTTGACTAAATGCTGTAGTCTCCAGAGTTCTGACTTATTTCAGATGTGTGGTTATCTTAGTGCATAGCCTGACTAAAGGATATTTGTGGAGTGCTGTCTGGCATTTTGGAGATGCCTTCAGCCCCAATAATTGAGATATGATGATTCACCATAGAGAAGGCTATTCTTCACAACAGTGTTTGACAGTTGATAAAGCAGAACTTCAGGAGAAGAAGTTTTTAGTAATTTACAGATGTCCTTTACTACATTAGTTGCCATTTCCTTAAAAAAAAAAAAAAAAGGAAAAAAAGGTGGAAAATAATAATTTTTTTTTCAAGTATGGGGCTCCAGGCTTTCAGGAGTAGTTTCTTACAGGGAGCAGGAGTAATTCCTTACAGAAGTTAAGATTCAAGGGCAATAATACCTGCCTAATAATTCAGAGAAACTGATTACAGTGTTGTAATGAGCTGAGAAACGAAGTAATTCCAAGTATTTTCTTTGTGTTAAAAAAGTGCTGKTTTTGTTTTGATACTAGGATTAGCTGAAACAAGGGATGTGGGAGAGAGTGGATACTGATAGCTGAATGGGGCCAGCAGCTACTGGCCTTGCTCAAATGGAACTATGAAGGAATTCTTTTGCCACCAATATTTCATTTCAAAAAAGTGTTTCTGGCTGAGCTGTTACCATGAGAGCTTTACAGCTTTATGTATACATAGCCTTTGATGGAATTGAGAAAATAAGCACTCGTACCTTAGGAGAGATTTTATAATCACTATGAATAACTGTTATTTAAAGGATTCTCTATTACAAGAATTTTTATTACTGTCTGTTTCTTCTCATAAGATTTGAAGGGAACTTAAGTATATTATATGCTAATATAATCTGTGAATTTTAATAGATGACATTTGATTTTGCCACCCTTTTATTTTTAGTTGGAAATACTAAATTCACAACTATAAAGCAACCAGAAAAATAACTGAATGAAAAGCTTGAAGTGATGGTCAATTTGACACCCTATATAATTCTTTACTCTTGTTTTGTTTGTGGGTTGTTTTTGGGTTTTTTTGCTGACTGAACTGCCATGATACATGGATTCAGTCAACTTTTCTTGTTTTGATAGCTTGAATGTGGTCTTACTGATGCAACACAACTGCTCTGCCTACAAAAACACAAATGGACAATGCCCCCCAAACACACACAACACCCTCCCTCCCAACAAAAAAACCCCAAATCAAACTAACAGACAAACAAAAGCTCCAGAACACAACAACCACCAGAAAAAAAACCCAAACCAAGCCTCCAGTAGCCCTCTCTGTAACACTTTGTCATTCTTGGTGTAAGAGGCAGGATAGTGATGAACAGGGTGACTTGGACACTGAAAGAGCAGCACAGAGAGCTTCCTGGGCTGTCACTAGGCATTAAGCTGAGCTCTCCTGTGTTGGACAGATCTGCTGGGAGTGGGCAGGATGCCTGCCTTTCCACTGGCTGCCAGGCTCATGTGGTAGTGGCAGCAGAGCMCTCCTTCCTGGGGCTGCTTTCAGAGGTGGTAGGAGGGTTTGTCTTTGAAGTTCCTACCCTGTGCTGGTAGTTCTTGCTGTCCAAAAGGGAAAAAGAAACAGTACAATTCATGCTCTGCTGAAGATGATTGTAATTTTTCTTGCTTCTCTCTTCTACCCACTGTTTGCCAAGCTGCCTGGACCCAATCCAGTGTTTAATGAGCTGTAATGGGATAGAGCTTCTTAGTCTGGCTTTTTCCTTTTGCAGCTCTTTGAAGTGTTTACCTGGGAAACGATCTCCTCTGACAAAGTCCTTAGATCAGCAAGGGTCAACAGACAACTGCTGAGGCCAGCCTGTCCTGGAGCCTCATGGGGATCCACTCTCTGGCTGTCTAGCTTCTCTTGATCATAGAAAAATTCTGAAAAATTAAGACCTTGTTTAGGGAAAAACAWTGTCCACGCATCACTGCTCAATGGCAATTGTATCTGAAGGGCCGTGCTTTGCTGCAGTCAGACTTGCACCGTGTCAAAAAATTTGTGTAATGAAACTTACAGCTATTGAAGCAACAGGTTAATTATTTCCAGAACCCAGATGACAAATTATCTCAGCTGTAGACTCCTTTTGACTGCATTCTCTTTGCAACAAAAAGAAATTGCAATAATCGCTAAACTGCTTGTTCTCTTTGAAGAGAATGGTTAGAGGAACTATATTTGAGAACAGTACAGGGAAGTAGAAGATGATGGGAGATTATGAACAAGAAATGTGGAACAAAGTTCTGTTAATACATGGCTATCCGGGCTTTTTGGTGTGGTTGGAAGGCAACAAATGTACAGGTACTTCCTTGCAGTTTACCTTGTGACAAAGCTGATGGAAAAGAATTGGGAATCTGCAGCTAGTTCCTCATATTAGTTTTGAAGGTGTAGTTAACAGTCATAGCCAGTGTTGTGACAACTTCAGATACTGAAGTAGCACATCTGACAAAAGATTGGTGTTGATTGACAGTCCTCAATGATCAGGTATGAATGTAAGTAAGGACTGGAATAAAAGAGCTCTCTTATTGCCAGAGAAGCGTTCTATGCATCTTGAAAAATTGTATTTGTAGAATATGCACTGCATTTGCTTAAGCTATGTCAATTTAGCCTCTTTAAAATCTTGTTTTTTAAATTAATCTCTTTTGACCTATAATTTGATGTTCCAGTTAGTCTTTGACTGGATACGTGAACCTTTCAGTGCCTKGTTACTGTAATGTACAGGAAAACATAAAGTGAAATCTTGTAGACAACACTGTCTGGAAAACAGAAAACTGTCTTATACTGCACCTGGAATGGTCTGTACCCTCAAATTTATATGTGGAACAGAGTATAAATCAAAACTATACAGAATTTTTCAGCACAGGCAAACCAAAAAACCCATAACAGAAAAGGTACCTGAATTCATCACGAGGCGTTAAAATCAAAGAAAGGTTTTATGGAAGAATTCTGTGTGAAAACAAATCGAGGGTTAAGTATCAAAACACTGCAAAACTGGAGTGTTTTCTTCAGCCTAATTTGCTTGCAGTTTCAGTGACTTAGCTATAATTTCTTGTTTAATGGAATGACGTAAGAAAGGAAGAGGATTATGAATACAAGTTGAAAATCTCTTTTCAGTAATGTTATTGCCTTGTCAAGCAGTAAGACTGTATTTATGACACTTTCTCCTTAGAAATATTATCTGGGTGGTGAAAGGTACTGACTTAAATTTTTGCAGAAACAGACTTGACTAGCATTCTAATTAGGATGAGTTGTGGCTGTTTTTGTGACTAGGGAAAATTACTAAAAACACATTTCCAATTGGAAATTCATTTTTTTAAAAAAATGTAATTATTTCTTTGATGCTTGTCTTTATTTTGTAGAGGAGCAACTTGTTGATACATTTGCTAGTTCCTTTTGTCAATTGAAGTTGTTAGGAACCCTACCATTTGAGTGTGGCATGGTATTTGTGATTTTTCTATGTTTTTCTAAAGGTAAGCAAGGAAAGATATGCAGATTCATTTTGCTTTTTTTACTCTGTATTGCAGGAGCAAATTTTCATTACCTAATGGAAACATTTTGAGAGTATTTTTTTTGTAATTTAGTAAACATTTAGTGTTCTCATTCCATTAGAAGCTGAAAGACATTAATGAAATGTAATGTGACAGCTTAATGAGACAGTATCTACTTAACTTTACCTGGTAATCACATCTTTCCCCATAAAAAAAATTGGTAAGTCTCAGACTTCATTCATTTTTTGACAGCAAGCTTTATTCACGTGTTCATTTAGTTGGTAACATTTGCTTCAAAGTATCAGAGAAAAGAAAGAATTGAGTATTATTTAGGGTATATACTAACAATTTTTTAAGGAAAAATAATTGGCAGAAGGCTTTTCTTTTATTTTGTTTTCTAAGCTCTTCACTGACAGAGTTTGAGCATCAGAAAGACAGGCTCTTTTGGTGTGCTTCACATGAAGGTTGGAACAAAAATTAATTCCTTTTATTACCTTTTAGGTGGACTTGTGTTAATATCAATATTTGGTTTGTGGTTGTTTTTTTTTTTAATGAGCGGTGTAATCAAAAGTCTGTAAAATGATTTCTAAATTACATGATTAGTTCCTTCACTCTGCAGCAGAAAAACCATTAATTCTTAAGCATGGTTCATGATGTTATCAGTCGTAGGACTCTCTATCTATTGAGAAAGCATGAGGTTTTGTTTGGTTTCCAGATACTTAATACTTAGTTGGAATGTAACACACTGTAGGCAGCAAACAAAGCATATGTTCCTGTACCTTTCCTGCACAATATGACTTCTGCAATGTCTGGAGGTGATTAAGAATATRGAAAACAAGTTCTCATGAATATGACCACATCTGTCTTTCTAACCAAATTCTCCTATGGGGTTTGAAATTCCAGTGTTCTGAGCTCCTTAGAAACCTTTTCAGTAACTGAAGGATTTTTCAGAGCCATATTTAATGGATTGTGTTTAAAGAAAACGTCATGTATTGTGGCAAAACARGAGGGAAGTAGTGTCTCAGTCATCAGCTACAGGAGCATTTCATGCTTCCTTCCTCAGTAAAATCACTGGTGATTTTAACTGCAGTTCTCCTGTAAGCAGTTACAACCAATTGCTTGACCTTTATTCTTTCTTCTTTTCCAAAAGGCTAAGATTAAATAATTTTTAAGTCCAAGTTCTCTTCATTTGTCTAGTGTATCTTAATCTGTGACACTCGGGTCAAGTGGAAGGTTAATTTCTACCGTGGAATTAACTAATCTATGAGACAGTGTTACAGTGATTAAATACCACTGTAGGTTCCTTCTATTTCTACTCTGGAGTATGTGTTCAAAATAAAGCTCTGCTTTAATTTAGTATTTTTATTTTCCTGTAGTCATAAGAGCTCCTGAATGGATGGATGTGCTGCAAATATATGGAGTTTGCATTACATCAGTCCTGAGTGGGCAGATACTCTCTTGGTGTAATAGCTGCTTATAGAGGAAAACAACAGCTTGTTTTTCATGAGTTATGCACACTGATGACTCCTCCTTCGAAGGCCAGTGCTCTGCAGTGCCACAAAATTGTCAGTCAAGTTCCAACATGGAATTTTTCTGTTTTCTACCAGTTTTCTGCTATTAATATTATCTAAATTTATTTTGTGTTTTCAGTGAAAATTAGGTAGCCAAATAAGCTTACATCAGAAAATCCAAAGAAAGAATGGCCCCTTGGTATGGTGGATTTTCTCTGTAGATTCATCTCTAGCATTTCGTTGAGTGACCAAGSACATTGTCCCACATGGAACACCTTATGGGTACAGTGGGCAAGAGATTAATGTATAACTTCCATGATTCTTCTGAATGCCAAGGTACTGGTATAAATTCAAGACTTAACCTAATCTTTCTTGGGGTAGAGTTTAATGCTATTAACATTAAATGGATTATTTTGAATTAATTTCCTTGTACTGGTGTATAAAGGAATACCACGTGAGACTGCGTTTTTGTCAAACTTTATTACAGGGGCCTGGATGTGCCCTGATAATATTCTTCTTAAATGTGAGACTGGAGCTTCTGAGAGTATTATTGGTCTTTGATAATAGTACTTTAAAGAGTTTGTTGAAGGAAACAGTACGTATTTTAATAGTACAAAAGGGTAGGTTTCATGTCGTTTGTTGAAAAAAATTGTAGCAACTTCAGCATACATTTCCAATAAGGTGAGACACAAAGAACTGCTAGTTATAAATTTCTCCCTAGGGAGAGAAAAGAAAACTGTATCGGTAGCTCAGTCAGCCTGGTGTGTATACAGGGAAAGCCCAGGAGAACCAGAAAGAGACAGCCAGATGTCAGCTTGGTGGGGAAATTTTTATCCCTATCTGTTCAGGTTATGGGCTGTTTCATGAGAGAATGAATGGTAACCATATGGAATAAACTATGGGGAAGTTATTTTGAAGCAAAAAGCCTAAATGAATTCGAAAGACACCTAGATTTCTTTCTAGAGAAAGGCAATATTGAGGGATAGTGTGAGAAAACAGGATGGCTGCATTAACGCCATCCTAAAGTGAGGAGATATTGAGGGCCAGGTGGCCTTTTAATCCTGATGTTTCTGTGTCTTTTTTTTTTTAATTCCTTGAATACTTGTGTTCTGAAGTATCCATCTCCAGCCTGCTTCTAGGGAAATTAAGTTAAAAGATAAGTATTGAAGTGTGGTTGGTTTGGCAGTGACTGTATCGCTATGGACAACAGAGTAGAGAACACTTTGCTACTAGTTCACATTTTCATGGTCTGTTGAGATGTCATGAGCTGTGATATTAGTTTCAAAATATGACGAAACTGACAAGGTAACTGAGATTAAGGTTATTGTCCTTAGGCAACTGAAAGGAATTGCCCTTCACAAATAGAGTACCATTCCACAGTAGTCAGAGGGGTATAGGGAAGATTGTGCTGTGTGGGATGGCTAACAAGAATGCTCAGTATGGTGATTACTTTATTACTCAAGGAGACAGTAGGGCACCATTTTAAAAAGCTGTTCTCAGTGTTATTTTGGTCCATTTCAAAGGCTATGTATTTGCATCTTCCATGTCTTTCTTTGACATCTTCACATACAATGCTATTTTGGTCTGATCCTACTCTGTTGAATGTAACTAAAAATAAACTTTCCTATCAATATAATTTGCTCCTGTCTGAGATAATCTAGGATTTATGTCTTAATTGTACTTTGTTATCAATGTGAAGTGGTACAAATGAGGCAAAATGAAATATTCTCCTTTCCTGCTTAGGGACCATCTCTCCATGGTCCTGTATGTTTCATGACTTAACTTTCAATAAAATTGTTTGGGCCTTAGTTTGGAATTAACACCCTCACAGTCCTGTGCTCACTGCAGAATTGAAGAATTGATTTAGTTGTAGCTAAGAGAAAAAGCTTCTTCACGTTAAGTGTTACAATTATACAGTGCTGTACGATTATATAGTGTTGTGTACTGTGGTTATCACATAAAAATTTTAGAAAAACAATGTTTTTTTGAACTAAAACAAGGGTTATTAAAATCTGAACAGTTAATTTTTGCTCCAATGTCTCTGGTTTTATTTTGTTTTCTACCGGAAGCTTCTCTTGAATTGCAGTATTTGCATTCAGAGCCTTTGCTCACATATGAAGGGAGTCCATAGGAGGTGACCATATTCTTGTCTGACTGTGCTTTTACACTGAAAAATATGAAATAATAGCCTTAATACAAATAGTACAAATAAATACACTTAGCATGCCTTGTAAAATCAGGAAATTTATGTTTATACTTAAGTACTAAAAGGTCTCACTGTATAATTGTTTCGAAACAGAGTGAAGAAAACTTTATGTTCATGTGGACTACTGTATCTGGCCTCTTCTCCCATCTGGCCTTCCTTTCTTCAGTCTCATTCCCTCCAAGGGCCTCGCACGGTTGCTTTCCTTGCATGTAATGTGGCCCTTGAGCTTTATTATTTTAAATTATTCTTCACTTACGCAAGTCAAAATCTGGAATTCCACTTCCAGCTGTTTTAGATCAAGAATGAGAGATAGAAATAACTTCCTACAATTCAAAGGTGATTGTGTGAGATCTGAAAATAGAGATAGGTGGTAGTGGAAAAAAGCCAGCATCTCACTGCTTTGTGAGCTGAAGCATCTAATTGTAACTAGAGGGGAAAAGTAAGTTAGGTATCAGAATGTGTTTAGTATTTCTTTTTGTTGGTTCTAAGGCAGCAATAAAAGGTTTAGTTTTACATGATGATGGGAGAATCAGGATTAGTATTTGGTGTTTGTTGACTAAAGAAAATAGGATTTGAATGTAAGTATTTTCCTAGAAGGAGACACTATGTGGCTCCTTGGAAGAGGAGTTCAGAAAAGCTTTGTTAATTGTTTGAATGCTGTTTATGCCAGAATCAGCAGTTTAAGCCATTATTACCTTTCCCTCACTGGTAAAGCAAAACTGATGAAATTACTCATTTACTGAAGCTGCTTAGAGGCTGCCTGTAGCCTACTGAGGTCATTTATACAGCCCATGGTGGCMTCACTTTTGGGGATGCTGAAGGCACGTAATCTGGTCATGGGCAGTGGGAGGGTCAGATTCCCTATCTCTCCCCCGGAGGGGGTGGCAGCTGTGAGAAGGCTGTCAAAGGTCCTGTTGATTCTCTTCTCAACCCACTGCAATGAGGTGCCTGTGGGAAGGTGAGTCTGTAGGAGAGAGCGGATGGAGGGCAGGAGCAGCCGGCTGCTGCCATGCCAGCTCAGCCAGTGGGGCTCGGATCTGCTGTTCCGAGGCCAAGTGGCTTCGGAGTGTGAGCACGAGGCAGCTGCAGAGGCAAGCACGGGCACAGCAGTGCTGACAGCGGGCGCTGAGGCACGACTCTGCCCAGGAGAGATTGACACTGCTCGACTCTAATGTCTCAAAAACCTGAAGGAAAGTTAGCCACCCTCCAGGTGAACTTCTTTCTTCATCCTTCCTCTTACTTTTTTAATGGTTTAAATACAAAATATCATCCCTTTCAGGCTTGGCCTTGGGAGAAGACAGAGGTTGAAGTTGTACCTAGTTGTTAGTGTTCCTGCAGAAGTGAGCTCTTATTCTGTAAAGCACCTGAGCAAGTTACAGTCCCAACCTACCTTTGATCAATTAACCCATTTTATATTTTTTTCCTGTAAAATAAACCAGGTGGCTTGATTCCCAGTTGCTTGGCTTTGATCATTAAACTATATGCCTTTTCAGACCTACAAGTCTGAGTACTCTGTGATAGGCAAGCCAAGTGGATCAATGGAGCTGTGTATTTTCTTAAAGTCTCCGTTAAGTTGTGGAATAAAACATAGCTTATTTTGAATTGAGGGAAAAAATACATTTCTCCTTCACAGCAATGAATGGAATTGGTTGAGTACGGGTTTTGCTTCCAAAAGCACTCCTGCTATACTTAATACTTCTGCCAGTTTCACATGGAACTTCCTGAATTTCCTTCTCACTATACATGGAACATAATATGTAAGTGTGGTATTGAAATATGGCTAGAGTTTTATCTTCACTAAAGACTAGCATGGCTGCCTTCATGAAATGATTGTAATACACTCACTTTGCATGAAAAGCTTGTTCTTGTTCCATTATTTAGTGGGCATGTATGCAGCACTAAAATACTGCACSTCTCTGTCTAGACATCAAAATACTGGATTTGGACACCTCCTGCTAACACTGAAGTTTTAGAATGAGCTCAACACTGTCTATCCAATCAGTTGGTAATCTGTTTTTCTGTTAGGTTTACCTTTCCCAACCTGGGAGTGAGATCCTTTGAGCTTAAAGTGAAACTGCTTTCCAACTGCCTGCCTGCCTTCCCCCAGAAAGGGAAAGCATTGTCAGCAGAGCAGCCGTTACATAATACCCTGTAGACAAAATTCTGGAGGTGGCACATTGTTCAGTAATCTGACATGTTCCTTTGCCAAACACTGATTTCCATGAAAAAACTTGTTGGCGTAAGCAACTTGATGCATCATGTCACTTTATCCCTGTCTTTCCCTCTCTGTATGTATTAAATTTCTTATAAACAGGTGAAGTGATCTGAGTGAGATTAGCCAGTGTTCCAAGTTTGCTAAACAAAGAACTGGAAGCAACAGGAGTGCTTTCAAGTGATGGTGATGATGGCTGATGTAAATTTGGGATCAAAGATAGTCTCATACTAAAAAAAAATGTGTAATTATTATTCTGAAAGMAAGAGAAATGGAAAAGGATACCTATTCTGGCATGCCCAAGATAATTAAATTAGATTCAAGCATACTTGCTTGCACATTAGGAAGTATTTCAGTAGCTTAGAGCACAGCAGGTGGTTCCCCATGTCTTCTAAGTCACTACCTTTGGATGGGTGGGCTTTGACAATATGTTTTAGGAGAATAGAGCTGACAAAAGGTTGTATATTTCAGCAGCAGCTAGGTCTCTGAGAATTGTAGGCATTCCAATGTTACTTTTATTCCCTGTGGTGTTCACCTGTGTTAAACCAGCCCATTCTACTTCAGCTACTGAGTACTGCTTTCTCTGTGGACAGACATACTCAGTTGCTTGTGTCTTGCAAAGCAAATGTCAGCTTTAAGCAATGTAGCAGCAGTGCATCTGCTTTAGTAAAAGCAGCATGCTGTAAGTCCAGGAATTTTTTCTGGAAGCACATGATTTTGATGAAGGACTGTAAATTACYGTCTGAAGCAAAGAGGGCCTTGGTGTACACTGCACCACACAGTGATGGAGTAGGACTGCATGGAGGAGGTATTTGGAAAGTCGATAGAGCATCTCTGTGTCTGCGGATGTTGTTTCCTCRTTGTTTCAAATGAATTTCATTTACTGCTCTAAGAATGGCATTTCTTATTTACTTAGGATAACATAATATCTATTTAGGAAGTTCGCATGCCAGCAGCAGCCCTGTGATCAGAAATAGCTCCTTGCTGTGGAGTATTGCTGCTGTGTGGTAAATTCCTGTGCAGAACTGCCAATAATGGACGGTAATGAATATCTTACATAAAGCCTTAGAACACCTAGGAAGGAGGTGACACCATAACTCATCAGTAAGTTATTTTCCCTATATATTGTTTAAAGTCAAATGACAGAATTTCTGTTTGAAGTAATTAGATCAGGAAAACAAGTGCTTGTCCTCAGGAAACCAACTGGTTGAGAGACTTCTGAAGAGAAGGGCAAACCTTGTTAGTACTTTGGCCTTTCCCCTTACTGCACAACAACCCCTGGGTCCATTAGATTTACCCATCAACCACTCTAACCTTTTAGACATGGAATTCCGATGCAATGTTTTATGTTTCCCTTTTAGGTGTTGATTTTATCAGGCAAGTGTTGATTTTATCTTCTTAGACAGTACTTTGGCTTCCTTCAGCAGAGAGTCATCCACCATTAGGATGCTGGATACCCCTTCTCAGGCTTCAGCTTTGTGAAGAGTGCAGGTCCCACCTTTCCACCTTGGTCTCTTCAGTGCTTTGATATGCTCAAAAACCTCTGTGTCATGTGGTATTTACTTTGAGCCCAGGCTCTGTTCTTATGGGGGCCAAAGGATTTTAGTATTAATGTAAAGAAAGTGATACATACAAGATTTCTCTTCCTAGAGGTTATTTTGTGGGAGTTGTTTTGTTAGTTGTGCAATCAGGCTTTTTTCATTAACCCTTACCTAAAGTACAGTTGCCTCAGAAATTCTCCAAGTTACGAACAGACAAAAGTTGCAGAGCCTAGAATTAAAATATTGTCAGATTTTTTTTTTTACAATTTTACCTGGTTCTCTGCATATGGCCAATGTAAAATCAAGCTAAGTAGCATTAATGTTATATCTTTTCCCCCAAAGGTCTTGAACTGTAAAAAGTCTCYGACAGTTTTAAGTTAGTTCTTGGTTTTGTCTGGTTTGTTCACCTGACCTTATAGATAATCCACCAAATTATTTTTGTTTATTTTTTTGCAGATTCAATTAATTCTTCAAAGCTTGCTTTCCCTTGTGGCATATTGGGAAATGAAGTATCACACTATGCATTCAGAGTAAGAATTAGTAATTCTGTCTGACTGATCTCTGAGCTCTCAAAACTTTTCAAACAGATGGCATGAAATGTATTGCCAAAGCCCATGCATTACTGCTGTGTGATGTAAATTATTTAATTGAACTCTGACAGCTTGCTAACCAAACCATAAACCTTACATCATGTACTAGGTACACATATGGATTAAAATAAACTCTTCTGTAAGTAGTAATAAATGAAAAAGGATTCCCATACGTGTTGCAGGAAAAGTTATAAAAATATACTGCTAATATTGTTTAAAAACAAGACAATCAATTCCTATTAGTGTACCATACTGAATGTAAGTGGTCCAACCTCAGGCGACCTGCTTAGTGGATGAGGGAAAGGCTGTGGATTTGTCTGCCTGGACTCCAGCAAAGCCTTTGACATCATCTCCCATAGCATTCTCCTGGAAAAGCTGGCAGCCCACGGCTTGGACGGATGCACTCTTCGCTGGGTTAAGAACTGGCTGGATGGCCAGGCCCAGAGACTGGTGGTGAATGGTGCCACATCCAGTTGGCAGCCAGTCACTAGTTTAACAAGACCAAGTGCCAGGTCCTGCACTTTGTCCACAACAACCCCCTGGAGTGCTCCAGGCTGGGGACAGAGTGGCTGGACAGCAGCCAGGCAGGAAAAAAGAACCTGGGGGTACTGATCGACAGCAGGCTGAACATGAGCCAGTGTGTGCCCAGGTGGCCAATAAGGCCAGTGGCATCCTGGCCTGTATCAGGAATAGTGTGGCCAGCAGGACCAGGGCAGTGATGGTCCCCCTGTACTTGGCCACTGGCGAGGCCACGCTTGGAGTGCTGTGTCCAGTTCTGGGCCCCTCACTGCAAGAAGGACACAGGTGCTGGAGCATGTCCAGAGAAGGGCAGTGGAGCTGGGGACGGGTCTGGAGCAGAAGTCCTGTGAGAAGCAGCTGAGGGAGCTGGAGTTGTTTAGTCTGCAGAAAAGGAGGATTGGGGAGACCTTATCACTCTCTACAACTCCCTGAAAGGAGTCCATAACCAGGTGAGGGTCAGTCTCTTCTCCCAGGCAACCAATAGGATGAGAGGGGACAGCCTTAAGCTGCACCAGGGGAGATTTAGGTTGGGCATTAGGAAGAAGTTCTTCACAGAAGTGGTGGCTGGTCATTGGAATGAGCTGCCCAGGGAGGTGGTGGAATCACCGTCCCTGGAGGTGTTTAAGGAAAGACTGGATGTGTCACCCAATGCCATGGTCTAGTTGATAAGGTGGTGTTAAATCATTGGTTGGACTCTGTGATCTCAAAGGTCTTTTCCAACCTAATTGATCCTGTCATTTGGATGAGAAGTGGCTGAGGGAGCTGGGCGTGTTTAGCCAGAAGCAGAGGAGGCTCAGGGGTGATCTTATTGCTCTCTACAGCCTCTTGAAAGGAGGTTGTAGCCAGGTGGGATTTGGTGTCTTTTCACAGAATGATTGGAGTTGGAAGTGACTTCCTGAGATCATCTAATCCAACCTCCTGCTAAAGTGGGTTCACCTACAGCAGGTTGCACAGGATTGTGACCAGGTAGGTTTTGAAAATTTACAAAAAAGGAGACTCTACAACCCCTCTTCTTTCATCTCTCAACCTCTACTTTTCACAAGAAACAAGAGGTAGGATGAGAGGAAGTGACCTTAAGTTGCACCAGGGGAGGTTTAGATTGGATATTAGAAAAAAATTTATTCCCTCAAAAGTTTTTCAAGCATTGGAACAGGCTGCCCAGGGAAGAGGTTCAGCCCCYACCTGTCAAGGTGTAGATGTGGCATTTGGGGACATGATTTAGTGGTGGACTTGGCGGTGCTGGGTTAATGGTTGGGCTTGATCTCAAAGGCTTTTTCCAACCTAAATGGCTCTATTATTCTAAGTTGATGTTATTTCAGTAGTGACCTCTTTTTTTTTTCCCTAAGGTCTTTAAATGAGATATGGTATTGTCTCTCACTTATATAATCTGGTTTGTATGTATGTATTAAACAGATGAAGGTACAATAAGAATATACTCCTGTAAGGGAGAAGATAGCTGTGTTAGCTTCTTGTATAACTGACCCACCATGCAGTAACTATAATGACCAATTCAGAAAAAGTAGGGAATGTAAGTTATAGGGTGCCTCTATGTATGGCAAGGTGCAGTTTTCATGCATTGAGTGAACAGTTCTGAACATACAGACTTGAGGTTGTTTGCTGAACAGTTTGGTTGAAATAGCTGTTTCTTTAGTTCTTGACAGGGAAGGTAATAAAACCTGAGAACATGATACATGAATCCTGCCATGAAGTATAAATAAAAGGAGAATTGGAGCTGGACTTTTTATAACCTTTGGATAATTGCTTTCAAAACCAGAAAAGCTTTTAATTCATATTACTCAGTGAAGACTAATGTCGCACACATCTGTCCTTTATCGGAGTGTGGTACTGGATACTGTGGATTACCTTTACACAGAGATGTAATTTGCTCTGAAAATTCTTCTCTTTCTATAGCTGCAGTGCTTYGTCTCTAGACGTGCTGTTCTGCCTTCTTTTCCAACAATTCAACCTTATAATGTTTTCAGCTCAATACCTGACTTCAGCTATCCTAGCAGATAAGTAGAAGGCTGCAGTTGATAAAGGAGGAGAAATGTAATAGCAATCACAGTGTTGACACAAAGTTAATGAAGGGCACAGTTTTCTAGAAAATAGAGTCAAGTAACAGTGAGAGGATTAGAAAACAGTGGGACATCCAGTCTGCAGAGCTCCCCTGAGACTGCTTCTCCTAAAACTACTTGGAGAGATGAGCAGTTGCTTTCAGCCACCTTCATGAGGATTTTTATGGATGCTTAAAATGCCATTGTAGAGGAAATTAATCTGAAAACATAAATAGTTTATGAAATAAAAATAGAAGGATAAAATGCAGGTTCAAAAAAGAACCTGCCAGACTCACTCAGATACAAGTCAGGCTATATCTAAAGCAATATGAATGTTTCTTTAAGGTGAGAATTGACTTTTATTTTCTCCTGTTGTCCTTGACTGAAGGATATTTATATCTCACAAAGTATTTAAAACATAAACAGAACAAATGCACGAAAAYAGTTTTTTAAATCCATCTGTAATGTGTTCTTATGCTGTAGGATGAAAGAGGATAAAATTTAGATTCCACCAGGCTTTTTGACTCTGCAGCTTTGTTCCAGTAGAATAGTGTTAGAGACAGATATTTCAAAGCATAAAATACATATATGCTCCTTAGCCTTATTATTGAAACTCCTCTTTAATTAGTGGGTGAGCAAGCCTATTAATGAGTTTCTAAGAATTGAGTATTAAAGTTCTAATTATTTTTTTAAACTATTTTTTAATTTCTTGGTGTTTCTCTGTAATGTTGCTTTCAAGCAGCAAAAATGTTGAATACATTTCCAGAGTGGGCACCTTGGAGAATCTGATGTATACAGTGCTGAAGCTAAACTAGGTTTCATGGAGAAATGATTCTAATGCCTTAGTAAGTCTCCAGGTTAAGAACATACGCATGGCTGCAATTGGATGTTGTCACAGGACAGTCAGGAAGGTCTTTTGTCCCTGGACAAAAGTGTGACCCAAAATACAGAGTGCGTTTGGTTGCTTAACATGCATCACCTTCTTCCCAGGCTTTTTTGGTGGGTTTTGGGGTTTTTTTCTCTTTCATTTAGCCTCTGCTGCTGTGTCACTATAAGTAAATCATTCTTAACAGAGGAAGAGAGAGAAAGCCTGCTAGTGGAGGCCAAAGTCAGTTTAAGTACTAAGTATGCAGTATAAAGTAGATTCTCTGGAGAAATTTTTTGTGTCATTGTAAAGCTTCTAGAACTCATAAAATAGCTCTAATAGCTCTAGGTTCCCAAAATAGCTCTACTGTGAGGCTGCAAGGTATTTGTTTGTTTTGTGGGCTAGGTGCCAGGTTATTTCCGCATAGAAACGCATATGAAGAAAACTTCACAGGCTCTCTTAGCCCTCACAGGACATTCTGTGTGAGAGTGCAGTCTGCTCTCTCTCCATGTTCCTTTAAAAATGCTTATGATTGACAGTGAATTTATTTGCTGAATTTAGTAGAAATAATTTGCTTTTTATAAAAAGAAATGATGATGTGTTTCTCAAAGAACAAGCCCATGCATGTACAGAGAGAGCTCTCGCTTTCCACAGCTTGGATTGCCATCTTTTCCCAATGATGGTGCTTGAGGAGCACTGCCCGCTCTGTGCTGGGGAGACCTGTTAATACGCTGTTGTACAGATGCTTGACTGTGCCTCGTTGAAGCTTTGGTTTGACTCTTTGGCTGGAAGGTTGTAGGTAGCCTGTCAGCTGAGTAACCTGCAAGTTGTGTAAGACCAAGATCAGATTTGCTGGTTGGGTTGATTGACACTGGTCTGTGGGACTGTCTCAGCACCAGGAAGCACAGATGTCGCTCACCAGYAAAGAGCTGGGTGGCACTTATGTTTTATTGAGGGGAAAAACCAAGCTGGCAAAGGCTGGCTTCAGTTACAGTTTTGAGGAGATACTTCTGAGTAACAAATGGAAAGTTATGTATTATGCAGGTTTTGATTTTGTCTGTAATATAATGCTGATTTCAGTTTTTGGCATTTTTCGGTGCTGGTCGTCTCTGACACGTGTAGAGACTGGCCCTTTTTTAATACAAATTATCTCTCAGGAAAGATAAAATTGCTTAGTCTAAAAACCTTTTTTTCTGAATTAGTGGTTTCCTGTTCTGGTAGCAGTGTACTTTGTCAGGTTTTTGGGTTTTTTAAAATCAGATAGGAAAATCTTGTTACTACTAAAGAAATGTTTGTAATAAAGAAAAAAAATCTTAAGAGTATGAAAATCTCTTTCTCAGGAGAGCATAGCTTTTATTATCAAAAAACCACTGTTTGGTGGATCCTTTGCTGACTGTGGAACCATTTCTAAAAGCTTCCCTCCTTCTGGGGACTGACTGTCAGGTGTAGCAAAGCATTGAAAGGGAAGCCTCTCCAAGTGAGGAGGCAGATAAGGTGGTGGGTTAAGTGGTGTTTAATTGCCCTAACACAAATAAGGAGGATATTTGGTACTTTATGTGGTCCCTATACCTTCACATTTGCAGCAGAAGTACCTTTTGTGCAGTGGCCTTTGTCCGTGCTGTGCATACAATAGTGATTGGTCCTTACTGCAGATATGGAAAATTCATATACTTATGGTTTTCAAAGCTCAAAAAGTTCCACCTGGGGTTTGCAGACCCTGCTTCAACTGTGACACAGCCAGAGAATAATGTGTCAGGAGTTGTTGAGGATGGTTGTGAAAGGGGAGTTTTTTATCCAAAATCCACCATGTGAAGACTAAGTTTTGTGCTAGTACCTCAGTACCTTGTGTCTTTGCTTTTATCCATTGAGCAGGCTGGTGCTTTTACATATTTTATATGATTAGTTTCTGGGAGATGTGCCAGCTGTGCCTGTAGAAAGTTTTCTGTAATGATAATGTGGAAGAAGAAATTAGTCAAAGGACAGGATGACATAAAACCAGGGTTTTTTAAAGTAGTGGAAGAAACAGTGAGCTGTGAAGATATGATGAAGGGAATTCAGTGATAGCTGACCACCTAAATTGGGAAAGTCCAGTCCTGCTTTTAAAAATTTAGCTAGTTGTCCTAGATAAACAAGTTCACCTCTCCATAAGTGTCTGTGTTGAACTATAATGAAATATATAATTGACCTTATTCCATGCAGTCGTCAAATTCTTCCATTCCAGCAAATTCAGTGAAAAACAGAATACTTAGATATCATTAGTATTAGGAACTTTTTGGTTTTTTTTGTCTGGGATGGGAAAGGAATTGAAGTCCAGACTATTGAAATTGCACTGTAAGTATTCTAAAGGAATGTTATTCATAAAATGAAAATATCTGAAACCAATTTGGATATCTGGATTATCTTATTACTAAAATAAAAGTCCTTAGAACTTGGCATATAGTAATATGTAAGAGGAGCTTTGAATCATAAAATGAAAAAAGTCCGTTTTCATAAAATGTAGTACTTTGTTCTGTGTTTTTAAAAAAATCTCTAAGTATGGCAGTTTTGAGATTTGTGCTTTTATCGTAGTATAAGCCTAAGCCACCCTCTGATCAAGTAGTTTGCCAAATATAGTTATATTTCCATAATATTCTGGATGTGTGCCTAATCTCTTCTTCATATTTGACTCCTGATTTTTACAGAGATTGACATCAAGAGATGTTTTTGAAGTACAGGAATGTAATTGATACCCAGATTTCTTCTTTGTACGCTGTTGACATCCAGGTGAAGGGTCTATTTCAGTAATAATCCAAGACATTAGGTTCTTCGGCCTGTATTTGGGCACCTAGATAAATACCATGGCTCTCAATACCATCAGGGGTTCATTAGCCTTCAGTGTTTCTGTTAGCAAGTGTTCAGATTTCTGACTCATTTCTGATCTAAGATATTCAACAGCAGAGTGTTGTCACTGGAAAATCTTTTACTCAGCTTGCTACGTCCAAGTCCAGCAACAGACTACTCAGGATAAGTGTTGAAATGCATCAGCGTGTTTGAGATTGTAACTAATTCAACTTAATCAATTTCTAAAGAATGAAATTGGTTAAATGACTGTTTTAGCTAAAGAACTGTCGTTTGTTACAGAAGGTGAATGGACTGTTTTGCTACCCATTATACTTAGGCTGTGAAAAGGTGATCCAGTTGACCCTACAGTAATTTGGCGACCTCAGAAATGACATGAAAGTTCTTCATGTCTTTCTAAAGCTCTTATAAATACATGCTGCAATTGACTAATTCTTTTCCCCCACAACATTAAGAAATTAGGAAATGATTCTACACATTGGCCAGTGCAGTTGTAGAAGCTATTCATATTCTTTGGGGTTTTTTTGTTTGTTATTGATGGTGGTGGGCGGGGCGGGGGGGGGTGTGGTTGGCTAATATGTGTGTTTAACCTTACAAAGGATTCTTCACGAATACCATAAACATTGTTTTTCCTGACCTTGGAAGGTCATCTTCTGTCTCCGTCTRCATGCTTTTGCCTTCATCACCCAGTACCTCATACTCAACCCAGAATATTCACTCATTTGAGTGCTGTTAGTTTTAAAAGCTCAAATGATGTTGATTGAGAAAATAAACTTTCAAGTAGAGTTTCAATCTAGCATATTCTTCTAGACATTCGAATTAAAGTGTTAGTATTTCAATTGAAAGTGACAAGGAAAGTATTTCTTTGTAACACTTGTGAATAAATTACCACTGTGGTAACACAACAAACTAGAGATGAAGGAAAGTGTTCATTTACATTTCAGTAGTTGGAAGGTCTGTATTTTAGTGGTTGCCTCATATGCCAGAAATGTGCCTTTTAATTTACTCTTAAGTAAACAGAGATGAGTGGGGGGGGTGGTTTTTTCCACCAGTGATTTTCACTAGTTTCCGATGAGCATGGTTATGTTTGAATGATGGACTTGTTACTTGCTGGGCTAATCAATATATAAAATCACTTCCAAAATGAAAAAGTAATTATATGGGGGTAGAATATGGAAGGGAAATAAAGTAATAAAATGAAGTTAGGAAGCTGTTTGAAGATTAAGGCTGCAGATTAAACATTCATGAATAAATTATCAAAGACTTTATCAAATGGCTAAACCTTAGAAAAAGCTTGACAACACTCCTATGTCTGTTTTTCTTGTTTGTCTAGAATGCTTGCTTTATATAACTGCAAAAAGGCTTTCTTGTTCAAGGGAAATCATTTAGTTTAAAAACATTCTGACTTTCTCCACAAGTGATTTCTGTCATTTAAAGGAAATTTTTGTTCATAAGAGCATGCACCTGGCATGTTTTCAGACATGAGGCACAGGGTTCTGCATTTTCTTTTAAGATTTTTTTGTTGTTAACCTTTCCAAAAGAGAACGTGATGTTTGTGCTTTACATTGCAGACTTCATCTGCTTGGGTTTTCATGAGGTAATTGAAATACAATTCTTTTTCTTTCTTTTTTTTTTTTTTTCCCTGGTTTCTTCATTCTTCAAGGAACTTAGATAAAGCAATTCTAAGTCTTTATATTATTACAGTTATTAATGTACTGAGTTGCTAGACACTGAAGTAGTCACGGAAGATCAGTGAGGTGGCCACTGGGAGAGAATCACATGCCATGTTCACGTATAAGCTATAATGTATTTATTTGGCAAGACAGGTGCAGTAGGTATAGCAATTCCTATTCTACAAACAGGCATGTATCACAAATCAGAGCCTCAGTCCTACCCTTCAGACCTGTCCTGGGGCGGGGGAAAGGGATACTCACTCAGCCAGGCGATGTGTGAGGTGTGTGGGTCACAGCTCAGCTCCTGCATGTAGCAGTTGTTCTCATCAGACTGCAGCTCCTACAGGGTATCTGAAACCCAGGTATTGCATTTCTCCCTTCTGACCACTCTGCCTGCCCTGGGACTATTGCCTTAATTTTTTATTGCTCTCTACATTAGATCATTGGCACAGTCATATAGCCCCAGGCCARTGTCTCTGATTGCCTCCTTCCTTGTGGCTAATTAGTGGTTGCTGCTGTGGTTTCTATCACCCTCTGGCCGTCCGCCTATATGTGATATAGGAAATGTTGCCTTTGTTATCCAGCACATGCTGAATTAATCTAGTCAGTTTGAGCTGGACAGGTTTAGTTAAGTCTCATTTATTTAGGCACTGCCGTGGGTATGTTGCACTAGCTGTTGTGTATTGCGTAAGTGAGAATTATGGGCAGAATATTAACTAGAGGGGCTAATGGCAGCCCCAGATTAAGGTGGTACAGGTGCCCTGTAGTTACGAATATTGGAATAAAGGGACTATTTTGCACTACTCATCTGTGGTTCTGATCTCCCATCCCATCCATGCCAACCTCTGTGTCTTCCTATGGAAAGCAGCCACAGAGCTCAAGTAGTTGAGTGGTTAGAAATTGGATTTTCAGAGGTGTTTTGTAGAAGCTTTTCTTCTTCTCAAATGTCTTTGCCTGAAATGTAGTACTTCCCCAGTAACTGAGTTCTGGCAAGATGAAAGGGCGCCTAAAACAATATTCTTTCACTTTAAGACTGACTCTGAAAGCTGGTTTTGTGTTTTTCAGTGACTTGGATAAATTTTTAGTGATTTTAAGTTTATTCTTTCTAGGTAGGCAGCAACTGTAAATTGGCTGAAGAACCTGCAGAATATCAGAGAAGAGAAGTAGCTACTAATTCAATGGCACTTGGCTGAAATCTTTTCTAGAAAACAAGGCAGTATCTTTCAGTGCTGACTTCCTATGTACTGCTGGCTTATAAAGTCAGTTTCTCAGGGACCTTCTTGCCTGTAGGCAGAGACTTAGTTCATCTGTTCTAAGTGTATAATAATGATCTGGACCACAGTGTGCCTATCTTTTTCCTAACCCAGTATAAACATATAATATATAGTTCCCATATAAATATTGAACTATATGATTCTATGGTGAAGAAGCATTTGTTTGTATTCCTACTGATTCTCAGGTTTTTGAGATTTAAGTTTATTTAGGAAAGAGGTGTAAAGTTGTTCGACCATTTTTTCAGAATGTACCAATGAAATAGATGCCAGAAATCTTGCAGATCATATTCAAGAAAACGTATCTTTAAAATTGGTGGAAACTTTCCTAGGATAAATCCGACTTTAGAAAGAGACAGAGATGTTGATTCAGATTCAGAGGGGAACCCTCAAAGTCATGATTAGAATTGTTTTTCTCCTGTACAGTAATGTATAAAGGGAAGAGAAAAAATGCAAACTTCTGATTTTAGAGGGGCTTGGTATCCAGCTCCTGTAATCCTTGTCTGTAGGCCTGTATAAATGTTTTCCTTTACTTCTTGGAGATGCTGAGAAAGCAACTGAAAAGAAGGGGGCCTCTAGGTCTTAACCACACATCCTGTACATGACAAATGAGCAGCACTTAGGTTATTTCCATTTAGTCTGGAGTCCTGTCCTGCACCTGTGCAAATGATAGCTTGAGAGGTGGATTTGGAGTAATGCACTGGGTCAGCACGTGGCAGTGGATCAGGCTGGTATTATTGAGGCAGCATGTCTGGATGGTTTGCAACACTTTTGTCTGCACTGATGGTTCAGTTTAGAGATATCAGTTCAAATTCTTTTCACCTCTGAAAAGCTTTAAAAGTGACGAAAGTTTTGAGTAGGTCCTGAGGGACCATATTGCCTCCATGTATGGGACTCATGTGCTGAAAGGTTTCATAGAATTTAAGAATAATGCCCACAGCGTGAATCACTAATGCCATTGCCGAGTTTGCTGGGATCCAGCCATGATTCCTGCATTTCTTGAATGTCGCTACTACATCAGCTTCTCAGGACATTTTGTCCAAACACCAGGAGGTTGACAGACAGGTCCATGTTTGGCCTGCAGCATTACTTGCACTCTGGTGCTGTCAGTGGTGAAACTGTATAGCATGGACTCAAAGCTGACTGTAGGTGACAGCAGGTGTTCCATTACTCACTGTCTGATAACCCTTTTCTTGCCTCAACCCCTGCTGACCAACACAATGCAGCATACTGTTCCACTGGACGTGTGATTGAATCTGTTTGTGGCACTCAGATAATGCTGTGTAGGTTCCTGAAGAATGCTGGTGGGGTTTTTTACTAGCTCCTTGAAAGATCCGTGAAGACATGATTTTCTGTACTGTTTTGCTAAAACTGGATTCCAAAGCATGGAGCAGCAGATGATGATGAAGTAGTAATAGTTTGCTCTTTTACAGTATGTTGATCAAATATCCTAAGCTGCTTTGCACACATCATATTTACCAGCATCATCCAGAGTTTGGGATGGTTGTACCTGGGGCCTGGAGAGGTTTTACAAGCAGCCCAGAATCACAAAGTACAAATCCATTAAGAATCTGGAATTGTCTTCTTCCATGATATTCTGGTCTCAGTGTGTGCTTAACAGCACATTACACTGATGGTCTGCAATGAAGACTTCATAAAGGTACACCATTTAACCATTTTAGGACTTGTTGGTGCTGCACTCTGCAGATCTTTGCAAAGGCAGAGGAAGCAGCCTCTTGTCTTATTGTGAACATCTTTCAGGTGATTTTAGTGCCTGACCGTGCACCCCTGTGAGCAGAATCTGTAATGGAAAGTTATCCCTTTATGGCGTTTCAAAATATTGGCAGCTTCTTATGTGCTTACTTTTGGAATAACTGTTTCAAAGCTGTTTGTCATTAGTTATATTTGTAGAAACATGTATGTTTATTTTTAAAAAGGTATTTATGTAAAGTAATTTTGGTGGGTTTTTTTAATATGGCTGCACATATTTTTTTTTTTCCTGCAAAATATATGTCTGGTATGGCCTCAGTATTTATGAGATTTTCCATAGTGAATCATATTTAAACAGTAGGTTTTGGTTGGAGTGGGAGGCACAGAGTGGATTCTTTCTTGCTCTTGATCCAGGACTGTTTTCTAGACTACTCTATATTGATTATTTTCCCCATTTTGTGATCCAGACAAGATGCTGTATCTTTCATAGAATCATAGAACCATTCTGGGTTGAAAGGGAACTTTAAAGGTCAGCTAGTCCAACTCCCCTGCCTTGTGCAGGGATATCTTGCCAAGAGAAAGGAACCTTGCACTTGGCCTTGTTGAACCTCGTGAGATTCCCAGGGACCCACTTCACAAGTTGGTCCAGGTCCCTCTGGATGGCATCCAGTCCCTCAGGCGTCTCAATTCCACTGTCTGTGTTACTGACGAAGATATTGCAACCAGCTACTTAATGTTCACAGTCCTTTTGTCTGTAAACAGAGTATTACAAACCTTATTCAGAGACTCTAAGTTCAAGTATGTAAAAGGGCAGTTACATTTCATTTGTGGTACCACAGGTGTTGTATTTCATTAGTGTTGCATTAATAAGAGTAAGCCTTGGAAAAATATCTTGGATCACACTGCATTCTCTGGCGACTGAGTAACAAGAAGATATTTGGAAGCCAAAAGACTTCTTTCTAGTTGTGAGTACAACTGGGAACCATTGCTGAGAATGACTTTTGTCTACTGTTCCAAATTTTATATGTGATCCTTGATCTAATAAATGAGGTGGGATCCTATTAAAGGGGCCTGTTAAACTTAATGTGCCATTCTACTTGCATGCTACTGGTGCTGTTTTGTCAAGAGGGTTGGCTGTTCATATCTTATTTTCTCAAATACATTACACTGTAATAGTGTGTAAGTTTGTTAAGCACCTGTTCAGGATAAAGTGCTGGCAGCGTTCACAATAGAAATTGCTTTATAATATGACCTATGAAAAAGGCTGTAGAAACACATTACAGTACTTTGAAATTGGCACAGTCCTGTGCCATTCCAGCTTGCTTCCAAGAAGAAAATACCATTGACTCTGGCAAGATAATGTGCCCAGATATGAAATCCATCACCTTAAACAATGAGAAGCTGACATAGCATTGTAATTGTACCAGTGTGGGCATTGTGCCCAGCTGCAGATGTCTTTAGAGTTCATTGCTTTAGACAGGAATAAAATCCCAGTCTGCACATTTGCACGTGGCTGTTGTAGAGTTGGCATGAACTCCTGAAAAAGAGAACTGGCTATTAAGAAAACAGTTACACCTCCTGCAGTGATAATGTTAAGTCACTGATGTGAAAACATGCATAGCTATCTGTGCTGATGCAAACTATTTCTGTGGAGCAGGTGATATTTAGATGTGGTCTTTTAAAGCTCTTGCAGTACTTGATAAATGATCCCTCTTTTTAGCAGTAGTGAGTTTTGAGAAGTAGATCTTGACCTTGAAATAATTGAAAAAATGTCTTTAAAAAGATTTTAGTGTTGAAAAAAGAAAACCTGCACATACTGGTTTGGTGTGTGTTTGTTTGTTTGATTGGCTGTTTTTTGTTAACTTTGAGGGTTTTGTTTAGATTCATTAAATACCAGTATATATTTCTTAATACTGTCATTGTGAGGTTGGACTTGAAACCTGTCCTAGAGACTGCTGTGATAGAGTAGAAACTACGTTTTAATTTCAGAAGTACCCACAATACTGTGAGGAGATCAAGTATTTGCAGGCTTGAGATGTGGAGTAGTGTATTAACAGTATGAACATTCTAGATACATAGGTGTTGACCTTGCACTGAAGAAACAGTAATAAACATAGTAGTGTGATTTTATTCTAATATGTGATAATCCTATTAACTAAACATTTCAGATTCAGCTCATTATGATTTGTGAATACAGAACATTTAATCTCTTCCCTAATGTAATAGTTTGGATATTAGAGGAAGCAGACACAATCACATTGGAAAATAGAAAGTGGGTTAGATGCTTTTAATGTTCCTTGACTAAGATGTTGCAGTAGATGGCTGACCTAAGACTTGATAGTAAATATCCTGTCTTCAGGTGCAAAGCATAGCAAGTGTGAATGTCAAGTGATGCACATTTTAATTTGAGCTTTTAGCTTCTGTATTTTTCCAGTTGATGTGGTGATGATGAGATCCTGAGAGCCAAAATGAGTGACTCCTGATAGAAGGAAAATAGCAAATTAGAGCCAAGACGTTAAGGGTTCTGAAAAGTTTCAGAATATTCACATATGCAGCAGGATTCTAAATCAGATACCGTTTTTGTTCTCAATCTCTTTAGGCTTTGAAACTGAGTTTTTGTGTTGACTGAGAAAGTAGTCTGAACTCCTTTAAGAGTTTCTGGTATAATCTTTACAATACTTTGTTGCTGTGTTGATGTGAAGATAACAAAATAATGGTTGTGTACTTGTCAGATTTTCATTAATAAAAAACTGCAACAAACAGCTACTAATTTCCAACACTACACATTATGCCCTTTTATCAAAAATTCTCATTTGTCAAGCAGGTTTTAACTGAAGGAAGTTTTCAACATCTAGTACAGCAATTGAGAATGAAAATTGACAGTTGCTTGTGATGTTCTACGAAATGTGAGCATGGGTTAAGAAGATTGCAACTCTCAATCTGAGTTTGTTGGTAATTTACATATGTGACAGTATCTTGAGTTTGAAAAATTAATTATGTAAGAAAGGGGTGATGCCTGTGCACTTTACTGCTATGGGATGTGCTGACAGTCTCATGACATGGAAAAAATATTGAGATAACTGGACAACTGGCTAGCATTTTCATTGTGAAAGTGTGCTGTTGAAGACTGTCCAGATGCAGACAGGTGTGCTTAGGTCTCGTGGAAAGCAAAGAAATATCTGGAAGATGGTTCTACACTGAGTAGCAAGCAAAAATGAGGTCATTCAGAAAACTGAGACTGATCCTTAATATGAGTAGGTACTGGATACAGGAGGCTGTGGCAACTGTTTGGTTTTCAGGAAGAAGGTGGAACAGAAAAATACTTGCACCTTTACTGTAATGAAAGAGCACTTTTTACTCATGTCTGGTATTTTCTACCCTGTTGTGTCTATCTGGTGCAAAACTTCTTAGTGGAGCAAAGATACTGTCATAGTCATCACTGAAGTTTTCAGCTCTCTATGACGTATGAAAAACATAGTGATCAAGATTTTACATTGCATGCTGAGCGAATGACTTGGGTACCAGTGCTAATTCAGTACATCTAGATTTTCTCTGTGGTCGATTCACTGTCTGGGAGAACTGCACAACAGCATTGAACAAACTCTTAGAGTTGTTTATGCAGTTTAGAAGACTTGGGAAGGTAATTTCATTAATCCCCTGCTGATCCTGCTGTGAAAAATCTGTATTAGCCAGAGAGTATAAACACATGAAGATTTTCAAAAGCTCCACGTACCTGCAATTTTACTAGTGCTAGCAAACTGATTTCCATATTCAATCTGTTTCTTCAAGCAGAATTAATAACCTGATTTCAAATAGCTTTACCCTCCAAGCTGTTCTTCCTCAAGTATTTACATAGATTGCATACACTTGCATACTTTAACATCAAAAATTTGGGATGCACACTTTCTGATTATGAAGAAGAAATAATGACTTAATAGCCTTAACATCTATAGCAAAACTCTTCAGAGGAAATGAGTTTTTGCTGTGCATGGCAGTCTGATAGATGAGTCAACTACTTATGAATTTGTTGTCTCAGTGTTTCTTTTTTACGTCAAAGGTTATACCTTACATTATTTTTTTTCGTGTGTTGAATGGTGAAAGTTACATTATTGTGTTTCAGAACATGAACTCAGTGTTACTTAAGATGGACAATGTACCAGTGGCACTGCTAGTAATGGTGCTGCTAACAGCAACTGGGTTTTATTTAAGCATTTTGTTCTCTGGATCTCAAGTGCTTTATAGAGGCAATTGTAATAGCCTGTGTACTAAGCACATGCTCTTTGTAATGTRGTGCTGGAGAGTTTGTGGCTTGGAAGGAGAAATAAAGAGGGGCTTACACTCTGTGAATGTCGTTGAAAAACAGCCTTTATTGAATGGACTGAAAGGGAGTGGATGCTGCAGTAAAGGGCCAAGCCAACCCCATGTATTCTTTACCTTAACTATATTTCAAAACTGGGGGAACTAAGGTTCAATGGAGAACGTGCCTCGTCTGTAGGTCATTTTAGACAGGCTTTAGGCAAGGCCAAGGAGAGTATCAGACTTACGAATCAAGTGAACCTTTGTTTTCTGCCTTTATGTCTTTGTTGGGTTTTACTTTTAGAGGGAAGTTGGCTTATATCTTGTTATGCCTTAGAAGAGGTAAAACAGTAACATCTTATTGAAAGCCTGAACAGTCAAAATCAGGGTTTGATCATAGGGTGCTAGGTGCATTTACTGATTGTTCTGTAAGTGGAGAAACAATCTGTTTCTTTGGCTGTTGTGATAATGAGATCCCAAAAGGCTCAAAGCTTCTCTCCCTCCTCCCTTTCCCCACCACGTTTTTCGTTTTAATAGGTAATAGCGACATGACTCAGTATCTGGGTGTCAAAGCACTCTTCATGGTGAATTGAGCAAGAGTTTCAAGAGCTTAAGAGTGAGTAGGCTGCCCCTGTTGATGTCCTGTTGACCACCCTGTTGCGGATTTGTGTCTTTGTCTCCTCATCCAAAAAGCAGCTTTAATGGTAGATATCTGACATCCCACCGGTATCTGAGTGGGTGTTCTTCTGCACAAGAATTAATACAATCTTTCAAAAGGACAGATCAATAGCTAAAGGTGTGCCTTTATCTAATAAGTGAATGTTGCCTTAATTTTAAATTGTTCGCTGAAGTGTTGTCTTTAAGTTTTCTCGTGACAGTTTCTGAATCTGTCTGTTATCTAATTCAATTAAGCTTGTTTGCACCAGAGACTCATATTCACTAATAATGAAATTTGTGGGGGGTTTTGTCTGATTGTTTTCAATTCTTGACTTGGACAACATGAATTGTTTGCTCTCACCAACAGCTTGTGTGAGTACGTAAGTCAGGAGTCACAAATAACAACAGTAAAAATTCTTTGCTTCCCTGAGTTTTACTGTGTTTTAGTGAAATGCAAAACCTTATAATAATATGGTTAATATTAGCTTTTTCTCTTTTATTTGTGTTTGGCTTACCTGAAGACCTGGTAGACTTTCAGATTCAGCATTGTGTGGACCACAGGAAGGGGCTGCTTCCCCTAGGCGTGCTAAACCTTGCTTCCTTTGCTGTGTGTGTTTGTGCACTCTAGCATTGTCTGCTTTGTGGCTGTATTTGAAAGGCCACAGTAAACAGGTGGCTTTCCAGTGTCTTTTCAGTTTGGATAGGCTTTTGCTGATTGCATTCACTATCACTTTAACTAGGGTAAATATTGTAGTCTTAATTCGGCACTGATGTTTGGGCTTTGATATTCAGCAGATGGTCATGACCTTGTAGTAACATCTGAGAAATACTGCCAGACCCCCTAGCATGCTTGCTCATGAGTGGCATGGAGGACTTAGTCTGTGCCTTTATCCAAGAGAAATTATTCCAATTGCTCTCTGGCTTGCCAAGTAGGTTTATATGCAAACTATAACCTGTTCCAAACATCATTGCCAAGTTAGTATTTTGTTCAGGAACATATGAGTTCATGTCACTGATTTTGGGATCCAAGTAAAGCTGTAGCCTCTTTATTTTTTCTGCCAGAGCCCTACACAGATGTTTTCGCAAGACAAACACTGGACACTTTTAGAAGATCTGTGGCCCTTGCTGGGAGATAGTTGTTACTGTAAGGGAGTATGAGGATGACTCGCTTCCTGACTCAGGCAGTCCTTGAAGTTAAACTTTAAAAGAAGATTCTTAGATTAATTCTTAACCTTGATGGGGGTTAAAGATATAACTTCCCATTATATGATGAATATAGCTTTTCCCTGCCTCTAGTAAAATGCAACACTTAGTCATAGCAAAGTGCTAATGTTTAACTTCTTGTAAGTTCTGCTCTCAGGATATTTAAGTACAGCACCATATAAATTTATTAACTCTGGCCAGCATTTTAGATGTAATACAGAGCCTAGTGCTTTTCAACATCCCATTCTGTTAAGGCTGTGTTAAGTCATGCTGTCCAGTTTCGCTAAGAAAGATGTTTGTAAAAAGTGGTTTATTCCTTTTGTGACATATTGTGTATGTCACATCTGGGCAGGTTAAGAATGTAACTCTTGCTCAAACATCTGTACAAGGAACAGYTTTCCGTCATGGTCAGCTCCCTGAAGGTTCAGTTGTGATGCTGAGACCCAGATTTTCAATAGTTCTGCACACGTCAGACTCCTTGCACCTTGACTTGCAGGTAAAAAGCCAAGATCTCATCGTTTCCAAGCTTGTTATGCATATTGTCTTTTCACTCCGAATGTTATTGCCACTTACTGATTATGGAAAGCTACAGTTGTGTTTTGTAGATAGAAGAATAAAAGCAGGTTGCCCTGTTGACAGTGAGGTGTGTTTCCTTTGCAAGTGGCTTACACTCATACCCACACATGCGTGGACACAATTAGAAAAGTATGCTGCTCTCTATGAATTTGATTAACTTAAATCCCAGCTTTGACTCTGTACTGGTAGTAGGTGTGTAAAAACTTTATTAATATCTTTGTTTCACTTTCTGAAAATACTGTGAGTAAATTTTGCACCTAATCTTCATGCATAAATAATAATAGGTTATGTGTAACTGGTGTGTTATTTATTATCTTATTTACAGAGCAGCATATGTAAACTATTATATGCTAGAGGACAGTTAGTTTTGTAATATATTATGAAGAGTATCCGTTACATTGCTTTTTCTTTGAAACTGTGCCAGATCTCAAGATGCTTCTTTTAAATTCAGCACTTGTCCAAGTAAAAGCCCCACTGCTTCAGGGGAAGATTTGCGTCAGTCAAAGTTGATAAGGCCCTCTGGAGTTGCCTTAAAGTAGAAAGCTCTTCTGTGTGTGTATTTGACTCTGTATATTTGTGTCTGGCAGTCTAAAATGATAGATCAACTCCATGTGCTTTGCTTGAGATGGAATTTTTTTAGTTATATGTACTGCTAGTCCATTTTCTTTGTATGGGTAAAGGATGAGCTATATAAATTAATATGAACGGTCATTAGATTTTTGAAGTCTCTTATTATGTCACGAGAAAGATCTTGATAAAAGAAAAGGGCACAGGTTCCACCTGTGAAAAGGCAATAATAGAGGGGATTAAGTTCTTTAAGTTCAACATGGGGTTACAGTTGGCTGACAAAGCTACAGCATTGGATGGTTTCCAAGCTACCGTAGATACAGCTGGTCACAGAGAAGCAGCTGAGAGCATCCATTCTCCTGTGCTCTTTTCTCCAAGTTCTCCATATGTGGGATGTATGCTAAGATTTACATTTATATTAGACAATTTTTGAAACTTTAAAATAATTGACAAAATAAAACAACTCACTGTAGTACTATAAGACACTTTTATCCATTAATTCTTTTGTCTTACTCTGAGCCTGACCTGAAAGTAAAACTTTCCTTCGTTGTCCTCTTAAATTATGGATGAGACCTGTACAGCAAGAATAATCCAAGTTCTGGTTGTTTTGGCATCTGCTGGAGGCTTCTTTTATTGTCATTATGCACTGCACTCACGTCTCAACCTGAAGTAATGTCCAGTGGATGAAACACAAGCTGCTATATTTCATAAGTATAGTCTCACGAGAGTGTTTAAAGCATGGGAGATTGCCCTTTCTCTGGAGATTTTTTGAGGGGGAAAGTTTGCTATTTGAAATAATCGAGACTAAGGAGCGGGATGTAGCCCAGGATAATAAAAGTATTTTACTGGTGTCTGTCAGGTTGAATATGTGTCTCCTTAGGAACCAGAGCCTGTATCACTGCTAAAGTTCACAGATGTAAACCAACGTGAATGTATTCCTTTCTCACTATTATTTTTGATCTTTCGCAGTTGTGTACCTCCTGTGTTAATTCAGACAAAATATTTTGAAGCATTTGTGTGCAGTTTGTTGTTTTCCACTTCTATAGGTGAATGGTGCATTGAGAGAGGGAATGTTTTTGTAGATTATCCAGAAGAAACTGACATTTGTAGTTTAGGAGTAAGGCAATCCTAGCACAATTTTTATTTATGTATTTACTTTTGTTTGTAAGCAATAATTGTGCTACTTTGCTGCTGTTATGCAATAGAGACTTATTGAACCTTTTAAAGCCACTTATTATTTTTTGTAATTAGAACTAACTTGTGCAGCTGTCACTAAGCTCCTCGTCAGATGATATATGTATTATGTTAGAAATGAGAGGAGGCACGTGAGTAAGACTTTGAAAGGAATATGCACTGCTCAGGGTAGGGTTTTATGTTTAAATGGGTGATCAGCATGTGTGTGAGACCAAGATGATTGCAGTACCAGTGCCTGACTAGTTATGTGCTGCCTTTAATCCTGTGATATTGTATTTCATTGTCTCCCAGTACACTACTGTCACAACTGAAATAAAAACCCTCTAAATTCAATGAACACTTTAATCTGTCATCATAATCAAGAACTCTTGTCAATCATGGCTTAAAAGTTAAGCACGCGGATCAAATCTGTAGTAAGAGGAGACACCTGGACTCCACAATGTAAGTGGAGATAGTCTAGGATGCTAAATATTTGTTTCACTTGCCTTACACAGTTTTAACTGAATACGGTGTTGATGCTGTTGTTCCTCATCTTTAAAAATCTGGAAAGGTTACTCAGTGACTTTTCAGGAGAAAATTTTTAGGATAAAATGAAACTGTGACAAATTACGTGATGGGAATTTTACTTGTTTGTGGCAACACTTTGGATTTTAGGTTTGCTCTTAAGCTGAGAAGAAAAAACAGGATATGTGGAAAAGCTGAGTACCTTATAAAAATATGTTGAGGTAGAGCACCTCAGGTTTACCAAAGGCACTAAAACTGAAAGAGACTGCAGTCATCTAAAACACTTTTGTTAGTTTAAATCTATACTCGTTGAAAATTGTAGCAAAACTCTCATGCTATGATGAGCATTCAGAGTAATCTGAATTGTGATCCTTAGGTAATTTTACTTTCATTACTGCCAGGGAAAATAACATCAGCAACTGTGATGAGGGTTGTGAGGAGCTGACATACTGTTGTTAGCATTGCCTCTCCCTTGTCATTGTGAGACTGGGTTTTCAGTTGCTTACCTTTTTTGCCAAAAAGCAACTGCAGTCTTTTGTTTTTTCTTTGTAAGCAGGACCAGATGTTTAAGAATGAAAGTTAAAGGAAACATATTCTGGCCTTACTTTTTCTTTGTGAATTAGATCTCACATAGCCTTAATTTGGAGTGAAAGATTAAGATTTAACCTTGGCTGATATCAAGTCTATGTGACCTTCTGCTATTGCCATGTGTGGGGAAAAGATGACAACTCAACTTTCATGAAGTTATAAGCCTTGGAAAAAACATCCTTTTCATATGGTTAACACATCCCATGTTTGCACTGAGGTGAGCTATCCTGACTGTTCCAAAGCACAACTAACAGCCTGTGGTTCATCTCCCAAGAGTACTGAGAGTGTATAATCCTCACGTGGGTGCTTGAGCAGGACTTTTTTTCCAGCTGTTGCACCTAGCTGCGTCTGTACTGGGCCTGGAAGCTGAGAGCCATATGGCCAGCAAGGAAAAAGGATGAATTTTAAAGAGCAAAACAAGCAAACAAAATCAGATTGATGAAATGTGAAGGGAAAAGGACATGAGGAATGTGGTGGGAAGTTATAGCAGAAGGACTAAATTGATGTAAGACTTGTGAGGAAATAGAAAAAGCTGTTTTGAGTCTAACATGGTGTGGGGATTTCAGCCCTGGTGTGGCCCACACATCTAAGCCTGTGTTCACACCGCTGTGACATGGAAGAGGTGTCCTTTTGTTTTGAGGAGGGAAGAGATATATGCCTTTGGTTACTTGAGGAAGCTTTGAGACCATGGGTTTGCTCAGGTCAGAGTGAACCTTCAGAGAAAGGAATGACCAAAGTCTCCCATGCACATGCAAGGCTRTGAAAGGCTTAGATGAAAAATCACTCAGACTGAGTGTAACTCGACACAAGTAGCGTGAAAGCCACAGCCAGGATGGACAGCTGCTCCGTGCTTACTGCATGGAAGGGTACTTGCCATTCACTGGGATTGAGGAAGGTACTGAATGGTATGGAGAAGTCCCCATTTCTCAACTGCACTACCTGGAATGCTGCAGTCCTCCTCTGTCCTGACCTGTAGCTAGTGTTATTGTGTAAATCGTAGAGGAGGAGTGACTCATTCTTGGAATTTATGATTTGACTCTCTACTTGAGACCTATTGTGTCCAAAGCACTACAGTTGAGAAGGATAATATGCTTTACACTGTTGTGTTGTTCTCATTATTTGTCATTTTCTTGATGGCAGAACTTTGACACTGGGTTATAATATGCCTTCCTAAAGGTGGATGGAGGAATAGCCTTTAAGGACTTCGAATTCTGAGGATTTTGCTTTTATACAACTATGATTGTACCATGTAGTTACTTAACCATCTGRCTGGCTCTGTTCTCAAAAAAGTGTCTAAATTTCTTTCTGAAGGTAATTCAAATTATGTTGAAGCTAAAGAATAATTTAATTCTGATACCTTGTTTCTTATTTCATCTACGTTATTATGTGAAAAAGTTAAATGAAGCTTAAATAGTTTTTCTCAATATGACATATGCTTTTTGCATCATAGGGCCAACTATTGATATGGCATGATAATAATACAATGGAATGGCCAGTTGAAATTATAATACTTTCATGCCGTGCTAGTATAGAATAGCTATCCCTACATGCTTCAGCTGTCCCTCAGCAATATTTGTCAGCCAGGTGATAGCAGCTATTTCTGTGTTTGCAAGATGACTATGTGTGTTTCAAGTGTTACATGTTCATTAAAATACTTTAACAGCCTTACCAATAAAATTTAGTCTGTAGGAACCATCAAACTGTTCCAGCTCAGGCTACTGGGATCTATTTCAGACCACTTTAGCAAAATAGTTCATAATTATATCTGGATACAAATGCTGGGATCTGACATGCATAATTTCATTGGTTGCCTTATAAATGTGAATCTTCACCTCTGTCAGTATTTTAAATATCATGAGTTACTTGTGTTCTGCCACAGCTCTGTGGTGATGCAGCAACCTGTAAAAAATGGGAAGTTCAAGAACCTATTCTTTCTGCATTCTTAAGTCTTCCTAAAATGAGCTCACATAAGAAGCAGTGTTTCTTACCCCAGTCCTCCTACTACTGAATAAAAAAGAGAGAAAATGTCATTATGATTAAATTTTGGTACTGTAACGCATCATGAGACTCCTGTGATTCAGTAACATTTTGATATATGTGTGAGTAGGTCAGTGAAGGCACTCCTGGAACTACAGCTGTGGCCAAGGACATGACCGAAGTGTTGGCATATGTAAGGATAAAGTATAATGCAAAACAATGCTGTAGCTCTGTTCGGTAAATCAGTGGTTCCACTTTCGCTGGAGCACTCATCCCTCCTATAGAACATGAAAACAACAATAATGTAAAAATGCAGAGGAAAACAGTGGTGGGAGGAGGATTTGTAGACAGAACAACTTGCTCTCACTCCTCTTACCTGTGTTGATAAGGTCATGTGTGGTATCTATAAAGCAGATAACCCACCTTATATTGTGACATTAAGAGAAGACCCATGCACCTGATACTTCATGTAGTGTTTAATGAACCCAGGCTTCAGATTGGGATGGGAACTGGTAGCCAGCAGAACACGTAAAGGGGAAATATCCATTGGAAACTCAAGCATCTAACCCCAGGGAGAAGCACCAGAAACATTCACAAAGCTCTCAGGCAGCTTCAACCCAACCAATTGAGGCCTTGGCAGGGAAAACCTGACTTCAAACACTCCAGTGCCTGGATCTGAATAGAACCAAACAGGTGTAATATATTCATGCCAGAGAAATGTATCTGTGAGGAGTGCAGCTGGAGAGGGAGAGAAGTGAAAGGTGTGCAGTGTTTAGGGAATGCTCAAAACCCAGGGTTACTGTGAACCGCCTACTTCAACTGTTACAGAAGGGAAGCACCTTTGGACTTACAGATGAGATGGAAAACAGCTGGTGATGAGTGGTGTCCCTCACAGCTCCGTACTGGGGCTGCTGCTCTTTAATATATTTGTCAGTGGCATAGACAGCAAGATCGAGGGCACCCTCAGCAAGCTTGTAGATGACATGGACTGAGCAGTGCAGCTGACACAACAGAAGGACAGGATGCCATCCAGGGGGGACATGGACAAGCTGTAGAAGTGGACCCATGAGAACTTAATAAAGTTTAACAAGTTCAAGTGAAAAATGCTGGGTTGGGGCAATCCCAGACATGCGTTGAGACTGGGAGAAGACCTCGTTGAGAGCAGCCCTGTGGAGAAGGACTTGAAGAGCTGGACATGAACTGACAGCGTGCAGTCACAGCCCAGAAAGCCAAACGTGTCCTGGGCCGCAGTACAAGAAGCGTGGCCAGCAGGAGGAGGGACCTGGACTACTGTGTCCAGCTCTGGACCTCCTAGCATAAGGACAAGGAGGCCACCAAGATGATCAGTAGACTGAAGCCCCTCTCCTGAGAGGACAGGCTGAGAGAATTAGGGTTGTCCAGCCTGGAGAAGAGAGGACTCCGTGGATCCCTCATTGTAGCTTTTCAGTACCCAATGGRGGCTTATAAAAAAGAGGGAGAACAACTTTTTACACAGGCAGATAGTGATAGGACAAAGGGCAACAATTTTAAAGTAAAAGACAAGAGATTTAGATTAGAAGTTAGGGAAAAATTCTTTACTGTGAGGGTGGTGGAACAGGTTACACAGAGAAGCTGTGGCTGGTGCTTCTCTTGAAGTGTTCAAGGCCAGGTTGGATGGGACCCTGAGCAGCTGATCTTGTGGGTGGCATCCGTGCCYGTGGCAGGAGGATTGGAACCAAATTATCTTTAAGGTCCCTTCCAACCCTGGCCTGTCTATGATTCTGTGAAAATAGATATATGTGTGTGTGCAGGTCTGGCTATTTTACAGGTGATGATATTGGGATTCTTCCTCAGCAGTATCTGGTACTAAGGAAATCATGTTATGCTAGTTGTCTCTAGTCAGATGGTATTTAGCATGTACAGAAATGGAATGAGTAATCTGACTTAGGGCAGTCAGGTTTCTTTGCTGTGGGGATCAGACAGACTCATTTTTGATATTTCCTCAGCCAAGTTACATAATAGCTTCTGACATGTATCCAAGCCCTGCAATGCAATGATATTTCATGGTGAGCCAAATAGATGATGTACTGTGTGTGAAACAATGAATGTTATTTATCCAGCCGAGGCTCGAAATGAGATAGACAATTTTATGAGGTAGGAAGTTCAGGCAGGCTGTCACAGACAGACTGAGGTACAAAGAAGACTGACACGTCAGGTGGAATGGTTACGCAGAGTGTGAGGAAAGAAGAGTCCAAGTGTTACATGAGTTAAAAAAGCTGAGAAAAGAGAGAGCAGAAAAGGCTGATGAAGAAGCCTGGAATAGATCCATGCAGAGTTTATAARAACATGCTCAGCTGTGGAGATAGAAATCTTCCCATTGATGGCAATGCTATGAGAAGGGACCATGGATATCTGTTGAATTCATGTTGCCCAGAGRCCCACTGGATGAGTGCTCAGCCCAGGGGGCTGTTTCAGTGCTGTTTGCTGRGGGTGGTGACCATCCTGGCAGGAGGAGGATAGCAGGATGTGGCACTCTACTCACACTCCAGCATTACCTGGAGCCACCACATTGCTCATGGCATGCATATTTCACAGGAGGAGGTGTAAGGTTTGGAGGCTGCTACTCTGCTCTGCTGCCTACCTGCAGTGCTGGCCTGCATCGTCACCTGGTGCTCCCACGGATATAAGGCAGAGGTGCCAGTTTGCTGGGAATGCTCTCCTCTCCCAGTGGGCAGTGAGGGATTGGCTCTGTTCAGTACCCTACTCCATTCTGAGTTTGACAGGGACAAATGTGAGGTGGGATAAAATGGTGACAGCTAGGTTGTACTCTGGAAGTGGAAAGGAGGGAGTTGGATCTGTTGACAGTTTGGAGTGATGGAGCTTGAAATGCAAGCAATAGCAGTTTTTTTACCAGTGTTAGAGTTGAATCAGAAAGGATGGTTTGATTGGTGTAGTTCAGCTGGCTTCTGGTTGTTTTAATCACATGACTTCAGCAAGGTTGACAGTTCTATGCCTGATGATACTGAAGTAATTCTACTACTTTCAAAGTTGCTCAGGATTTACTCTGAGAATGTGATTGGGTTAATTAATTTTTCTGACTTGACAGACAAAATCTTATCTTGCTGTGAACTTCGTGTAAAATGGGATGTCCTTCAAAATAGCTGGCAAAATATTCTTCTTGTCATGCACACATGGAATACTTGTTACCTTTAACAGTAGCTATGTGTGTGTGTGTTAAACAGCATATGAGCAATGCCCTGGGCATCAGAGGGTAAAAGAGGGAACAGGATTCCGAACTCTTGTGTTATTCTTAGGCTGGTGCATGCTTTGGTGTAGGAGCTCTTGCTCACAGTGATGGKGAATAGCTTTTGGAGTTTGGTATAACCAAAGATAGGTAAATCCTTTTCCTTTGACTTGATGATGCCACTGTAATTCTTTCCAAAATTAGGACAAACTTGACTTTCTAGATCAGCTGGTGACCAAATGACAAAGCATTTGATATTCCTGGCAGRTGCTGATAGGGGGACTCTAGGTCTCGTCTGCTAAATGTGGTGGAGATTTTTTCAGTCTACTGTTTCTAAAATACAAATTTTGTTCACTGTAAATATATCAATAAATCAAAGAGTATGGGTGGTTTTGTGCATTTTTTGTGGGATAGGAGGGGTCTTTTTGGTTTATTTGTGGTGGTTTTTTGTTTGTTTTCCAGACTCTTAGGGTAGGTAAGAAAGGCAAAACTTTTTGAGCAGCTGACATTTTGTACTTGAGAAGATAAATTCAGATAAGTAATTGAATTTTGGTTTCAATTCATTTTTAGTTTCTTTCAATTCCAAAATTCCCTTCATAAATATGGAATAGCAGTGGCATTAATTTTTTTRACATTTGAATGGAAAAAGAATCCTTTCTACACTTTCTGTTCGTAGGATTTAGATTCATAAATGCTTCTAGAAGAATAAAATAATTTCAAATATTTTGAAACTAAATTAAGTAAAAAACGAAAACCAGGTGATTTGTCATTTTATTCTTACTCCCTACCTCTAGGTAAATGTAGTGATCTTAGGAAAACAATATATTGGCAAAGTTGGCTGCTACAAACAAGATTTTGCTTATTGCTTAGCATCATTAGTCTTTATTAACTCGACTCACTCCACTGAGATTCAAACTTCTATTTTTCTTTCTAATTCTTACATTTTTTATATTAGAACATATTTTAAACCAAAATACCCTTAAAATACTCTGGATTAAATTCAGTTCAGCATGGAAGTTTCTTTCTTGAAGAGATGTTTTTTTTACTCCAGGCAGGAAAGTTCAGAGTAGTTGTGTCATGTGTTGAGTGTTTTATGCAAGCTGTAAAAATCTGTGGACATGATGTAAGCTGACATTGTCCATAATATAACTTTAGTCACTGGTCCTTCTGCTGTGAGAGTCTCCACCAAATCCTCCAGTTAGTGCAAAGTTCTAAAATTATGGACAGATGGAAGATTAATATTTATAGAAAACTGCCCAASGTTTTGATGACTTGAAACTCTTGGAGCTACAGATGATATGTTAGCAGTTGAGATTTAGAGAAAGCAGCCTGTTCAGGAAAACATGAAAGCTCATGTACTTTCTGAAGCAGTAGGTCATCTAGTGATGACCATAAATTTCAGCATTAGTTTTCTGTGAATTGAAACCATCTGTGGTAAACTGTTTAAAATGAACTAGTTTGTATTGGTAAGAACTAAGTAAATAGATAAATATATAGAAACTATTTCCTCAAATGGTCACCAAAACTTAGTAGAAGTTTGCTGGATCCATCTCTCATCTCATGATTCTTAAGAGTTTTGCAAATGCCACCACTGTGACAGGGACGTGAATAGTGCAGAAATAAAAAGAGCTTTTAATGAGAGGGACAAGTGATACACATCACACGATGGCCCTTAAATACTGCCRGTCTGATGGTCAGGAGCCGTAGTATGATTTTATTAATACAAGCCTAACTCCAGAGTAATTTTCCTAACCTCAGTGGTTTGGTTATTTTGGAAATATAATAATTACARTATTTTTTTCTGATTATTCACACTTACATCTAAGTCTAATAATCTTAGAATAACAGGTTAGAAAGGATCAGCACTTGATGTCAGAGGAGAGAGCTGAACTGGAGCCCATTCTTTGCAGTTACTGTACATAGCTACTAAACTGCCAACTTAGTGCTCGGTGGAAGTCTGGTTTTCTGGACAGATTTCATTCCTTCCTAAAATTCATAGCTTTAAGTGCTCTTCAGGTTTTCTGTTAGTGACTTTAATGCGTTTTGCTGGTCTGTAGCCGAAATTTTTAGTTTCAATGTTYTGTTCCTTTCTCAAAAGCAAACCTGGTAGTAGACTTGTTTGTGCGTGTGCACACCTATAGCACAGTTAAAGTTTAATAAAATATTATCACCCTCTTTAGCAGAATATTATTACTATATGCACAATGACTTGTCATTACCTGGAGAAGAACCTTTTAAGTTTTTCCTGCACATCCATGTTTTTGATGAGCCCAAATTGCTGCACAGCTGTGTTGTGAGATCGGGGACAGCCCAGAAAATCTCTGCATGCATGAAGAGGGACTCTAAGAAGTTTCAGTGTTACTTGTGGWGGGGGAAGAAAAAGAGGTGTGTATAGAAACTTCTATTTTGTTTGTGACATGCTATTTACTGTGTAAAAGTCTTCCATAGATACCTCTTGCAGAGACTGGAGTGTTTCAGGAGGAAGTTGCAAGCTTCTCCCCATACTTAAGTGACACTTTTGCTATTTTTCATGATARCAAAATATTCTTGTCAAGTATCCTATTGATTATGAATGTTCTAGCTATTCTATCTTCGTATAATATTGTCGTCTTAAACATTTGTTGCATTATGCCACTACTGTAATTACTAAAACAGAACAAGAAAGAAAGATTTTAGTCAAATTTATAATGCTCTGAGAGGAATAAACCTCTCTACATTCGAGACAAGAGCTTCTTTTCTATTTTTTTTTGGTCTTTTTTTCCTTTTCCTTTTCTCTCTTTTCTTCATTCTCTTTTCTCTTTTTTTTGCTCTTCTCCCCTCTTTCTTTTCCCTTCTCCCTTCTTCCTTTTCCTTTCTTCCTTCTTACTATTATTTTTAAATCAATAACATTTTATTTACCTGGAAAACCAATGTCGTTTCACATGTATCTTGCAATTGTATCACTGATGTTGCTTTTCAGCATCTTGGTCTTTTAAGCCAGATTGCTGCGAATATATAATACAAGACTTTTCAAAAGCTGTGGCATGATAGTTCAGATGGTTTGTAAGGTTTAAAGTAGCAGACTTATTTGCACAAAACCATCTGTGCATCTCATATCTATTACAAACGGTGAGATACAGCCACAGCAGAGGTACTTGTGCTCCTGCATGCGTCGCTGCGTTTGGAAATTCCACCCGTGTGCTCGCCTCTCTCCAGCAGCTCTGAGTCCCACCTGTGGTTCTCTTTTCAGAGGCAGCCATGTCTCAGTGCTTGTGTCACCCCCACAGCTGCTGCTTCTCCTCCAAGCTATACATGGAGAAGTGCAAGTGTGCTTTCCTTGCATTTTCAGGAACAGTATGTCAAGGTCACCAAGAAGAGGGGGGAAAGTTTCTGCAGTCTGACATCTGAGATCTGCAGCTTTTAGAAGAGGATATTGAAGGCAGAAATGAAGGACAAGAAGGATTTTTCCTTTTTTTCAGAGTTGGCAGCTGATACTGGTTGTAGTATGTAAATACTTGTGGAGAAAGGACAGCGAGATGGAAAGATTTCTTAGGAAAGAGCATACAGTGACTAAACCATTGTGTTATGGATAGCAAATATAAACTGGAGGCAAAGCACTTTAGCCTGTGTCTGGCAACACATACATGGTTGTTAAGTGTTTGGGGGGTGGCAAGCCAGGTGATGCTTTCTTCATTTCTTGCATGTTTTCAGGTAGAGGATGACAGCAAATTCCAGGGTATTTGCTCTTATGAATAAATACTAATGTTTGGGCTTAATATAGGAATAAATGAATAAAACTTAATGTCCCATGATATATTTGGTTTACAATGATTGAAGAAATGGTGCAGCAATTCTAAGGAATGCAAAGACTTTTCTGAGAGATGAAAAGGGACAGTTTCTTCTCTGGAGCTCATGGTGGACAGCACAAGAATTGATGGGCTTCAGTGCAGCAAGCTGGATATAAAGAAAAATGTTCCACTTGTCAGAACAGTGAAATACTGGGAAAAAAATGCCTGTGCGAGTTGCAATAATAATTTAGATGCAGTTAACTTTTTCCTTGAAAAAGAGGCATGAACGGGATGACCTTTAAAATTTCTCCCAGCGTTTTTTCACAGAGCTTATAGCGGGTASCATAGCTGTCAAATTTATCTCCAGCTTCCTAAATCTTGTTCAGGTTATCTTTTACCCCTGCTCAGCCAAAGTCTCTGAACTTCATGTAGTATATCAGTCTAATGCTCTTACATCCAAATGAATGATATTCTACATGTAATTTCAAGGAAAAAAGTTAAAATCCACAATCTTCTTTTTAGGTCCTCCAGGGAAAAGAGGTAAGCGGGGAAGAAGAGGAGAGACTGGTAAGTTTTCAATCTCGTAAGATCTGTTGTTATTTGATGTCTATGTTTTTGTGAGGATGCATACCCAGCATGCCTTAATTTTTAGTTGTATTGCATGTGTGCTCTGGAAAAGAATTCTGAAACTTCTCTGGTAAAATATTGTGACCCTTGGCATATATCTGGTAGCCTTCCAGATATTTTTCTAGTCTTGGGCATCCTTAATTTGTCGGCGCACTTCATAATGCTCGACATGGTTCCTTTGGTAACACATTTATAATTGTCAAACCATTTAGGGGTCTTTTCACACTTGCGCATGTTACAATAACTCCGTGTAAGTCAGTAGTTGGAATAATATGTCAGTGTTACATCAGACCCCTTTGCTTTGAGGAGAACAATTTTATAATGAAACAAAGAAGGAAATAAAATTCCTTATGTCAAGAATGTCGTTAATCAGGGAAATAATGTGATAAGTAGACTACTCTGTATGAGAGAAGTTGTTTTATAGAAATGAGCAGCAGTTAAGTTCTAACAGAAATAAGAAAAACATTTGTTGGTTCATTACCCTGTACCAGGAAGGTTGCTGTTGATAGAAACCTGCTGGTGGTGTGTAGCTTGAAATTTCATTTGAGACAAAGTTGTGAGATGCCAAGCACCTCTTGCTGTTGACGTTCACAGGAATTGAATCAATTACCTTGTGGGATTAAGTTTTTCATCAAGGTGAACTTTCTGGAGGCAATGCAGTAGAAAATGAGCATTTCTGTTCTCCTTGGCTGTCTTGTCTAATCTACCAGCTAGGAAAGTCTTCCAATCAACTTGATCTGTGTAAATCTTCTGTAGCCTTTCTTATCTATGTAAATTATAATTTATCTGGCTCTTAAAACTATTCTGTATCTTTCTGAATCACAAAACCAAAGCCAAACCCATCCAAAAGTTGATACAAATCACCTTGGTGTTTCCGTTCAGTGTTGGCTTAGTATTTACTTCTGAGAAAGAGGCTGTGATACAGAGGAAAATTCTGTGGTTGAAGATTGGGTTACAAATGATCCTGGAAACTACTTTGTGGGATCCTCATAGATTCATTTTACATCTCAAATAAACACATATTAAACTATTAATAAAGGAAATTGATCTCATTTAAAAACAGACCGGCACTTTAAAATGCTGTTCAAGAATGTTTGCAAGAATAAAGAAATTACCTTAGTTGTTGGACAATAAAAGCTGCATTGTTAAGACCAAAAGGCTGTCAATATTAAAAGCAATCTCAAAGTACAGCTGCTGCTGTTTTATACTCCTTTTGCACTTCACTTTATTCAGAAATTAGAGAGAGGCATAAAAGCTTAATGAAATGCCATTGATTTGGGAGCTGCAGCTGCTCAACTTAATAAGACTGAAATAGTAGATTTGATTTGTGGCCCTTTGATAATGTTTCCAAGAACTGCTACACGAAAGTCTTTGAGGTCTAAATAATTGAAAAAATGTGCAAATATCGCTTCACGAAGTGTGACATTTTAACGGGGAGCATTTTATATGTGTGCCTTGAGAGGGGAAGGGGATGAAAAGAAAGTTCAGCACTGTCAGGTGGCCACTGAAACCTGCCCTCACAGGCGAAGTTGGAAAGCTGGAAGATGCTGGTACATGTATGCCTTGACAAGATGCCCAGGTTAAATGCCAAGGGTACTCTGTGCAGTTTTGCAGCCGAGCTGTGACCAGATGCTAACTGTGCGTTTAGCCAAAACTGGTGATGTGGTTACATGTGCTTCATGTGGAGCCTGACAAAATGAATTGTAGTCCACGGTATTTTTGGACTGGCATGAAATTGCATGGAAACGAATGGAGAAGCAATTTTGCTAAGATTGCATGACTGTGATTGAAGAATTGGTAAGGYAAGTGCATGCATTTAGGCAGTAGTCATATTTACAAGTTTCAGAGCACAGCCAAAGATCAAGATCACTTGAATGGGAAAATGTGTGCCCTGTACTAACGGTGCTGCTCACTGACAATCTCGAGGCCTTGTGCTTGACTTTGTGCATATGTGTCTTTCTTTAATAACTTCGTAAGCTTACGTGTTCTTTTTTCTCTTTTTTTACCCTTTTTCCCTCTCCCCCACCCCACAGGACCTCCTGTAAGTACAGTGATACATTGTTGGTTCTTCCAGAATCAGGGAGAAATCTGTTAGATCCTGTAAAGTTATCAGCGTGATAAAGTGATCATGTATACTCAAGAGGGAATTTTGATATTTTTACGCACACAGTATCTTGGAGCTGAATAATTTAATCAGAAAATTCCTTAAGAAAAAAAGTCTCTAAAACAATAAAGCTTTATGTTCAGAACTCCAGATAGCCATTTGGATCACAATTCCACGTAAGTATGTTATGTTCATTTTGCCTGTGACTTGATAAGAGGTATTTTACTGCAGTATGAAAATGTGTGAGTATCCTTTCTTAAGCCCAGACTTGGCCACTTTTGCTGTGTAGTAACTTCCTCTGCATTTATCACAAAGTCTTGAGGTACAAGCTCCCTTTTCTTTGGAAAGGTACAGGCTGTCCAGCTCATTTCACTGTAATTGCTACTGAAGCCAGTAAGTGCTTGTATAAAATTAATATTAAATAGTACTATCCAATTTAGTAAGTTGGTTGAATCTTGTGATAATTCTTCTTGCAAGAAAACATTTTCTCTCTTCTGGGGTTTTATGGGTGTTTTGGTTTTTGCTTGGGTTTTTTTGTATGTCTTTTGTTTGCTTTGTTGTATATTCCCAGAATAGGTCAAGTCTGACTTGAAGGACAGGACTAACCACGTGTATCTCAAACATTTGTTTTGTCATGCCATCCACGTGCATCATACGGTGTAAGAGTGTGACTGTTAAAACAGGGTTTTTTTTTTACAGTTTGCAGACTTCTATGTTTTTTTCTGGAATAGATGAAGTATTTCCACAATATTTTGAAGACCCTTTTTTCTGTCTATTCTATGCTACATGCATGTTTAAGAATAGTGAATATGCTGATTTCCTGTTGTGACCTAATAATTTGACTGTAAATTATATATACAGAGCCATGATATTACTTAATCCCTCTAAGATTTTGACCATGTGCTCAGCGACTCATAGTGACAAATTCATTTAACAAGCCATCAGTGAAAAGCCAGGCTTAATGCATAAAGGTGCTGCTTATTTGAAAGAAACAGTTTTCCCCAATTTCTTTTGCAGTCCTGCCATGAAACACAAAGAGCAAACATAAATCATGATACAAGCTATTTTCCTGTAACAAGGCAACATGGCAAGAGTTCACTATATGCCTCATTAAGAACAGCTCCCCTCTGTTTCAGTATAGGTGCATTAAAAAAACCCAACCAAACAACCAAACAAACCCCCCCCAAAATAAGGCTTAATCTTGGCAATATTAACACAAACCTGAAATAGCTTCCAAAACGGAACAATTTTAAGAAGTATCTGACTTTAAATTCCAAGTTTCATATTTGAAACTTACAAGACTTTATCGTCCTGACAGGCAGTAATGGTTTAGGTTGTTACAAGACATTAAATGTGTCATTTCTCTTCCTAATTCACTTTTATATTTACATAGACACTGGCTAGGGGCAGCTGTTGTGAACTTAGTTATTGTTTTCACCTGGGAGACTGTGATAATAGTTTTCATTTAAAATATCAAATATTTGTATATCCCACATAACACTGCATGGAATTAGGTGTATGTTGTATTTTCAAAGACTGCTGCAGTGCTCTGTTTATTTTCCTTGTAAATGACTACTGAGTGGCAAATGTAATAGCAGTCAGAGACTGGGGTTTTCAATTTTTTTTATGATCTTTTACAGCAATCTYAGGTTTCTTCTTTGGCACCTCTGTTCTAGTGGAATCTAATACACTACTGCCTAAGCACTAAACTGGTTTTTTTTTATTAACTTCATATTGCCCTTTGGTCTGCACAGATAATTCTCTTCGTAAAAAAACAGAATGTCAGTGAGCATCAGAAGTAACCAGTAGCCTCTCAATTAGAGGGTTTATTTAAGTTAAAACATAAAATCTCCATTGCCAAAGCCTTATTTCTTCACTGTGTAGTACCTATCTCATAATATTTTTTTGTTTGATATATCATCACGTATGAAAAATTAAGCAATACACAAATTATGATTTGGTAGTAATATACTCTGCATGTTTGTTATGTCACATGTCTTGACTGTGTTGTTAATGTGTCATACCATTTCATCTCATTCAACCAGGGTCTACCAGGGCGAAATGGCTATCCGGTAACTCATCATATATTTATGATAGCAATTTATGATTACTCTAAAATACTGTTGCTTTTCTTTGCTGCTGTCAAAAGGACCTCTTTTTTTTTTCTGGTCTCTCAGATGCCTAGAAAATGCAGGACTTTAAAAACAAAGCAAAATAAAAAACCTTTGACAAGTTTCTGAAAAGAACCAGACTATTTACAATGCATAAATGAGATGCACTGATTGTTTGATGTTGTATATATTGTGTGTTGACTTTTTTCGTTCTTGCATACAAAATTAATAATTAATTAATTAAAAATACTATTAAGACATCGCATCTCAATTTTCCATATTGGAAAGCTGTAGAGTTGCCATGTGGAAYGTCTGAGTTCTTTCTTTTAATTCTGTCCTGTTTCTCTTGACTGCTTCATTCAATGCATTTTGAGCAAAGTAAAATACTGTGACAGAGGTCCTAGCAGTTGGCTGCACTGCCTATCACAGAGTAATTTTTGATAATAGATGCAATTAATTTTTATGTCACTTTCAGCCATATCTTTAGGATTTATTGCCTGGAAAAATAATATATGAAATAATGCATCTTTCTGAAATCTATTAATAATATATTTCTTTCAAGTAGTCAGGTAAGCTGTCTGCAGTCCATTCATGGAAAGAAGTATATGCCTGCTGTCATGTGGGTATTAGAAACCAAGTGACTAAATGTGTTAATATATGTGCACAACATAATGACTGTTGAATTGTAATAATGATCTTACTTATATAGCACTTGATAGTGTAGCCTAAAGGGCTCTCCCATATTGATTTGCCTGTGTATTTCAGACGAAAGATGTTTAACTTTTCAGTGAGTTTTAAAAATATTTCTGTTGGTAAAATATGAATTGCATACGTTGAGCACCTGCTGTTAGAGGACAGTTTTGTAGAATCACAGATTCTCAAAATGGTTTGGGTGAGAAAGGACGTTAATGGATCATCTGGTTCCSGTACCTCTGCCATGGGCAAGAACACCCCCCAGTAGACCAGGTTGCTCAAAACCCCATCCAGCCTGACCTGGAACACTTCCAGGGATCGGGAACACCTCTAGGGATGGGACATTCATAGCTTCTCTGAGTAATCTGTTACAGTATTTCACCACTCTCATCATGAAAAATTTCTCCCTTGTGTCCAATCTAAACTTACCTTCTTTTAGTTTAAAATCATTGCCCCTTGGCCTGTCACTACAGGCCTTGGTAAAAAAAAAACAAAAACGTTTCTCCACCTTTCTTACCGGCCCCCTCTCAGTATTGAAAGGCCACAATTAAGTCTCCCAAGAGCCTTTGCTGAACAACCCCAACTCCCTCAGCCTGTCTGCATAGAAAAGCTGCTCCATGCCTCTGATCGTCTTCGTGGTCCTCCTCTCAACTTGCTCCTACAGGTCCATTTCTTATGTTGGAGGCCTCAGAGGTAGACACAGTAGTCCAGGTGGGGTCTCATAAGAGTGGAGCAGAAAGGGAGAATCGCCTCCCTCAGCCTGCTGGCAACACTTCATTTAATGCAGCCTGTTTCAATGCTTTTATCTGGGCAGGCTCTGAAGTTGTAGAGTGATGTTACCAATGGATCATCATCCAATATCCCTCTTTACTATTACAAGTAGTTGAAAGTCAGCTGGTGAGGAATTAATCATCAGGATCAAGAAACTTGCTTGGATGTACTGAAACCATTATCAGCTTTCTGAGTGCACATTCCAATTTCTCTTAGAGTGCTTGATCTGTGTAGGTGAGTACAAGTTTGTTTTCTTGAAGAGATTTGTTGTAGGATCTGGAAACAATAAAGGTACTTCAGAGCCATGGTATTGAAATTGCTGGGTCTAATAGAGGTGTTGTTATGGACAAACTTTAGTCTGAATGCATTTCTCTGCATGTGTGCATCCATCTGTGCATGCACAGGCAGATGTGAGCCTTCAGTAGTACTTAGCACTTGATTGAGCACTGCTTCTTCCTGCTTGAAAATGACTGGGAATAAAATTTGGCTTTGCTTATTGAAAGTTGTCACATGGCTGGATGTTTCGATCTTTTCAGTTACAGTCATATCTTCCTGTTTTGAATGGGAAATATGTAACTGCAAGTGCAGTGTACTTTAAAAGTACTTGTACACCCCTGTAGAGCTCTATGAAAAGGCTATTAATGTTTTAAGTTACTTCTCCAGAGTCCTGTTTAACTCCTGTAGAAGCCTTGTTGCTTTAATCTGTATTGGATTTTATGGGATGTTCTGTGAGGATAGTGAGGTATATCTGCCACATATAACCTAAACCTAGTGTAGCTCCCTCACAAAAGCAAGCAGCTGTTTCTCCAAGACTGAAGTTTTCTTTGCCTGTGTTCATTCTAATTTTTAAAGGTACTTAAGAATAAAAAATAATAACAGTAAAATAAATTACAGTGAGAAATCTAAGTTCCTAGGAACATACAGCATCAAAACCAAGAAAATAAGTAGGGCTTACTGCTAATGATTAACTCAGTTATTAAGGGGATCATAAGACCATGATTAACTGGTTCTTATTTAAGGCACCATGAATACTAGAAAAAGTGTACACTGGTAGGTACAACTACTTTCTTTTCTCCTTACAAGTTTTGTGTAACAGACGGTGACCAAGTTCAGAGTTGTGACTCATTCAGCTTGAGTTTAAAATTGAATTAGGCTATCACATCTGTTCAAATAAAAGAGAAAAAAAGAGTGCACAGGCAGTAGAGAATGAGATGACAGGCATTTGTTGCAGGTGTTTTGTATGACAATGTCACTTCAGAAATAATCTTAGAACTTGGAAAAAATGCATTCACTCCTCAAAGAAAACCCACATAAAACCCTCCCCCAAAAAATTACCCAAACACTGAAAAATCCAGTGTCTTGTGACTGCAGTGAGGAAGCCAAATACAAAAACCATGAGATTTTGTAAACCTCTGCAGRGGAAAAAATATAAACTTGTTGAATGGGTAGCAGTTATTTACTGTTTTCCATTGAAAAATTGAGGCAAGCAGAAATTTTTTCCCACTCTTCCCAAGCTGGGGCACAGATCAAGCTCAACATCCAAGTATATCATCCTGGAAGTTGCCGTGTGTGCTGGTAAAGCTGCACTGTCTTCAGAATTAAGTGTCAGAATAAAGAAATAGAACGTTGCTTTATTAAACAGAGGAGTGATGGAGTTTCTCCCACATCTCTCCATGATGTCAGTCTGCAGAGCATCTTACATGTTTACAAGACTTTCAGGAGCTGTGGAGGGTCATGGCTGCTCCAGGTGACCATGTGCCTTGTATTAAATTCCATTTCCCCTAACATCCTTGTTTCATCTTCAAGAAATGTAGACTGAGTCCTCTCTTGCAGAAAAAAAATGTGTCTAAATCGGAGGTGGTTCTTCTGTAAGTGTAAAATATCATCACTTGGTAAAACCTGAAACATAGATCTTTGAAATTTCACCTGTCAATTATTTTAAAATTTTCCTAGCTCTCGAAAGGCTTACCTCAAGATAACAAACAGGCAAAGCTTAGGACTACAGGTAGAGAATTTCAATGATTCTTTAGCCTGATATAATTCCTTCAGTTTATAAACTTTCATTGTCATCACACTTCTGATTTTTGCACCAATAAAAGCTTGTCCCAATGTATCATGAGAAAAGCTGTTATCCTGATCTGTAAAGAATTTCAGGTTGCTGTTATAAAGCTCTGATTTCCCCTCACCTCATTTTCTATTCCTATATCACAGAAGACAAAGAGAAATCCAGGTAGGACAGTGAAGGGCTATGAGGTGTTTGAGTTGGAAGAAATAGGCCTGGTGGGGAAGAACATGAAAACCACTGTTGAGAGAAATTGGTAAAAGGCATTTTTTTATCCCGGTGTGTTGCTTTGTCTTTGATGCTTCATTTTTTGTTTTCTTCTATGTCTCCAGTTAGAGATTGGAGCTAAGTAGGCAGATGTGGAATAAGTAGCAGTGTCTCTGGATATACGTAAAATTAATCCCATCCAAGTGCAAGTTTTTCAACCTCAGATACAATGGCAACTCAGTTGCTGTAAAACAAATATAACTGGAATRATCAAAAGAGAAGTGAGCAAAGATTGTGAGTTTTTCATCTATGATTAAACATAGCCTATGTCAATATGAAGCATTTTTGGAACAGCTGTTGTATTTTCAGTACCTGGTCAGATCTCCTCTTCTTCAGGATATAAATATAAATGTCTAAATTCAAGGAGCAGCTATCTCACTTCCTGACCTTACCCTGAGGATTTGTCGTAGTGATCTTATAGAAATTTCTCACTCTACAGCATTTCTTTTTTCTYGACAGGTGTCTTCACAGACCACCTTTTATTTCTGGCATTTGCCTGAAGTAATTCTTAGACATATACCAGCAAAACTTCTGCGATAAATTTCAGGTTTGGTAGTGCAACATTGGTAACTATTTCAGGTTTTAATTTTGTTTTTCCTTTTAAATGAACAGAAAATTCAAAACATATGGAATCTCAAAAGCTTCTTTGTACTGTGATTTTACTGTGTTTTCTCAATTCCATATACTTTATCCTTATATTTCTTCACAACAGAGGTGATTGGCTTAGGAGGCATGAGTTTTTCAGTTGATCCATTTGCCTTAAACTCCTTGCTTGTTCTCAGGGAGTGGAAGGAGATACAGTTGGTCAGCTGTCCATCTTAAAAGGTTCCTGGGTTTACAGATTTCTTTCTTTGGAACCATATACAGTAACAGTATCCTCAGCAAACCTCAATGCTGTTCCCAAATAAATGCCTCATCTTAAACAAGKGCAGTGTATACTTGCTGCCAAGTGGGTTTACTGTGTAGTATTTCTGTGCCATGTGAACCAGAGGAAGGTTGTAAAAATGTGGTGATTATTATTAAAAATACTGTAACCGAGGGCATACTGATAATATTCAGCAAATAAACTTCCAGGTTTTTTTACAAGTTGTGGGAGGATCTCTAAATCTGCATGGCTGAGTATTAACTGTGGCCTTTGTAATTATGTCAGTCACATTCATACAATAATGGGGTTTTGTGACCTTTGATTCTATAAATAATATGTAATAAAATTCATCAGTTTAATTTTTTTGTATGCCAATATTTTCACAGTGATTGAAGATAATTATAAAAGTTGACTCTTAACAGAAAATTTTGAGACCTAAGATTACAGTTGCTATTAATTCTGTGTCACAGTTGTGAAGCTACACAGATATGAAGCTATGCATCAGAACACATTTATTAGCTTCTTACAAGCTAGTTACCATTTTGAATGAACTATGGACTGAATCCTTTAATTTCTTACATTTGTATAATGCTGAGTGAATAAATAAGAGAAGGCAGTGTTTATTTCTGCAGCTCCCTGGGGGAAACTCAGAGTGCCCCAAGCTATATCTATATATCTATATATCTATATATATCTATATATCTATATATCTATATATCTATATCTATATCTTTATCTATCTATATATATGTATCTATATATCTATATCTGTGTATCTATCTATCTATCTATTTGTGACTGTGATAGTGAAGGAACAGCTGCCTCATCTGCAAAAGCCAGCAGTATAAAAACATATCGCTACCCTTTTCTTCATTTAAAATTATAAAAATAAATTGCCATAGATAAGCAAAAGGAGAGAGTTCACATGGTGACTTAAGAAAATTACTTGTGCGGCAATAAATGCCTGCCTACATAGTGTGTCCTGGTTTAAACTCATTAAACTCATTAAACTCATTTCTAAATTATTGGAGTCCATTTTATACATAGCATTACAAATAAGGATGTAGAAAACTAATAGAATAATAAATTAACTTTTTAATTAATAACCTCAGTGTGTGATTAGCAATACAGACAATTGTTACCATATGCTGCATCCATCAAGACCCTCTTTGAACTAACAGTTTCCATCTCGGATGCATGGACTCTGGTACTGTACAATCCACATCTCTGCATGGGACTTTGGAGATGTTAGTGTGTGATTAAAAACTGAGCACAGAATGCTAGGATACTGAAGGCTAGTGTGAGTCATTACAGTTTTGATTCACAGCTGACGTCAATTCAAAAGGATGCAACCCTATATTTCTATCAGATAAATAAAGAATTATAGCTGATGGTAGATAGATAGGGTAGGTGTAATTTAAGAATTAAATGTATTTTTTCAGTACTTTCCTCTATAGACTTAGAAATTGCCCTCTTCTCTTTCATAATAAAGCATGTGTGGGTAGAGAAAGGAATTAAACTGGCTTGTCATTTTTTTGACAGCATACATACATTTCTGGTCTCTCTGGGCTACTCCACTGAGTTCAGCTTGGCAGCTTAGCAGGTGCCATGCAGAAAGCTGTGGTTAACATCTTCACATTTATGCTTTGACAGGCTTAATTAATGCTTGAACTGTACCTAAGATCATTCATACTTGCTTTTCGTCAGGCATGCCACTTGAAATTTTCCAGTCATTTCCTCCCAATGCACCATGTAGCTCTCTGATGTAACAGAACAAGCTTTATTTGTGAAATAAACTACCTTGGAGCAAAATTTTGTGTTCCAAAAGATTTTTAATTCTAGGTCTCATTTTTCAATTTGTGTTTGACTGTTGCATGTGGATGAAGAGTGATTAACCAGTGGTGGTAAAAAATGCTTCCTAGAATTTGCCTGAACCGTCACTTACTCACAAGCTGTGACATTCAAAGACAAGGTTAAACCAATTACTGTAGAAATCCCATATTTAATTACTTAATGGTTGGACTTGATGATCTTAAAGGTCTTTTCCAACCTAAATGAAGCTATGATTCAGTTTATATCTGTCAAAAATGGGAAGGCAAATCCTAAGCTATGCTGTAAGAATTCGTGTCATCAGTTCCTTCCCCTGGAAGGGGGTTACAAACATGATTCTGAGATTTTCTTTCATGCTGGATTTTTAATTTTGATTTATGATATACTGAATGATACATAAAACTGTACTACCCATACATCTCCCAGATGACTAATCCTATGTGGGAGTTTAAGTGCATTATTAATCCTAGTTGAGGTCAAGGGGTGTAGAATTTCATCGAAGAAACTTGTTCCTAAATTTCTGGACTAGGTGGTTGGATTCTGTGATTTCCAAGAGGTGCAGGGTGGAAATGTTTCTTCGAAGCATTTCACCTTCCCCCTGCAGTCAGCGTTCAGATCCCATTTAGGAGAGAGATGATGTGAGGAGGAGAACATCTGGAGCAGGCAGTTACTTGAACTGGCTCTTCTTTACAAAGTTGAATGAGGAACTATTTCCCTACTGGGAATCAAATGGCTCTCTGCTACACCTGTACTGGGCCCCACACTGGTTAGCATCATTCAGTAATTACAGCAAAAATTATTTGGCTAGTGTTTGTCAAGTTAATAGGGTTCTCAGCTCTATGTTTTTGGATTTCCTTTTTAATGCCAGCAGTTAGCTAGTAGAACAAAGCCTTAAAGTACTTTTTCCTTAATTATGGTGATCTTTGAGATGGGTGCATTTAGTATGCATCTTTGCCTCTTGAACCACAGGGAAAATTGTAGGGTGTTTTTTGGACTGCTCTTATTTTCATTTTCTCAGCTATATCTGTACACATCAAAATCAGGATTAGTTAAAGACATTTCTGAAAGCAAACATAGTTGTCTGGTGGAAAGATTTATACAAGCAGTGTGGAATGTCAATTGGAAGGTTTTTCCATGACTGTGTAGGATACAGATCATAAATCACTCTCACAAAATGATTGTGACTTTTTTGGTTGATTTTTTTTTTATTGGTTCCCTCTCCGTACCCTCCCCCCCGCCCCCCAGTTTGGCTTAAGGTAAAGCAGTTAACATTTATTATTTGTGCTACTATTGAGATCTACAAAGTACTGATAATCTAACAGAGAACCATTGCGTTAAAAATTCTTTTGGCATTATTTTGTACATGTTCATGGTAACTATTTGCCATGTAAATTAGAGGTATTTAACCCTTTGCTGCTTTGATTCATGAAAAACCATCATGTGCGTGAGCACTCATGAGTTGAAACAGATATTAAGTTTTTTGATGTAGAAATCGGTTTCTTTCTGCAACATTATACTCCAAAGAAAGTAAACTGCTGTTTGGAAGGCTGAAATTCTAGCAAGTAAATAAACCTAGGAAAAATGTGAACATTTTTAAAAGTTACACTATTCTTTCTGTAAGAGTTCTTAGTTCTACCAGATCAATTGCAACTAAGATAAGCCAAGTTAAGGGTAGATTCTCCTACTTTTATTCATGCTGAATAGCACTTACACAGAGAAGTAATCCCGTAAATAAGTATTTCTTACTATGAGAGGGCACAGTGAAATTGGGTAATAGGCAGAGGAAAAAATAGGAGACAAATTGCGAGTGCTAAGGAAATTCCTTATTTCTCAGTACACAGATTTTTGTGAAACAGAAGTTGTATCACTATACTGGACTTAAGCTAGCATTCAATTTCATATTTTAGTTCAGTAGTATTAGATATGTACACTGTGGTTTTGGATTCCAGCAATTGGAATGATCTTAGTTTGCCACTTGCAGTTAGTTTCAGAGGGTGATATTAATAATGGTACAGTTTTCCATGGGTGAGAGTGAACATTGAAATAAAATGCTCCAAAAGAACCAAGAGTAGTATACAGCAGTTCAGTAACTTTCATTATGCATAATGTAGTATTTGCATTCCTAGTCATTGAGAAAGTGCAATCGAAGCTTCCTTTTTTTAATAGGAAGAAGGCCTGAGTGAGGCCTGTGGTTTTCATTCAGGTACTCTGAATGATTAGCCAGTCTCCAAAGAGAAAATGACCTCAACATTTCCACTTCCAGCTGTGTGGATCAATTATCCTGATTTTTTTTAATCCACTCTGAATATGATAGGAGATCTCTCATTTTAGGTCTCTGCCCTTAGGKTATGTTAAGTGTAATCTGGTATTGCCATCACATCCAAATTGTTTCTCCCTAGATGGGAATGCAAAGAACCACTCTGGTTTTTTTTCTTCATGCTGTCACCAGCTTCTGCAAAAATCCTTTTATAATCTTGAAAACCAGTTATGTTACAAGAAAGTAATGAAAATGTTTTATTTGGAGGTATTCRTGTGTGGATCCACAAAACATGAAAGAATAGTCTAGAGAGTTTGATATTAAATGAACTAATGAGTTTGGTAAATGCTTGGAGATTTTAAAAACTTTCTCTGAACTATATTCCGTCTTTGGATTCACCTGTTCAGCTCTGGTGAACTTCAATTTAACTTGCATAATTTGACTGAAATTAGGAAATAGCAGAAAGAAGCATATGATTTGCTGGAGTATGGCTCAGAAAGGCACAGGTATGACATACTTGGATTTGCAGGTTTTCTGGCCTGGTGAGGGGTAGCCCATGTTCTGTTGTAGGTCAGATTTCAGTAACTTTTGTTTCCTTGTAAATGTTTTGTTGGTTGAGTTTACTTGTTTCTGTGCAGCAGTTGTCAAGGAAGAAGGAAAGATTTCTCCTTGACTGTGCAATGAGGCACTGGCTGTAACTTGGAGTTTAAAGGGAATTTAGAATCAAAGTAGTCCAGGGTTTGTGTGACAGACCATTAGGACTGAGGCCTTGGATTGATGTGACAGGGTATTAAGATGGCAAGTCAAGTACCATGCAGCTCCCCAGTTAATATATGTAATAAAAGCACAGACTTGCAAATAAAAATGCAGTATGCCTGTCTGAGCACTTCACATGCTTAATCATTGTGTTTTCGAAGTCACAGTAATAGAAGTTCCTTCTGGAAACTGATCGTCATTTGTGTGGAAATTTTTTTTTCAAGAGCTAGAAATAATCTTTTCTTGAAATACAAATTCTTTTCATTGCTACATCCCTCTTTCCTTGTTAAATTGGGGAAATAGGATGGGTGGTGCATCGTTAAAAAATGTATAGGGACACATTTCAGGAAGAAAGYGTGAAAAAAGTTGTATTGCATCCTTGAATTCTGCCTTACTTCCATGATTGAAACAATCTTTGTAAGCGTGCTTGCTATAGTTTTTCCATGATGCTTTATGCTTTTTGAAAATTTACTGGTTCCGAGTCGTCTCGGACGGGACATAGTTATTTGCAGCACCAACTTTTAACAAGAGATATAGGCTATAGTGTGTTTAGAACAACAGTAGTGTCTTGACGTTAGCTGCATGCATAGTTGTGCCTTTTAAATCTGATAGGTACGTGCCAGAAGTATCTGAATGGACTTGCATATACAGAATTCTGTGTTCCAGAATTTGGCCACATATGGCAGCCCATAGCTGAAAGCACCTGCTTTGGAGTTTTAAATTTTAATGTAGTGTGTCTGCACGGTTTTTTTTCTCTTCTCCTGGAATCCTTCAAACAAAGCTTTCTTGCACCACCTGATAGTTGAAAGAGATTGGGGTTTTATCTGTGTATTTATAAACACTTCAGTACCTTGGCTCTTAGTTTTGTTCTCTTTTAAACTCTTTGTTGTAACTATTCTCTTCTCTTCTGTGGAGATGTACCCACTCTTCTCAAAAGAGAAGTCTCTATGGCAGCTGTATTATTTTCTTAATTCCCTGGGASACCCATTTGAAAAATTTGTCTCCATAGGCAGATAAAAGGAGCATGATGGTAGGATTCTTCTATCCTAATGGAGCAAAAATTGTTTTATGTTCCTGCTTCTGAGTTTGTTAATCTTCCAAAGCTCATGTTTCCACTGAGGGAAGATGAAAAAAATGGGTCTCTGAAGGTTAGTTCTATATGGTATTGTGTTATGTATCCACTATATTTTTATTTTTCCATAATGGACCTTATTCCCCTTAAAAACAGAAGATTTATACAAGATAAAAAAGAGGTTGACTGAAAGAAGTGAAATGGATTTTTTTATTTTGTATTACGTAACCTCCTCAAAACACAGGTGATAAGAAAGATTGTTCTTTAACAAGAACAAGGGCCTCAGTGAGCAAATGGGTTCACTTTCATGGTGGTATGAGGAGACAGATTCTTCAGAATTATTCCAGAAGAACAAAAATCTAATTCATCAAAGTCATCATGCCACAGCTGTTACAACAATCTATCTCCTACTGAATGCTAGCCAGCTAATTTTTGAGAAGTGACATTTTTCACAGTTTATTGTTTTCTCATCGACATGGCACCAACCACATCAAATACATTCACAGAGTGATGTTGGCGTTGATGAATTAGCCATGTGCTTTCTATTTACAGATATAGGAGTTTAAATTTCTTGGGGTGAAAAAAAAAGTTTTAGGTAGAATGTAGGAGTTTTATTTCTGGTCTGTGGGTATGTTTTCTATGTTCAACTACTTGTTAAGCTATGCTGGAATTCAGGAGCATAATGAAGTATTTTTACAGGAACACACAGTTCTGCGAAACTTCACAAGTCTGTTTTAATGGATTATGGATGGGTGAAGCATTTTGGCTCCATTCTTTACCATTACTTGAACTATGTTGCTCTTACTCTCTCTGAGGTCAACAGTAGTTTCCCTCTGTAGTAATTTGTCAAACAGATATGACTGTACAAATATAGTAGGTGCTGGTAAGAGGTATAGGCTACAAGGAGGAAAACTGTCTGGGAATAATCTTCTTGCTAGCCTGATGAATGAAGACAGCAGAGGTACTCCTCAGTTTGGGGTTCACAGTCAAATGGGGCCCTTTTTTCACATATATTTGTGATGTCCGTAATGTTGGCCATGATAAATAGAAGGATGTCCACCTGCAGTATTTGAGAAAAGTTCCTTCCAACTTGGATCTGTCCAGCTCTTTCTCATGTTTTTTTACATGTGTATTTCAGCAGCAAGAGCAGTCAGAGTGCTCAGATACTCAAAAATGCTTCTACACCACAAGAAACTGCCTTTCAGATCTCCTGCATAAACTATTAAAATAAAAAGTATCTTGGCAATTATTTTTCAGCTGTGAAGTATGCTTTTGTAAAGCTGTGGCTATAATTTTTCTTGCATGGAACTCTTTGTACTCACTTATTGTTACCATATGGGGAGCTATTTTGTTGTTCAGCCACTCTCTGAATAGCCAAACCCTGAACAATTTTTTCTTCCTTAGATTGCTTACCTCTAGATATAGCCAGTCCATCTTGTAATTGCAAAGGAGCAGTCAAGAGTATTTGGACTGCAAATAGGGCTCCCAGCTAAGAGTCTTGCAATGCAGAGTGATGTTGCTCCAAGAAAAAGTTTTAGAGACTGTACCTGGCACTTCTGGTTTATTTTGGAATATTTAAAACTGTTCCTCATCTTCCATCTTGTTCCATAATTGAAAATTTTCATGATTTAATTTAGGTTGATGTGGACACTAAAGCCACTTCATTAAATTCATAGGTTCAGGTCACATGTCCTTTTGTTTCTTGAAATTCAAAGTAACTAAAAAGTATGGGAAAAGATGAACGTTTTCTTTTCTATAACAAGAACAGCAAAATACGTGTTAGATTCTTGCCACTTGTGCTCAGCAGATAACTATTGTCTTTAACATTGTCTTTACATGTTCATGCTGCATATTTCTCTGGCACTACACTTGACAGGTGGATTAAAATATAAATTGGAGTAATTTCTTTATGCTCGTGAACTGAAGTCTCAACACTGAGAACCTAGTTGAGGTATGGTGTAACTTTTCTGGCTGATGGAGCCTTAATCATGGTGCTGCAATTCATCACTCTCCAGATTTTATCAGGACCTGGCTTCTAAGACTCTTCTGTGCTTCCAGGGTATGCTTTGAGAAACTTGTTGGTTTTATAATGGTAATCTTGTAGAAATTTTTTTTGTGAGAGAGTTAATACATGGCTTGCAAAAAAGTGAGAGGTTGCTGGGATTATAGGATAATGCTGTCACAGGATTAAGAAAGCCTTCCATGGAAATGAAATCGCTGAGGTACATTGGAGAGGRGTTGTAGTTCAGATCTTGAATGATTAATTTTGCACCAGTGTTTTGAATGAGTCTGGGAAAAGCAAGATGTTTCTGAAGATTGAATGTGATAAAGTCTCTAGCAGTTAAGATGGGATCTGTAAGTTTCTGGTCAGGAAAATCAAGGAGCCCAACAGCACCGTGATTTTTGCTGTTTTTAGAAAAACACACTTCATTTAAACCTCTAAATCTCTACCTTAGAACACAGTTATACTTACTTTGCAATCTCCAGGTGATGATCCATCTAGCTGAAGTTCATGTCTAAGGAAGTAACCAATACAAACTGCTTGAGAGAAGAATTCTGGAAACTCTGAAATTGATTTTTTTGAAAGAGCCTTGTAGTGCTTCATTTGTCATTGCCAGTAATTTTGCTTTTTGCAGTAAAGGGGTTTTGGAAAGGCTCAGCTCATCTTTCTTGTAGTCTTGTATTTTTTTCTTTTTACAGTAAATTTTTCTCCTGCCAAAATGATCTGGATTATTTGTTTTTTGTTTGGTTGGGGTTTTTATTCAGTAATGTCCTGATTACTGGCCGGAGAGACTTCTTGCAGGTTAATTTAGTGCACTTTTCTTCTCCCAGATGTGGACCAAGTGACTTCTGTACCTGGACTGTTGTCTCACATTGATCTTAGTAGCAATCATGTTCAGTCATTGAAAAAGAACCAATAATATTTCCTCAGTAGGAGCAATTTAGCTTGTTGATGATCTTATTATGGTCATTGTTCACATAAGCTCTAAAGCAAAACTTCACTGAAAAGAAATCTCATTGGACTTGCTAGGAATTATATATCCTTGCTAGGAATACATATTACATCTAATAAAGTCAGCCTTGATAAACCTGTAATTAAACAAAGGGCAGAAAAGTAGAGAAATGGAGATCCATCATTTTAATGGTATCATGATGAAGAAGCTTGACAGTGGTGGATTTTTTGACTTCTATCAATCTTAAACTAAAATGGGTGATTTGAAAAGGCAACGTATCATCTTTCACCTTACCAGAACTTAGTGGGGATGATGTGCAAACCTGCCGTTTGAGACAGATTCCCCCCCCCCCCCCGAGGTATTTTTAAGCTCAGTCTGACATAGTAACTGGCATACAGCTCATAAAGCTGCTATAAAGCTGATTCGTGCTTTCTTCTGAATCTCCAATTGTATGTGTATTGACATAAGAGATTTTGGAGCAGCTGCAAGTAACAATCTAACAGTCAAATTTATGGTAGATTGCTTATAAGTGTGGAATAATTTAGTCACATAATTTTGTCAGGATAAGAGTTTCTGAATTCATAAAAAAACCAAACCAAACAAACACCCCCCCCCCCCTTCCTTTATATAGGGTGTGGTTTTTCAGTTTATAAAGACGGAATCATATCTGTTTTCTGTTTATTATGTGTCCTGGTTCACAATTCAGTGTTCTGATGAGTATTCCTTAAATGAAAAAGATCACTGAAGTATGAGTGGAGAAATTAAGAGTAAGAAGATAATCCATACCTTCTTCTTTTTCYTCCCTTGGAAGATTGTTTTATCACACAGTAAATTTCAACATACRATATCTTTTCTTATCTTTGCTTTTCAGTGAGAAATTTCTGAAGAAAAGAATATTACATTAAAGCTGCCTAAAATAATATTTGCCATCTTTTTGACAGAAACTCTCCAAAGGTTTCTGATGCTCTTGCTTACGCAGTCACTTTCTAACAATAACCCCTACAATACTTAAAATATTTACCTGCAGAGTAACACATAGGTAAAAGGATATTGCTTAAATGGAAAACAACTGATTTTGTGAAGCGTTGAAAATCTGATTAAAAACGTTTTTCTTTGAGAGACATTGTATTTACAGTATTCTTGAGGAGTGGAAAGTACTTTGTGCTAAACCAGACTGAAATGGCACTCATGCTCTCCTTCTTCCTATGTGTTGTCTCTGTCCATAATAGGGTTATTAGACAGGTAGTCAAGTGCTAAGTAAATAGTTGGGTACTATTTGGGGAAAAAAATCTACTGTACAAACAACTTTTGAGGATTCTGAAAAAAAAAATAAAAAGGCATGTAATAGTGTAAGTAAATAATCCAGTGTTGTAGTTGAAACCCAGCTGGCAACTCAGCCCCACACAGCCGGTTGCTTACCCTCCCCTGGCAGGATAGGGAAGAGAAGTGGAATTGTAAAAATGAGAAAACCCAGAGGTTGAGATAAGGACAATTTAATAGTTAAAAGCTGTGCATGCAAGCAAAGCAAAACAAGGAATTAATTGACTGCTTCCCATGGGCAGGCAGGTGTTCTGCCATCTCCAGGAAAGCAGGACTCCATTACACGTAACAGTTATCTGGGAAGACAAACACCACCAGTCTGAATGTAACCTTCCTTCCTTTCTCTTCCCACAGCTTTAAATGCTGAGTGTGATGCTGTATGGAATGGAATATCCCTTGGATCAGTTGTGATAGTAGCATTATTTTATAGAACAAAGCAGAAAGTAGTTTGATCTATATAGCACAGCTCTGAAGACATTCAGGTTTAAGTCAAAGACGGACTATAGCTTGAATTCTTTCTCTGAAAATGACTTTGAGTATTGCATGAGGCTTCCAATGCAATCATATAATGAATTTCAATAAATATTGTCATATATAGCATTTTTCTCAGTGCATCGTGAAGTAACCTCATGTACTATTTCAGCTCATCTTTCTCATCCAGCCTGTATTCATTGTGGAGATTCTAATATTTTCCATTTTTAAAAAGTACTTTCTCTCTCGTTCTAACACTTGAAAGAAGTAATTGAGGAAAGAAGGAAATTGCCCTGTTTGGCTGTTAAAGAGTCAGTATTTTTATAATGGAAGAATACTATTCTGTTTCACAGTATTTTTTTTCTTCTGAAGGACGGTATGCCTCAAGCAAGTTTCGCTTTCTTCCCTTATTCTACAAAGCAAATCCCAGAAGACACTCTGAGACATGAGACCAAATAGCCCTGATACAAATGGAGTCATGGGAGAAATTCCTATTGTTTTCCATTGTGAGCAGATGCTTCTCTTCAGCCTGCTGGGAATTCGTGATTCTTCTTTCTGAGACTCTTCGAGATGCTGCATATAGTCCTTTAATCCAAGTGCAGGGGCTATGTAGCATGCATAAACAGCAGGCAAAAATTTAACAATAGTTAAAACACCTATCATTGTAAGGGAGCGAAAGTAACGTTTTTGGTCCTATGAAAAAGAAACATTCCCTGAAAACGGGGAATTATATTCACAATACAAGCACTGATACAGGTGCAAGAGCTGTTGATTGGTCCCTCTAAACCAAGAGTTTAACCCCATAATTTTCCTTCTACAAATACTTGCACAATTATTTTCTGTATTCATTCATCTTAACATTAAGCTATATCAATTAATTAAATTAATTAAATCTTTTTAGCTAAGCTTGCAGCAGATCTAACAGTTAAACTTGGCTTCTGGCCCACATAGCCCTGTGGTGAACTTTATATGCTTACCATAACCCTACTGTTGAGTGTTTTAACTGGTAATATCTCTAGTTTGTTTTTGAGAAGTAAAGTTATTCATAGCCAGAGTTCAGCTCAGCCTTCATTTTTGTACCTGCGGCAGACTGTGTGCATAAATATTACTGGACAAAAATCCTGCAGTACCCAGTGCTAGAAAAAATCTGGGAAAGCTAATAACCTGCAGATACCTTAATTTTGGGGGTGTATAGTACCGTATTTAGAAATCTGTAAATAATTCTGAGAAAATTAGTAAGTGCTTTATGTGTGCTGCATGTGTGGGATTGAGAGGCACAGAGGAAACATAATAATAAAAGTTGTACTGGTTTAATGCATTGGAAAGTGTTGCTTTCTTCCCTGCTACCAGGGAAGGACTGTTCAGAGATAGTGTTTGAAAGATACTGTAAGTCATCCCAGCAGTCGCAAACTTTCCTAGGGTATCAGCACATAAATATAGTGGTGGTCATGTGGACAACCAAGATCCTGGTGACCCGTTTTACACTCTCAGCATGTCATCTACTCATGATGTGACAGGAAACCACAGTAAGAGCCAGCGGGAAAGAGAGGTAAGGCATTTTATTCCCATAGGGCTTCCCAGACACAGGAACTTGTTATTGGATCTGACAAGTAGGTTAGTGCACAGGCTTCTTAAAAAGCCAATACTGTACCAAAAATAATGAGTCTGACAATGTGTACATCCAGCTGATGTCCTTGTTCATGTTAAGTATGTCTGGAAATTTTGGCAGAGTCCAGGATCTAGGACAGGAGAAGACAGATAGTTAGGGAACCCACTAGATATGGCAGCAGTTTTTCATAGTGCTTATTATTTTCTTGATAGCTTGTTGAACTAGCTCAATTATATGTCTACCTATGTGTAGTACCTATTAGTAAAAGTGCAGAAGGTAGGAATATACACTCCTGGGTGAAGTAGTCACCAGCACCTCTGCAGACCTGATTGAGACTAAACTTTTACACTGATTGTTAGCTCACAAGCCCAAGTAGTGCTTAGGAAGGAGGCTAAAAGCAGCAAAGGTAAAATAGATGAGCATACAACCAGCAAATATGTTATGTGCTGTCTTCTCAGCAACAGTGATCCAAATCTAGCAGTGTGAGCAATCAGCCCTAAGGGGCCATATGCTTAGGAGAGGCAGTCTGGAGAGGGGTGCCTGTGAAGCTCCAGGGGGAAAGTCTGGATGCATTTAAGAGAAAGCTTCTCTTCAGCAGACATAAAGTAGTGTTTGCATAGGGCAAATACCTGAGAGCTCACAATTTCAGCCTAAAACATTAATTTAATGGCAGAAAAAAACTACTCTGCCTGCTCTTATTCCATTGTCAGTGAAAGTTAACTTGACTGCTCATTGTCAGAAGACATAGCAAATAAACATTAAATTTAAAATTAACCCAACTTTCTTTAGCCCTCTTCTCTCTCCTCTGATCACCTAAACAGGCAGTTGATACAGGGCCAATTACTCAGTTACGACAGTATTCATCCACTTTAACTCCTTTGTAGAATTCATATTCATATAACTGGAACCAACGTCTGAACTCTGAAGAAAATAAGTAACTTGTAAAGTATCAGCAAGGAAAATTCCATGTTTCCTAAGGGGGAAAAAAAAAGTGGGATAAGGCACAGGACTTAGACAAAGTGTAGGTGGAAATCTTTAGTACCTCTGTGAGCTGCATAAGCTAAAGTTTCTTATTAACCATCATTTCTATAATGTTAATTTAAATACAGATTAGTTATGAGATTTGAAGTGTTTGCTCTTTTCATGTTGCAAGCATATAAATAAAGGAAATAGGCTAAGTAAATAGCTGTTTTCTGTTATTTAAAGAAAAACACACAAGCAAGATGCATTATTTCATATGTTTGGTTATGTTGAACCACTGTGATTTGCCGAGCTAACAAATCCTTCGTGGCATGTTGACCCTGTCTTTTGTTAGACACCAGCTATTGCCTGGCTACTTCCCACCATGCTGTTTTTGTTAATTCTRTCTTAGGTCTGCTCCTTTTGTTGTTTCTTTTCTGTGCCTTCATTCTCAAAATATTGTCAAGATGCTGTATTTAGCTGCTGACATAGAGTTATTCATCTTCTGAAGTCCACAATATTCCACAAGTCTGTTTTTTTCCCCCATCTTCAGTGTTCCTCTGATTTAACTGTTTCATTTTATTTTGACTTTTGATTATCCTAGGGTCCGATTGGTATGGATGGAAAGCTGGTAGGTGATTTGTTCAAAACCAGTGTAATTTAGGTCTTTCACATATTCCTCTCTTTTCTTTTTTTAATTACTCATGCTGGAATGTATGTTAATCAAATATTGGCTTCCTTCAGCATAACTTCAACTCTAGTAGCATAGATTTTTAACAGGTTGCTGAAAAGCCACTTTTAGTGTCTGTGCAAGGAAATGGAGGTCAGCTCTGCTACTCCTTACCATTTTCTATCTGAATTAGATTGGAAGACAGATGTTCCTCCTTGGGTGTTCTGTCCAGAGAATACACCGCAAGGATATCACTTCTGACTACATTTCTGTGACTCTTGCTGCTTTCATTTTTCCACAGATTCTTAATTTTTGTGTTTTAATTTCTGTGCCTGGATTTTGATGGCTGATTAAATCTGGACAGCCTCATGTCTCATAATAAATGCGTTTGTATGATATTCCAGATATTCTTTAGGGATACGCTGCTTGAATTAAGTTAGAAATAACCTATAATTTTATACAATGCATTTGTTAATGCATTTGTACTGCTGTGTATATTTGTATAACTATATGTTTGGATGTATAAGCCTGGAAGTTTATGTTCCCAGCTCTTTAAAGATTAACACCATGGAAAAGGTGTGAAAATCCAGTTTTGGCACTTTCTCGTGTGATTCCTTTTGCTCCCTCTCTTTTCTGCCTTCCCAGGGCAGCCCTTTTCATTGATACCCTGGATACCTCTTTTCTTTTCTATCCTTCTGCTTATCACAAGCCCCATTTCCTTTGCAAGCTCAACTTGTTTACTTGCAGTGTCACCTTTCGTTTTCTTCTCTTCTTTTCCTGTGCTCCTTGAGTTTTCTTTCTGCTGTTAAGTACCTTGTCTGTAAAGTTTGCAGCATGCAGTCAATAGGCTTTTTCTTTAATCTCCTTCAGGAGATTGATATCTTACCTGTTGACTTCAGTTACACCATGTATATTTCCTTTTTGGTTTAGTATCATTTATGTATCAGCAGCTAATATTAGGTTCAATTTATAGGAAGGGATTAACTCTCAACAGTAGAAGACCTCTCATCATGGCAATTAGGATAGGTTGCCAAACATAACCCCTTTCTTTACCTCAAAATAGTGTGTTAAGCTAGTAAATAGGAATATAGGAGGGAAAATTGTTGTGAAGATTTTGCTGAAACCATGGCATCCTATGCACCTATACCCACTGTAGTAATTTAGATTAAAAAAGAAAATAAAAAGCAGCGTTCATGATCCAGAGGTTCAAAGCAGCAGCCATGAAAATGCACCTGATCAGTCAGTGGTGTTGGGACTGATCCCTAAATGTGTGCAAAGGACAGCAGTCAGTTGCTAGCTATAATCAGTTAATTGACTTTAGAGTATGTAACAGATTTGAGTAAAGAGATGTTCATTAGGAAAAAAATCAGTAATGCTGACTTTTCAGTCATGAATAGTATTTTCATCCTGTTCGTTATCTAAAATTTAGAGAAAGACTTCCAGCTAAAACATTTTAGTCCACAAGTAACATGGATGGGGGGCGATTTATGCAGCAATGAACCAGAGTGATTTCAGCAGTCCTGAGGCCATTTTGGGAACACAGCAGATAAACTGAGGTTGAGCTTGTTCAAATGAGTTGTAATATCAGATTGAATTCATGTTAGAGGGGTTTTTAATGAACAAAAAAGTAGCTCAAGGAGCTTTATTCCTGACCCTTTCACAACATGCAAAAAGAAGAGAAGGCAAAATTAACAGCCCTTTTTTGTCTCCCACACTTTGAATTGCTGTTGTGTGACAATGACCCTTTACAATCAAGAAGGTCAGTATTGTGATGCTTTTCTACCCGTACCTTTGTAAGGAGAGCTGATGAGTTCCATGACTCAGTGCTTGCTGCATCCTGTGGAAAGTGTCATTTACTGGATCACTAGTGAGAAGGGAAAATTCTACTGTAACTGCAGTGGCTAGTAGGGCAAGGAGTAAGTAAGATCATACAGAAATATTGAAGGATTGGGAACCATTGTACAAACCAGAAAATGATTACCGTCACTAATACAAAGTTCCTTCCATGCTAAAGGAGATTATAGCACGTGGGTTATAAAAAATCCAGCTACGAATGCTTCTGTATTCAGCATCTGCATTTACAGCTAAATGCAGGATGATTGCAATATTGGCAGCATATATAAACTAAAAGTAATGCAGCTGTTATATTCCCTGATATAGAGTTTTCTGTCTATATGAAAAACCATTGTCGTATAAAAATTCATTTTCCAGCTTTTTTCTGTATTGCAGACATGAAAGAAGGGTAATTATAAATGCATGCTAACAGAAAGGCAAACTGCTGATATTGACAGTGAGAGTAGAAAACGCTTTCATGGGAGCATGATTCCAAGCCTCACATTCAATTCAGGATATGTTTGTGTTATGTGTGTATGTCTCTTGTATCATACATGTAGCATGTACCATGTGGACACTTAGCAATCTTAGATGAAGAAAAGTCAATTTTCAAATCTCATTGTTAATATATATATGCGTATTTTCTGTTTATTTGCTTTCTATTACTTTAAATCAGCTTTTTGTTGAAACATTTTAGTAATTTCAGACTTTCATTTAAGTTTTGGCTTTTTTAATATATGTAAGTTGGAGACAGCCTTTAATGATTTGGTCAAAATGAATTGCAACTTTAGATATACTTGTGAGCAAACATATTGTGAATTTTATGTGTAAAGTTTGCATGCATAGGCCTCAGTTTAGATAATTTATACCATTTTATTGTACCAGCTGCTGAATACTACATCAGGAAGCAATTCCTGATGATTTTAAGATCAGGTATAGCATATAGTAGCTTAAAACCTGCTGTGATGGGAAGATTGAGGTAAAGTCTGAGTGCTGAGGAATCTCAATCATATTCATTAACCCAGTGTGATGTAACTTCATAGAGCTCACCAACTCAGAAAGTTAGTATTAGAACTGACAAACCTCAGCCAATATTTTTATTTTTTTTGTGACCTCCATGGTGCAATGATATTTCAAGGAACTAACAGAAAACTGCAGTATCCCCAACAAGGAATACTTTAGGCTGCATTCAGTGTAAAGATTAGATAGCTGTATATTACCATTATTCCTCTGTAATGTAATTTCTCATATTTAAAAAATAAATTTTTTAAACTAAAAAAAGCATTTCTTCAGCTGCTTTTCTTGTTGATAATTGTTCCCAGTTGAAATGCTTTTGCCCCCCACCCCCTTTAAAATCACACAGAATCACAGGGTGGTTGAAGTTGGAAGGAACCAAAGGGACCAAGTTGGAAGTCATCTGGTGTAACCTCACTGCTCAAGCAGAGCTATGTAGAGCAGCTTGCCCAGGATCATGTCCGGATGGTTTTTGAATATCTTTGAAAATGGGGACTCCACAATCTCCCTTGTTCCTGTAATTGCTTTACAGTAAAAAACGTGTTTCCTGATGTTCAAAGTTTCAACTCTCCATAGAAGTACTTTCTAGCTAAAGTGAAGAGGTTTTATAAGACTTACAAGAGGCACCATGCTCGATTTCTGTCAACAAAAGGAAATGTAGTTTCAGTTTAACTCAAGTAGTATTAAAGTGTCATAAAGCACCAGAAGCTAAGCAAGGTCTAGGACTTTAAAAGAATCCTCTCTTTCTAGCAAGAAATATATAAATATTTTTCTCTGTCTTACAGTGTGAGCCAATGGTCTGTGTGATGTTTATAGTCACAGCTTCTGTACTGTTTGCTAAAATAATTCTGCTTCATGCAAATAATTTCTATTCAGGGGGCTAGAATAAGTCATGACTTTCACTGGCTTTTCTGGGCTAGGGAGATTAGGGATAGGAAGTCTGCTCTGTAAGGGATTGCAGCAACAAGAGATACAGTTCCTCAGTGTGCAGAGGGTGCCTCTCCGCTTGTCCAGGGGCGATCTAAAGGGGATGTTGATAAATAAGAGAGAGGAAATGTATCAACTGTCTCTTGGACTGACTGACAAAGTTTCATGTAGAACCTTTCAGACTTTCTGGTTTAAATGTTGGTTTATACTTGCTTAAAGCTGGTGCTCACAGCAATGGCAAAAAGACTATTGTTCGCCCAGCAGTGTGTTCTCCGGTTTTGAGACTTCGTTCATTCAATAAGCAGTAAGTAATTAGCACCTCCTTGAAACGTGGAGGTGAGCCATAAGAGAGAAATAAAAAAGAGAAGAAAACCACAGTACCTGTTTCTGAATCAGCTTGGCACCTGTGGATTCTTTCTCACTTGAGAATTGTTAAATTAGGTCTTCCTATAATTTCTAAATTGTTGTGACTGTCTTAAATAAGAAGTTTCTCAAATGCAGTTTCAATGATATGTTATTGTAATTTATTTCTAGAATCGGTTCATTGCAAGAAAGTTCATCAATTTGAATTAAAACACTCAAATTCAATATAGACTTAAGAGTCCAAAATCTGACGTCAATGAAGTTACTGTATATTTTGTAATCTCTTATTAGAGAGTACTGTAACTATTTTCTACTATTTAAGGAATTATTCCTTGTCATAACTTTCCATAATCTTGTGTTTTTCTTGGTTTTTTTCAGGGTCAGCCTGGTCCTCAAGTAAGTGCCATCTTATTTTCCTACATAAGTAATAGCTAAATACAGGGCCCACCAAACTCAGGTTGTCTACAAAGTATTTGAATATATTTTTTGATCCTACTGTAATAAGATAGAAACTGGTAACCATTGCATAATTCTGTAAGACAAATATTTCCCAAGAGAGAAAAATGCTTCCCCCCCATATGGTTGAGTTCCCTCAGCTGTCTGACCAGATGGTGGGGTTAACAACATAATACTGAATAAAGCAAATCTCCTAACTATGGCTTGAAACTTTGCCACCAAACTTTAAAGCAAGATAAAATAACTTAGCAAATGTGTAGCAAATGTAATACTTCAACTGCTTATTAATCACATACTAATAATGTTGCTATAATCCAGGCAGCGCTCAGTTATTTTAAATATTGCACTGCTAGCTATTTTGATTAATTAGATACACTGCTTTAAATTAGTTCTGCTTTATTTAAGAATAGTAGAACTTTGTCTTGTGAGCTGTAATTGAAGATGTGAAAATCTAGGGACCTAACTTCAGTTCTGAGGTAGAAATAGACTGGCAGAAAGGAAACATTACATATAGCAAAAATTACATATTAATTATTTGAGTGCTATAAAAATCTGGAAGAACAAGGAGATAGGAAAAAAAATGGAATACTAAAGCCACACTTAATGAAATCAGTTGAAAAACTCAACCTTTTTGTATACTCCATATGCTTTGTGGGAAGTAAGCTTTGGTCTTTGGAACTGTCTTAGCACAAGTTAGTTGCCCAATCCAGGATTTCTGTGAGGGCCTTTTATATTTCAGGATCATAATTAAAAACTAAAGCTTTACCACCTTATTGACTGGTAATTTTCTTTAAGCTAAGATTTTCATTATGGGAAGCAAGCATTTCCTTCAGATTTTTTAGTTTCTACTCATCATTTTCTGTTGAAAGACAGATTGATTTACAAACCCTCAAACAACTTGTTCTGAATGCCCAGTATCCTGCAGTGCCAGGCTCCATTTAATAGAATTGTGTAAGAAGTCTGTGTGATACTGGAAGTGACCATTGCCCATAGCACTGATGTTTCACAGTAGGCTCTTGATGTGAGGACTACACAGAGAGGTATCTTCAGCCTCTGTGCTGCTGGGGGTTAATGAAGAGAGAGATTGTAATTCTCTGTGGCACTGTAGCTCTGAACAAGCTCTGTTGAGGACTTGAGGCTGATACTTGAGCCTGTGGGCTGCCCTGTAGTTGATGTTAACTTGTGCTGCCACCCGTGTCTTTTCCTTCTGGGTTTGGACCCCCACCTCCCACATTTCAGTTGCTTAGAGAGTCTCTTGCTCAATGCTTGTAAACAGCTGCTCAGTCTTTGGAGCTCATATCTCGACATGAAATGCCGTAGGGTAGCTGTAGGCAAGGAACCACCATGGAGATGGAGCATTCAGTGCCGTTTCAAGGGCAGAAAGGCAGAGAAATCTTGTCACGGGTGTAAGAGAACTGAGGTGCAAACCATAGGAAAAACCCTTAAAACATCTCCCCAAAATTGTATTAAGAGAGAATTCTTGCTTCTTAACTTCAGTAATTCCTCCCAATGGAAATGCTCACCTCTGGGTCATTGCCGTTGTTCTGAGCAACATGTACCATTATTCTTAATAATGCCTTTTCCTCCTTTTCTGCTCAAGATGCTCTTACTGTGTCTGGAGGATATATATGTACTCAGTCATTTTGACTGGCTGATTGAGTTCAGGAATAATTCTTTTGAGAGCACTGGTGGGGGAGTCATAGTGGCATGAGACAGTCAGAGTTGTGTTCAGCTTTAGATCGAGATGCCTAAACCCAGAAGCTTGTGTGTAGGTGTTGATATATGAGGCGTCTAAGCACTCCTTGCAGTCAGGGAAGGTTAAGTCAAAACTCAGTGCACCTAGAAACCCATTCAGCTCATCATAAACTCCTTGGGTTCAATTACATTGTCTGCATTCAGGCATTTGTTGCTGTGTGAGATGATCCAGCATCTCCAGTGTAGCCACTGGCTGTTTTACGTACAATAAAACTGGAGTCTGTGTTGGACCGTTGTTGTAGCTGTCAGTTACGGGCAGCTGTCTTGGATACCTAGGGAATCTCTCACATAACACTAGCTGCACRCATTCGTGCCTCCTGATTCCAGATTCTGACTGTAGGCAGCTACTGAATCAGATAACCGCTCTGCTGAATTGCTTTCTAGTCGATGTTGACATCTATGTGTCTCAGGCAACTACATGTAGGCTGTGCATTTAGAAGTCTTTCCTCTTACACTGAGACTCAGATCCAGATAACTTAATGAGACAGCATTTTTTAGATATTGAAAGCTGTGTTTGAAAATGTAAAGATTTTAGAGAATTAAAGTATCCACAGAAAACGGAATCTGTTCACATACAGATAAAATACATTAAAGCCCCTTGGTGTTAAAATAGTGCAGAAATTTCAGCCAACTATGATTGTCAGCAATTTCCCTGGTCTTAACTGTGTTTGTGAGAAATTCAAATTTAAAAGTATTGGTCAGTAAGTAAAGGCTGCCTGGTTTCAGAGAACAAAATTGTTATGCTGACTGGAGAAGCACTTAGAAAGTTTCTAATGTCCTAGCCATGCAAGTCCACACTAAGATTGGAGATAAATTCTAATCTGTTCTACACTCAGTGTTTTACTAACACCTATTCTTTTTTGCTATGGTTTCCCAAAAGTATGCGCTAAATTCACCCAACACACACCTAATTACTGGGTACAAATATAAATCTATAACAGATAATTAACACCTCATATCTTTTTAACTTTGAATTTTTTACTGCTAATTTTCTTAAAAAATACATGACAAAGATAATTTTGCTTCACATTTTCACATTTTAAGTAACAAGAAGCTTTATTATAACTCACAGGCCTTTTTTTTCCTTTTTTTTCAGAAAAAGCTTATGGTTCTATTGTATCTCGGAAAAGTAAAGGCCACAATAAAAACCCAAAGAATTTCTAGCCTAATCTTTAAAAAATTGAAGTTCGTTTTTATGACTTCGGTTTTCTGTTAAAAAGAAAGCAGTTTTAAATACTGTGTAAGCTGTATTTCTTTGTAGAAGAGCAAGTAATAAAATATTTAATATTTTTGCTGAAATTAGATTTTGGCTTTTGAGTGACCCCCAAAAATATCTGCTTTTTCTTATCCGCGGTGTAAATATGTGTTTAGATTAGCTTGTACCAGAAAGGGTTCTTATCCCAATAAATCTATACAATCAAATTCTGCCCATACTTTCTCTTTTTAAAATAATGGAAGTATTCCTGCTTGTCAAAGAACAAGGTAACTTCTAGTCTAACGTTAATTCCATGAGAAATGTACTATCTGGGTAAAGAGAGAAGACTTACTATTTTCAACTTTTTTTGTTGTTTAGAAGTAAAGTTCATCTAAATACTAGAAGCCGTGCTTTTAGTATTATGGCAAAGGAAGACAAAACAATCTTTTAAAAAATCTTGCTGAACTGAAACTAATAACAACTGTAAGTGTGGGGCAGGGTGGTGTTCTGGTGTGGCTTTGTCTCAGCCATCCAACTGTTTTCTTCTTCAGGGCAATATCCTCTACCTGGCCTATCTCTAGCATGACACACTTTGTCTCTCATGTCAGCATACATGATCACTCTCTGTGTGGGACTTTGAGATACAGCAGCCTCACAGATGCTTCTCCTTTCTCTTTGGCAGCCATCCAAATCTGCATTAGAAATGGACAAAATATTAATGATTGATATTTGTTTTCATGAGATTCTTGTTTTCCTTTATGTGTCGTGTCCATGGATGTGATGTTATAACAGTCTGAAATTTTCCAGTGCTTTGTGCATGATAAAGGGTTGCCATAGCAATTCTGGTGACAAATGTATGTGTGTCTCTTTTTCACCATCAAGCATCAGGGTATATGACTGGAGTATTTTTAATTTCTGGTGACAGAGATTCTGATTCATGGTTAAACTGGCTATTACTGGCTCGTGCTGTCAACAGAGCTGGTGGGAACCATTTTAACTTTTAGTTTTCTGTTTTTTGTCAAACGACAGAGAAACACAGCGGGCCACAGGGCCACGGTTTTGAGTGGTTTTGGAAGGCAGCAGTCCAGGGAAGATATTTATTTATCACTTCCTAGAGAACACTGTGATGGTAGGGAGACTCCTAGGTCTTAGAAAAGAGTTTGGTATCTAACAGTAGGAAGGATGGGAAAGGGGGGGTGTATCAAGAAAATGTATTTTAATTCCTGCTGAATTTCTCTTTCAGTTTTGGTAGTTTGGATAGCCATCTGCATTCCAAAACTTGTTAAATATTCCTCCCAGTGCATACCTTTCACTACTGGGGCAGTTGGTAACATCGAGTGATCATGTGTGTGTTTTTATGGCTTCTTAAGCTATGGGTAAGGTACATAATGCCTATTGACCAATGCTGCAAAGTGGTCTCTGCCTGCCAGACCGTTGGAGTTGGACATGTTTCTTTTGTTCTGATCACCATAAGTTGAGGTGTAAGCTCCATATTCCTTGTTTCTAGCAGTCTGCTTTGAGGAATGCCTCGAGACTTTTTACTTGTGTGGAGAGTGGGGGAAGGAGGCAAGAAATACACTTATGAAGGACAAAGTCAGCCTAAGACTGAAGAAATAGTTCACCACCTTGAGATACACAGTGCAGTAAAGTTACTGTTCCTGAGAGAAGCCCAGTGGTTGTACCCAGTCCATCAGCTCTTCTCAGTGTAGACAGTGATCTTGTGGGGTTTTTCTCCTTCTAGAAACTGATACCCTATGCTCCTTTGTTAACTTCTCACCCAGATGAAGGATTGTATGACTCAGTTTGAATATGCAAATGCTAATCTGCTTTTGAGTTACAATTTACAGGTCAGATTTTACTGTCAAACTTTGACAATTAGTTTATTAACATCAGGTAGCAGACTTGGGAAGAGTCTGTTTCTTACTTTCTTTGTACAAATAACAGATATAAATCCTTGATCCTTTTGCTGCTAATAACAATTTACTATAAATTATGAGATCAGAAATTAATCTGAGAGCATTGCATAAATAAACAAGCTTGTACTAAGTTTCATATGTATTTATAGGGCAGAACTTTAGTATTAGCTTGCCATTCTGCTTTTTAAAATGGTAATAGCATTTTTGAACACTATTGAAATTGTGAGATCTTTTTAGAAAATAGCCCATATTGACTTGTGAACATGAAGAAACAAATGCCATTTTCATGGCTTTTCATTTTATGTTAGTTGCTAAAATGAACCACATCAGAGAATGTGGGAGGAGAAATCGTGCTCAAAACTTCATGTTTACTGTATACATAAATGTTTATGACTGAATAGATTCAAGAAATGTGCCTTCTCATAAGGAAATAATGCATTTAATTGTTTTAAAGTATGATGCTTTCTCAGCTTCATATGTAACAGAACAGAATTTAATTTTGTTAAAAGGCGTTGACAACAATGAGCACTTTGAAAATCTAAAACACTTCAGTTTCCCCTGGTAGACTTATGCACATGTGTAAACCAGAAGAGCTGTGAATATTAAATGGGTTTTTTGGCTAAGCAGATAGTATTAGTGCAAGTAAGATGATTCTTTGCTCTGTGAAGAAGAGACCACAGAATTGAAGATTTAGGGGCAAGTTGTTCTGAGCTATCAGTTGTACCAAGACTAAGGAAGCACCACACATAATTTAAAAATGCTGAGGAGAGTAAAAGTTCCAGGCACCAACAGACAAAATTGTTGCACCATTCGATGCTGTGTTCTGCTTCCAGTGTGGTTTTTTGCTTGTCTTTTCCCATCCTTTTGTCAGGAATTGCAAAGGAGCCTCTAATGGCAGATTGATGATTTCCTTACAGTACCCTGCTAAGTGAACTTGGTTGGAGGTAATTAGACCTTTTAGAACTCTGCTCATCAGGCTCTGTCAGACACCAAGCAGAGGCCAGACTCCTACCCCAACTGTGCTGCTGTGTTCTTTTACTTACTCTGGTAGGCATGCTCTTGAGTTACAATTTCAGTAACTATCTGGTACTGAAATAGCAAGATGTTCCGATGTTCCCCAGCATTTCCTGGAAAAGATAATTTATTTCTGATTTTCTTGCTTGATTCAGAAAATAATATCCGATTTGAATTCTGTTAATTTTACAATTACCGATTCAATCTAGGTTTTGATTTTCTACAAACACAAAAATAAGAATATTCATTGTACAGAATTCTGTGAAAAGTGCTCTTCATGCAACATAATATTAGCTCTGGATTCCTTGTAAAATAAATTCTGCTCTTATGAGGGTGGTTTCTTTTACTGAACCTGAAGATCTGCTTCCAGAGTAGCTGTATGCAATAGATAAAAAAACTTGAAAGATGAGTTTTGAGAACAGTTTAAGTTGTTTGGCCTAAAACTTTTAGAAGCTGATCTCCTCATTTCATAGTTCTCATAGCTACAATTTGTGATATTGTTACTCCGAAAAAACAAGCCCTAGAATAAAACAATGCATAAAACTAATATATAAAACTCTAAAAGAAAATATGCAGAACAGTTTTCTATTTGTAGGATGTTACCAACTTTTCTTCATGGTGGCATCATAAATTTTTGAAAAGAATTGAGTTTGTTTTAATAAAATAAACATGAAGGTCTGATTCGCTGGTTACATATGCCAGCATAAATGTTATGGGGAATCACACATTAGCATTCCATCTATTCATCTAGAAGTTCCAGCTGTCACCAAGGCATACTAGATCTTCTAATAGCAAGTGAGAAACTGTGAAGCAAAAATTACTTGCAAGCCTTAATTTGGTAAAGCATTGCTTAGCTTAACAGAGTACATATGAGTACAAAAAGCAGTTGCAAACGCAGTTCTGTGGTTCCATTATGACATGTACAAAGGATTGTCAAAATATAATTAAAGGCTCTGAAATATTTCTTGTATTCCTAAATCATTTCTTTATCAAATGACCTTTGTATTTTCTTCCTCCTATTCTACATATGGCAGAAATACACTCGTGTGTTCTGTTAGGGATTATGTCAAAGCAAAGTATTGTACTGTGTTCAGGAATATTATATAGTATTTTACTGTCCTGCTGCACGTGTTTTTAATTTGATATTAAACTCATGCTGGCTTATTGTTTTTACTGATCTTTATGCTGTATTTCAGCTTTGAATTCCAGTTCAATTTGCTGCAGATCCCAGTAGTTTCACTAGCTTTAATAAAAAAAAAAGAAATTAAGAGTTATAAAAATGTGTATTTCATCAAGCTTCTTGTGACTTGAAGATAATGCTGTGATGTCTAAGACCTTAGTCTTTCACAGGGTTTTCAAAATACCAGAGTTTCCTTGAAAGCCATTATCAATTCAGAGACCTGGTGATGTTTTGTGCCAGAAGCTTGAAGGTCCTGTAAACTTGAGCAGGACTGGGAGATTTAGATCTCTGGCTGCTAGATGGAACCTTAAAAATTTATATTTTCCATTAAAAAGTGACCCTGCCTTGAATTAAACTTTTACTTTAAGCAGCTTTATATGTTAGTAGAAATGCTTTAGTTTTTTATATTGAATTGATGCCATGCTGATATGTTATTCTTTCCTGTGAGTATGATTCAAGTTTGGAGGAGAGAAGAAAATAAAAATAGAAAATGCACCAATTACTTTCATTGGAGTGTTTCGTGTACTGCCAGTAATGTTATTAATGAGCATAGCATGGAAGTGTCCATTCTGTTTGTGAGCTTTAATCCAGACTGCTGTTTTAAAAATGCATTTTCTGCCCCTGCAATACCTTAGGATTTCCTAATATACTTTCTTTACTGAGATCCATCGGTAATATTCAAGAGCTGTGAGCTGCTGGGAAACATGCAAGAGAATCACGCATTTTCAGAAATACAGTCCAGCTATATTGCCCAGTATGTCTGCTAGTGATCATTTGCCAAAAAGAATGAATATCTATTTAAGTATAAATATACATATGTGTTTAATTTCCCCTGAAGATGTTCTGAATTTTGTAGACCCTACTATTAGTCTTGAGGAGAAAACTGTTTTGTTTTTAATAAACTTTATGTTGTCTTAAATCGCTTCCTGTATAAAGATGTTTCCAGCTTTATAGGCTACAAAAATGTATTCATTCATCTCACTTTTACATATGTCTACATATAAAATTACGTGTATGTTTGTAGTTGATATAAAAACTCATTTGCATTTATCTGGTGTTTCGTCTCAAACTTCACAAATCTGAAGAGTTCTCAAAATAGCTCTATGAAATACGTCATTGTAGTTTTCCCCTTTGTAGATGAGGGAATTGGTGAAGATAAATGAAAGGTTGAGTTCTTCTACTGACATTTTTTTGTCTTATTGTAACAGAAGTATTATTTCATATGCTATTTTTWGTGCTTTTCTTTCTATATACTATTTGACGTTAAAGAAATTAATCTGTGATTAAGGGTTGACACATCCCCATCAGGACTAGAGTTACAACTTAGAGTGTCAAGTCTTTGCCTCTTTTAGCAAGGACTTGTACCTGGGATGGTTCAGAGACATTTGCAGTAACCTAGTGCTTGCAGGTCAGCTCAGGTGGGTTTGTGCAGTGTAGCTTTTGTTGTGACATTTGTCAGACAATTCTAGTAAAAAGGCTTTTTGGGTACCAATGGAGCCAATACACAGGAACGATTTAAGAGACTGCGGAACTTTCGGGTGGGGATGGGAAAGAAAGAATAATAAGATCCTCAGAGAAATGTATGGTATTTTGCTGAAATACATTTTTCCCAAGCATTAGCATATCCTGAAGTTTTAAAAGGTTACCTAGTTTCTGAAAGAATTTCATTGCTCTTTGTCTGTGGAGATTTCAGAAGCCTTTCTATGCCTTGTGCTATTTTTCACCTGGCTATGGCTTTATACTACTGTTTTACTGCCATTTTCTTTTAACCATTCATGATTTAAGTAGTCTAACACGTATCTTTCACAGTAGCATTTTATAGTAGCATTTGCAGACAACACTAAAGGAATATCTAAATCTTCCTTTGACATTCTGTTACCTTGAATGAGCAAATGTCTACTGAGTAGCAAAATTTGGAAAAGAAAAAACAGTGTACAGACAGTATGCCTTGCCTTTGAAATACTGAGTGAAACTCAGAGCATTGCTGCTGAAACAAGTGTGGATTCACGACAGTAAATAGAAGAATGGAATTGGCCTTCCCTGTTTCAAAGTCTGTGTTAAAATCCTTCTGCTGAAAATAAGTTTAGTGTTGAAATACAGCAAATGCATGTTAGCTGCAAAACCTTATTTGTATGTGAGCTGTGAAGGTTTGCTTGTTTACACAAGTTCAGCCTTTATTACTTTAAAGTAAATATGCCTAGATATGATAGCAGGTACAGGCCAAATTCTTCAAAAAACTGCCTTGTTTTGAAACTAGCCCTTGTTTCAAATAGATGAAGACAGAGGGGTTTTTTTTGGAATTTCAATCATCTGTTTCTGTGTAATTATGATATTTTTGTAGATCTGGACCCTGTGCAGTATCTGTTAAGGAAGTACATAAATCTCCTAGACTCAACTGCTGGTCAAAGGAGGATCTGCCTGGTAGATCCTTGTATGCTGTTTCATTACACAGTAGTAATGAAGACAGCAAAGTTGAAATATCCAAAAGGCTAGGGAGCTTGAAAGACAGATTTCAATGACCATAGGTACTTCTCTTGTAGGTAGTGAGTGGCAGTGGTAAATCTCCATTGCTCTGAAACTCCCCCCTTCCTTTGCTTTCATCTTTTGTCTGTTTTCTTCAAAATATGTGAAGTTCAGCCTGCCATCCTCATCAAAAAGGTTCTTTTAAGTCAAACAAAAAAAGCTTAAATGAGCAAAGGGCACTGTCATTTCTGCTGAACTATCTACCAGGCTTGTAAGCAATCAGGAAAGCAGCAGAGGGGTTTAAATTACAAAAGCTACTGTTCAAATTTTAGGTTAAAAAATGGCTGAAACATTAGAATATGAACTACTGTTTCTGAAAATGAAAGGAAGTTGTTAACTCCCAGTGAGGAGCTTTTTTTTAACTAAGCTTCTAGGAATAAATGAGACAGCTGGCCTATGGATAAAAATCTACCAAAGGAAGTATAAAAATACTTAATGGTGAATTTTTTATCTCAAAAATCTGGAAGAAAGGATTTCATGAGTTTGACTGGCAAAACATGTAATTTTTTATTTTCAATTTCTGTTGTCTAAGGAAAGAAAGACAGAATGTACTTTCATAATCCCTGCAGTTTAATAAGCCCTAAATTCCACTGGACTATATTGGTCTTTCTTTTATGAATTTTTTTCTTTTTTCTTTTCTTTTTTTCTTTTTTTTTCTCTTTTTTTTCCCCTCAAATTCTTCATTGGTTTTGGGGCCTTACTAATTACTCCCATAAAGTAGAATGTTTTGGTCGAGTTCAAGGCATCAATGCCCAATGTATCTCCTTAGACCCAGGTGCCAGAAGTACATGAGTATTTTTGAGCAAAATAGCTCTGCATTTGTACTTACTGCTTATTGGCTGCTTACAGGTACAGTTCTCACTGACTAGTGCAGAAAACTCCTCTGAAATGGTACAATGCCACTGTTATTTTAATAAATGGAGATAATCAGGAGGTTAAGTAGTGCTAGGTTTTTTTTCTCCTTTGTTTCATATCCCTTTCAATGTTCGATGCAAAATAAAAGGCATGAAATCCGTAGCAGTAAAAACAATTTAGAGCTGTAACATTTTTCCTGTTTCAGTAGTTTGACACAAAAATAATGCAGTTCTAAGGAAAAGGTGAAGCAATCAATGTTGAAAAATCTTTGCGCTCTAGTTCTTTTTATTGTAAAATTTGAAAGCAGCCTTTCGTTCTTCTTTGTCTTCCTGTTTACCAAGCATTCTTTTTTATGGATTTTTAATTCATTGAATTCCTGCGGCATCATTGCTGTTGAATGTAGTGAATACTTGTTAAAAAAGTACAAGACACTAAATCAACTACACTTTCTTTTATTATTGAATCTTACAAACTATTGAGTCTTTATCAAGAATCCCATGATTTATAGTATTTTCTTCTATTGACAGCAGACTTATTTTTGTCTATTCCATAGGTACTGTGCTGTATATTAACTTCTCTGTCCCTTGTGACATAACCACTCAACTATTGAGTGAATGCTGATATAAAAATGCAGTATTGTTTTTAAATTCCATCGCCAGCATGCTCACACACACACACAGACACACACACACTCTCACTCGCAAGTATGTATATTCCTGTTGGAGAGGGGATAAAAAAATTCTACTGTATAGTCGTCTAGTGTAGGATCAAGTGGGACAAAAAGAAGAGGAGGAAGAAGTAGGGAGGCTCTGTGAAGGAAAAGGAGTGCAGAACAGCCTACCTGAGATACTGGAGGATGAGGAGTTAATCTTGGTCATACTATACTTTTTAGCAGTGCCTGTTATGATAGTACAAGGGTTACTGGTTTTAAAGAGGGTAGATTGAGACTAGATAGAGAAAAGAAATTTTTTACAATGAGGGTGGTGAAACACTGGCACAGATTGTCCAGAGAGGTGGTGGATGCCTCATCCCTGGAAATAGTCAAGGTCAGGTTGGACAGGCAACCTGTTAACCAGCAAACTGGTCAAGTTGAAGATGTTCTTGCTCATGGCCGGGGGGAATGGACTAAATAACCTTTAAACCCTTCCAACCCAAAATCTTTGAATGATTCCAAGATAGCAGGTGATGCTTTTTCAGTTCTCATGTGGACATCTAATGAGACAGGGATCTGCTGGAGGATGGGTGAAAGAGTAGGAAACCTGAACCAGCCTGTATCAAAAATGTCTCATTTTTGAAGTGTTTTATAAACCAAGTATTGAACACTGAAGCCAGTATTACATTCCACTGTCATTAAAAATATTGTTAAAAATCATAGATTGAACTCTAGAAAATCCTGAGACTGCTATGGAAGTAGCAAATGTAACAGTAATAGTAAAAATGCTCCCTATTCAGTCTGCTTTGTGGATTTTGATTCTGTAGGGCCCACATAAGTTGTGTTTTATTATGTCTTCCTGCAGTTCTGAGTGCCAGACAAAAATTTGTGTGTTTTTGATGTAACTAAGATTGTGTTTGTATCTTCCTTGCAATCTTCTTCCTTCCTGTTTCTGAAATCAGAAACTCTGGTGGTTTTCTTATAACATGAGAGATACAGCAGTATTAGATTTTCTCATCTGTATTTTTATGTCCTGTTTTACATGTTTACAAGAGTGGAATTTCCTTTGTGGTGTTTGTTTGTTTGTTTACAGTATTTCATCAAATCTCTAACATCTTCAGTAAACTTCTGGTTATCTAACAAGTAGGAGAATAGGAAGGTGCACTATGGACAAGGCAATGAGGGCTGAGATTCAGAAAGTACACATATTACAGTGGATTGAGCAGTAAGTGAAAGTCAGAAGGCTTTTGACCTTAACAGAAGATATTTTCCTATCTTTAAGAATGTGCCATTTTTTTCTGCCACCAAGTGGTTGGTCTTCCTGGCACATACAGCAGCTACTTGACTCACAAGAGACTTAGCAGATTCGAATCATAATGTTTACTTAAGTTAATCTGTGGAAATAGTAAAGCTGATCCTTGATTTTTCATGCTCAGGCAGTGGCTACATAGTCACATATCCTCTGTACTATAGAATGTTTATAGGACTGTGTTGTTTTGTAGGTTTTCAAAGAAAAACATTGTCTGTAGAAGGGGAGGAAAGGGGAGAAGAAGATGACAGTCTTATTGATTAATCAAAGAAAGAAAGTATGTCAGAGAAAGGAAGAGGAGATCCCCTTCAGCAGGTTCTTGCTTGCGACACTGGGCCTTATGCTTCTTCCTGGGTACTGGATTAGTCAGTTGACAGCGACCCTTCTGCACCTTGTAATACGAGCTGATGGTTTTTGTGAGCAACATAAATTCCAAAAAAAGCACCCTGTCCCAACCTCGGCAAGAGCATTGCATGAGAAATGAATGTCTAAATTACAACATAAATGCTTTCTTGACACATTTTGTGTAGACTCTGTTCTCCTGCCTGTAGTTTATAAACTTGTTTGATTTATATCTTGTTATAAATCACTGACTTCTGAATACAGTTGTATGAATTTACAGTAGGAGTCACTTAAAATTTGCTTGTTGTGAATGCTAACTGAGCTGTTTACCTAGATTGCTATATAAATCAGTTTTATGTTTCTCACGGTACATCATTTACTTAATGTTTTTTAAGTCAATCACTGTTATTGTGTCAAAAATTCAGGTTTCTTTTTCTCTGCCTTAAGATATTTGAAGGAAAACTTTAGAATATAAGGGGAGGAAATGAAATATTGGTAAGAATTTTTTGAGAGGTGGTTAGTTGAAGTTTTCACTATAACTCAGTCATATGACAGGGGAAGGATAAAACATGTACAAAAGAAGGGACTTCAGAAGTAGAAACTGTTCAGATTCTCTGCAAATTCTTCTGAGTACTTGTGAAATTGATGCAAGGTGAAATGTTGGCATTGTAAAGTAGCATATGTAAATGAAAACATGGCCAAGCTCAGCTGATGCCAAAACCACATTGCTTGGTAGTTCAGAGTTTGCACAGTGGACGCAAGACTGAAATGAGTGTAGGAACTTTGAAATAGTTTGAAAACACAGCAGAGTTTCATAATACTCTGTATAACCTCCTGTGATTCAACATGTCTGATCCTAATATTTTGCACCAGTTGTAGGTAAGACTGGGGACTGTTGTTGCAGTCAGGTTCTCGTAATTTATGGAAGTCATGAGTCAAATTTCAAAGAAAGTTTGACTTCTGTATCTGCTTATTTTGTTGTTATGTGCTAAAGCCACCTTTTACCCTCAAAGTAATCTGTAGTAATTTAATTGAATTAACTTAGGCAATGTATGGCAGGCTATTTAGTTGTGAAAACATGATTAAAATAAGTTGGCAAATTGATTTGCTTTTTGAATTTGTCTAGATGACATTGGACTATCTGGTTCGCTTTTCTGCTCGTCTCTGCAAGGCCGCTGTTCCCTTAGGCTGCCAGTCACACTCTTGCTGTGGATGCTGCAGCTGCTAGTAGGGATGAATGCATTGTATGCCCTTTGATCCCAAATGAAAACGAAGGCTGAACCTTGCAAACTGCGTTCAGTCCTCCAGCTGCCAGGTTGCCTTAGCCTATGGCTGTTGTGGTTGAAATGGAGGAAAGCAGTGACTGTGTCTGAAAGGTTGTTATTACCTGTGTCTTCTGTGGTAGCTTTGTCTGATGGGAGCTGCTGAGTTTAACATGCCATGTTCCTTAGGAGCCATGAAGGTGGATAATCCCAGTGGGACCTGGGACTGTCCCGGTCCAGCTGGTTCTGATCGGTTGGTTGGTTGGTTGGTTGTCACCAGGTTATGCTGGGCACTGGCAGGTCCCTTTTACAGTGGCATCGTATGGGCTGTCTAACAGTCAGGAAAAATCTGCATTTCCTCCAGCCTGACTGTGGAACTTTCTACAGAACCTACACCGTTGCTGTTTCTTTGAACCCTTTACTGAGAATCTCTTACTATTTTCAGTTCTACTGTCCTGTCAATGCTTGGAACCTTTTGGGTGAGTTTACGGCAGAACTTCCTGTATTACAGCTAAAGGCAGATCTGTAGCAATAGAAATGTGGAGAGAATATATCTATAAAAGAATTTTGATAATTATGAATGTTTGTAAAACCGATGTAAGTCAATTGAAGGCTATTGAAGAGGTCCTCTGGATGTAACTTTTGCAAAGCTATATAGGTGGCAATGGCCTTAAGGGTGGTATACAAAATCTTTCAGGGAGTGAATTATAAAATTCATCTGTGTGAAAAAGTCATGCTGATCACACTCAGTTAATCCTAAAGGAATGTTGTCTGATGAAGACTGCAAGGATCAGTCTCTTGTTTTCCAGTACTGCATTCTCTTGCCCTTCTATTCTTGTACACATATTTATAATAATGTAAAATTTCATCAGAGAATGGAAATGGGATTTTGATACAAAAAAAAAAAAAAAAGGGTCACCTGTCAGTAATCCTGAACATGGCTGTTGAATGGATTTGACCCTGATTTCAGCTTTATTCTTGGCTGGCAGGTGTCTGGAAGCTTTTCAGTCTGCTTTAGAAGACCTTGTTTTAAAAACAGTAGTATTTTTTGCCTAATTATGAATGCAGATTTTGCATGTGTTTGAGATTTACAAGGCCTTGCTTATGTGAAACAGGCTATAAACTCTCCTTGGAAATGTATAGTAGTCTGGAGTAGATAATTACACTTTGAGAAAAGAGCCTCTGTTTCCAGTGAAAACACTGTAAAGTTATTTCAGAAATGCTCTGACCTCAGACGTTTCATATAACTTACACAAAATGCTTTCACATTTGTTCGGCAGCTCGTGGCTTGATCTCTGCCATCTCATAAACGAAAGCACAGAAGTCTCCCTGGGAAAAAAGCAGCAAGTCTATGCTGTGGCCTACAAAACTAGTGTTATTTTACTCACTCTGTGCTTTGTGTCTATGCCCTTAAACAGAAGAAACCTTGCCCTTTTTTAAACAAATCTGTCTGCTAATCACACCCCACCCCCACAAACCGAACTTTCCCTCAGATTTTTCTTCCTCCCTGCCTCCACTCAGTGTACACACACTAGCAAACTCTGTAGTAAAAACCTTGGGAGAATTTCTCAGCACAAATGGAAAGAAGATGTCAAAGGCTGAGGATAGGAATTTTCTGTTTAAAATTGCAAAAACAATAGAGGACAATTGAAACAATGGGGGGAAAGCCAGAGATGGGTGAACAAGCCATGAAAGTATTGCATTAATTTTTATTTTGATGAAACCCCACTGCTTCTCTTCACTTGCATCCAAAAGAGCTATTTTTATTTGCAATTGTTTGTTTTTCAAGACTCTTGAGGAAAGCCAAAAGCATTGCAAATACAAGTGAAGAGACTTGTGAGAATGTTCACACCAGAAATGCTCTTCTGGCCTTTTGAAAAGCTGTTTTTAACTCCTGGTAAAATAAACTTGTCAGATATTTATGAAGACTTTTATGAAAAATTTGTGTGCTGGAACGGTGACTCGATAGAGATGATGGTGTGTGCCACTCAGGGAGAGAAAACATGGAAGGAAAAACAAATGGATTCTGATTATGATATGTGCAGGTAATTTTCAGAAAACTCTGCATAGAAAAAGGACAAAAAAAAATTGAGATATATGATTCAGTCTTATTAAAAAGCATGTTTGGGTATGGGTTGTGCTTTCAGAGAACTCTTAACAGAGGAAAATATGCAGGGTAGAGGCAAGGGCCACTTGTGCAGCTGGAGATGGCTGAACATGTTGGCAGCAGTTGTACCAGGGAGACAGTGCAGTAGCCCTGCAGATCTGGTGGCTGAACCCCTCCTGTGAGAACGCTCTAACTTGTTTCTGTTCCAGTGAGCCGGCTTAGTTCAGGAAGCTGATGTGATCTCTGCTGTCTTAGTTTCTACCAACAGGCAGAGCTGTGGCAAGCATGCCTCAGAAAAGTTAAGAGCCAAAATCCATCAGAAGCAGGGCACTCTTGGGCGTAAGAATGGCATTGAGCATCTAAATGAAGGCAGCAACATCTCCCACAAGTCAACATCTCTTTACATTCTCAGTCATGTCATGTTATCTATAATTTCGTGCCTAAGGCCCAAGAAATAGGATTCTGACTGCAGCAGATAGGGGTCATGCTATTTGCACTTTCCAGCTAGTAAGATACTCAGAGCCAGTAATGACTTGATAATTCAAGGAGGTAGAACACATGAGCACGGCCCTTCACTTCTGCTCAGTGTTCACTGTGAAAAAGGCAGCAACAGCCAGCACTGGCTGACTTTAGTTCACCCCATCGTGCAATTACTGTGTTACTAATGGTATGAGTTTGCAAATTCACAAGCTTGCTGGCATGCATGTGTAAGTTTTAAAACAGACTTGCTCTACTGTAATGTCATGTCAAAGTACATATATGTGGAATCTGTTGCTAAAAGTAGACAGTGCTGCATGTAGTTTCTAGTATGTATTTTTGTGAACACATGAACTGGAAAGGGACAGTAAGGATTAAAGAAAAAAAATAGATGGAGATACCTTAAAAGTGCAGCCAGGTTGTATCTCTTCATTAAATTATTTTGTTTAATTTCTTTTTAAAGAGGCCAAGCACTTGCAGGGCAACACAAAGTGAGCAGGGGTCATAGTTAATTGAGCAGATAGTTTCCACTCAGCTGGCAGTGAGCACTGTCCTTCCTGAAGGAGACATAGGGACATCAGGAGGAAGACTTTTTTCTGTGTCCTGTGCAGCAGACAGAAGAGATGGCTGGCTGTGGAAGGAGAGGCATATGCTTTAACTCCTTGAAAGATTTAGCAGCAGATGCTTTTCTCTGGCATGTATCAGAAGCCCTTAAAACTAAGCAGAAAATTGGCTACAATAGGGATTCTCAAAGACTTGCCTGTGGTTGATCACATCTTTAATACACAGCAGACTGACCTCCATTCCACTGCGTTTATGTGAACCACATGAATTTTTACCAGTGTTGTTAGTGACAATCTTTTCTTGTTCTGCATGCATACACCCCCCCACACACCCCCCCCCCCCCCCCCCCCCCCCCCCCCCCCCCCCCCCCCACTCTCTGTGTTACAACAGTGAACCCTGCTAGCTTGAATGGCTCCCTCTCTGTTTACAGCTGCTTTCATATGTATCTCAGGTCCTTCTTTGTAATGAAACACCTGCACATCTTTCAGAAAGCTGGAGGTAGGGTCTGCACTGTGTAAGCAGCCAGTTTGCTGCAGACTGATAGCATTTTTATTCACAAGACACTAACCTGAAAAACCAGTGTTTTAGAAACCTGCTGGTAGCTTTCTGGAAGGTGCTCAATAAAAATGGAATAGGAAAGGACCTCCATGTTTTGTGATTCTGTCACCTTACTGTTTCTTGGATGGTAAGTAGCAAAAAGTAACGTTCCTGCAAGGTCATGTTATACAAAGGGCTCATTTTGCCTGAACAGTGTGCTTGAGACGAAGCATCAACTTCAGTATTGTCAAAGAAAGGAAGGAAAACCCTACTTTTAGGTTTCCTAATCCATTTTTCTTTGGCAATCTAAGACAAGGAGGGTGCCAAAATACATGACAGATTTATAGGTCTTTGAATTTATTAGCTGCAGTTGCAAAGAACTTTTACAGTCTTAGAAAACTTTTTTTATCTGATAGGAGATAAACTATTGTCCCTAAATGAAGTCAGTAGAAATTTTGCCATTTCAGGCATAGTTTTGGTTGTCTAAGTAGACTAAGATTCAACACACAGGGTGAGGAAGCAATTCAAGAAGTAGTGTGTAGTGCTTATTATTAGTACAGTGAAGAAGCCATCTCTGAAAGAGCTCTGGCATTTGGAAATAAAAATTATAAGGAAATATATTGTTGGGAAAAAATTGCAGGTTGGCACAGACCTGTTTCTTGCTGTGTCCCAGGACTTCATCAGAATCAGTAATTAATCTTTGCCTTTGTTTCTTTCAGGGCCCTCCTGGTCCAAAAGGCGAGAAGGTGAGTTGATGTTCAGGTGATTCTTACAAGGTGTCTGGAAAGCCCTCCCAGCGTGAACTCGAGAGACTGTTTGTATTGATGCAGTGAAATGTTAGATTATATAAGAGAGCTGGGTAGCACACAGATGCTGTGTTAAACCTATCATCTCATCTTTCCACTTTGCAGGGAGATCAAGGTGATCAGGGCCCTCGGGTAAGCATCTTAAAAAAAATGTTACACTTCCCCTTCGCTGAGTAGGCAATTAGTCTTTAGTGCAAAACTAAATTAAAATACACTGTCTGAGCTAATTATGCTTATTAGCTGCATTTACCCTGCATGTTGAAGTAAGTGTCTGCAGGACAGTAATACTGAACATGACCAGATAGTGTCTGGGAAGATCTGAGTAATTCAGTAGTATACAGTTTCCATTATGGGTGGAAGCAGGTTTGACAGTGATTTTGCTCTGCTGTATAAAGCTGGCTTTCCTAACCAAAGCGTTCAGTTTCCCCAGCAATGTGTTCACACCATGCATGGGCTTCCACAATGCAGAGGGCCAGTGGGTTTCTAATAAATGTACTTCTGGATTTCATGTAAAACGTAGCTAATATTTAGTGAATTATAAACAAATATAATGTATGCATGTACGAGCTCTTTTTTTTCCTGACATGTATGTATTTAATATTTTTAATAATAACAATATTATCACCTTGTAATTACAATCCAGACAGAACATGGTTTAGTTTAGATAATGTAAGGGTTCTTTTAATTTCTAAATATCATGTTTATTTTAACAGAGAAATAGAGGAATATAGGAGTGTAAGTTCAAATGGATTGGCTGTGCTAGTTCACTCTTCTTTACATCTGTGCTTCATTAGAAAACACTTGGTTACATTGTTCGGATGATATAGTAACTCTCTTCAGTTACATGTTTATAATTTTTTCCATAACAGTATGTTCCATGGATTATTTTCTTCTGCTAGCTATGTTAAATATTTTGAATTTGCAACTTTATTTTATTCTACTGTTTTGTTTCATATTATTTAATTTAGTTGGATTTTACGTTTTTTCTGTCAATAAGATTATCTAAAGTCACAACATGCTTTTACAGCTGATTTTGATGTTCTGTTAACTACCAGGGTGTCTTGTTATACTTGGTGATGGGGCTGCACATCATAAAGACAGCGGCCTGAGAGCAAACAGCTTTAATTATTATTTCAGTTGAACCTCAATAAGAAGAATTGGAAAACTACTTAAATAAATAAAAGAAAGTAGAGGGTAACAATGAAAGCAACATGCTTTTCTTCTAGGCTAACTAATACATGAACTGAAGGTTCCGAATAATGTAAAAGTTTCCTTTTAACTTCTAAGCAAATTTCGTATCTCTCAAAGGCCATACTGGGCTGTATATTTTGGCTGGTTCTGTACAACAGAGCTTCACAGGGAATGTGAGGAGAGAGAGAGAGCAGGGGAGGAGAGGGTAGCAGTGCCTGTGGCATAGGAGAGGATGCTCTATTCAGGTGGCATAAAACAGAGGCTCATATGTAAGTGCTTGCACTAAGTGACCTTACATTCAGAAGAACGTGTGTTCTTACATTCACATTCACAACTGTGGCCTTGGATTCAAAAGAACATGAGAGCAACTTTGATGGAGGTATCCAAGAGGGATGCAATAACAAATACGGAAGGGCAATGTTGTGAAGAGTGTTACATAGCTGAGGGTAAGAATCTGGAATTATGAGTGTTAGAGGAGTTTCCAGGGAAAGACCCCAGGTCTGAACACAGGAAAACAAATGAAGTGATATCAACACAAGGGAATAATGATGCAGAAATCTTGGCAAAACGTTGAAGAGATGTAAGAACTATTAAGTGGGTAAGCATGTGTGGCTCTCAGTCCCTGGGCTGGAAGTGTTAGCAGTGCCCAATAAGAAGATGCAAGTTTGTTCAGTGTTACATTGTAGGTGGAACACCTGCAAGGATTGCAATGGGACCTCTGCTACACAGAGACTCTTGTGTCCCACATTGCCAAGACATACCCCCTCTAGAGTCCTTACTGAGCCATACAAATCATCGTTATGGTTACTTAGTGCGTTCGGTAAATCAAGAGCAGATATAAAGCAGAAAATATCCAACCTGAGGAATTCATATGTAAGGATATCACAAAGTTGTATCTGCAGCAGCAGCTGGCATTTGAGACTAAATTCTGTATCTCATTACGGAAAAGGAATTCAATAAGGTCAGCAGTGGAGAGGAAGAGATGGTGACTAGCATTTTGTGGACAAGCTGAAACTTCACCAACTCTTTAGTCAATGCACATTGTAGTAACATACCTCCTTTTTCAGTATATGGGTCTAACTTGGGAAATTTTCCCAGTGTTGCTCGTTTTCCCTTTGTCTGTTTTGAATGTGTTCTACAGCAGCTTCTCCTTTTTTCCCCTGCGTATTTCACAAGTAATAAGTACTATGAAGCCTCTGACCGTTTTATATTTCATGGTACAGCAGTTATCTCTTCTGATGACTCTCTTCAGGGTGAATCTGCTCAACCTGTTGTGCCAGGGGATTTACAATATAATTAATAGAAATTTTATGTGTAAGCCACTCATGCACCAAATGAAACTAAACCCRTTTAATCCTAGTTGGTTGCCTTTGCACATAGTTTTCCATCACTGCCTGTGTAATATAAATGGGTTTGGAGGTAATAGCATACAATATTGTTTTCAAGAAATATTGTACCTAAAAGTAACTGGGGCATGACATTAACGCTTGGATTTGACAAGTTTGCAGACAGATTGGATATAATATCTAAGAGCGATGAACATTTTAAACCTAATTCATCTTTTACAGATAAGTTGCCTGAAGTTTCTTTGGGTTTATATTTTTACATATTGGCTTGAAACAAGCATTTAGCTTAGCAAAGCCTGGTAGTGTTCCAAGCCATGACTGAAATTTCAAAATCACCCTTATTCTTTAGAAAAGCTGCTTTCTTTCCTCCAGACATTTCAGCAAAAGAAATCAAAATAAAATGTAAAGACTGTCCAGGTCAAGATGAGGCCTGAAACTTTTAAAATTGTGTAGAAAAGAAAAAAAAATCTGTGAAAACACTTTGCAAGAAGCAAAGGTATTGTTGTTTTCTGTCCCACCCAAGTTTTCACCTTGGGCCTTGGGATTTTTGAGAGATCCTTCTTTCTGAAAGAATTTCAAAACTGTAAAAATAGTAATCAGTTATCTCAAAGGTTTTGTTCACAGTCACTGGACATGCAGAATATATACTGAACTGCTTTGAAATTCAGATTTTCTTGAAACTATTTTCAATAAATTCATACACTAAGAACTCAAACCTGCAAATACCACCCAGAGGTCAGGCACTTGTGTTTTTGGGGTTTTGTGCTGGTTTTTTTAAGAATATAAGAAGTATTCTTAAGTATTCAGAAGTAGTCTGTGGATCAGTCTCCTTCATCTTACAGAGATGACATAAGGGCTCTAGTTCGTAATGCCATGTGGCTTAATCTACTTATGCCCATGCTGTGTGTAGAAAATATAAGCCAAAACACATTCCAGTGGTTGACCGATACTGAAATTCATACCCTGAGTGTGAGTTTGAGCAGCAAGTAAATATAGCTGTTAATCACATGAGACCACCAATAAAGTGGTGATGGATGCATTCAAAAGTCCTGATCTTATTTGAAAAAAAAATTCTTTTTTTATCTCTTTATGTATTTTTATATCAGATCTCTAATTACTCTAAAGTTCTGGTTGACTAAACATTTAGGTCAAATGTGGAACTAGCTTTCCTCAGTACCAGTGTAAGAAATGATAATATTAGTATATCTTTTGGATGCTCTTCTTTTTGCAGAGGGCATGGCTTCATGAAATGTCTATGGAGATTTGCTTTACTGTACTGAGCCATGAGAAAATTAAAAATGATGGAGTTTAGCCTGTGGACTGTTAGAAGCAATGATGATATCAGGCTGCTCATTTCCAATTGTTCAGCTCTACTCCAATTTAAAAAAAGCCTTTGAAAATGTCATAATCGTAGAATTGCAAAGGATATATTTTCCTAGTAGAGATTGCACTTTGATAGTGGAAATAGATCTTCAGAGGTGAGTGCTTGCACTAAGCTAGTACCCAGTGTCTTATTGGATGTGGAGGGGAACTTTAATCAAGGATGAGGAAAAGGCTGAGGTACTTAATGCCTTCTTTGCCTCTGTCTTCATTAGAAAGACCGGTTGTCTGAGCAGCAAGTCCCCTGAGCTGATAGACAGGGATAAGGAGCTGAATAGACCCCCTGTAATCCAGGAGGAAGTAGTTAGACCTGCTGTGCCGCTTAGACACTCAAGAGTGTGTGGGGCTGACAGGATTCACCTGAGGGTAGTGAGGGAGCTGGCAGAAGAGCTCTCCAAACCACTCTCCCTCATTTATCATCAGTCCTGGTTAACCAGGGAGGTCACAGGCAACTGGAGGTTGGCCAGTGTGATGCACAGCTACAAGAATGGTCAGAAGGAGGATCTGTGGGTTTACAGGCCTCTCAGCCTGACCTAAGTGCTGGGAAAGGTTATGGAACAGATCATCTTGAATGTGGTCACGCGTCACATACAGGACAAGCAGAGGATTAGGCCCAGCCAGCGTGGGTTTAGGAAAGGTGGGTCCTGCTTGACCACTGTGATCTGCTTTTGTGACCAGTTGACCTCCCCAGTGGAAAGACTGCAGATGTATCTACCTGGACTTCAGAAAAGCCTTTGATACTGAATCCCACAGCATTTTCCTTGAGGAGCTAGCAGCCCATGGCTTGGACACGTGCACTCTTCATTGTGTTAAAATCTGGCCGGATGGCCAGGCTCAGAGAGTGCTGGTGAATGGAGTTACATCCGGTTGGCTGCCAGTCACTAACGGGGTTCACCAGGGCTCAGTGTTGGGGCCAGTTGTGTTTAAAACCTTCATTGATGAGTTGGAGGAGGCGATCGAGTGCACCCTCAGTAAGTTCACAGACGATACCAAATTGTGTGGGAGTCTTGATCTGCTGGAGGGTAGGAAGGCTCTAAAGAGGAATCTGGACTGGTTGGATCGGTAGACTGAGGCCAACCCTTTGGAATTCAGCAAGGGTCACAGCAATCCCAGGCAGTGCTACAGGCTGGGGGAAGAGTGACTGGAAAGCTGCCTGCTGGAAAATGACCTGGAGGTGCTGGTCAACAACGGCTGAACATGAGCCAGCGTGTGCCCAGGTGGCCAAGAAGGCCACTGGCATCCTGGCCTGTATCAGCAGTAATGTGTCCAGCAGGACCAGGGCAGTGATTGTCCCCCTGTACTCAGCACTGGTGAGGCCAAACCTTGAGTGCTGTGCCCAGTTCTGGGCCCCTCGCTGCAAGAAGGACATTGAGGTGCTGGAGCGTGTCCAGAAAAGAGCAAGGGAGCTGGTACCCTGGAGGTGTTTAAGAAATGACTGGAACATGGCTGTGGTTTACTGCTGTGGTTTACTGCTGTGGTTTACTTGGCATGGTGGTGTTCAGTCAACGGTTGGACTTAATGATCTTGGAGGTATTTTCCAACTTTAGTGACTCTATTATTCTTAGTCTTTTCTCATCCCTCTGTAAATGACATAAGAAATACCTTCTGTCCTTTAGTTCAGAGACATGAGAGATTTCTTGCTTATCAGGGGTAGAAATCATTAGCTAGCAGCTGCCTTTAAATTGGTTTTGGTCTAGGTGAAATGAGATACCACCCAGAAGCCATACTTAAGTATTTTCATAAAATAATTTGCTCCTTTTCGTATGTTTATGTGAATTTTCCTGTTGGCTGGGGTGGCACAGAACTGATAATATCTCTAAAATGTCTTATGCAGGAAAGATGAAGTTCTAGAAATGACAGGAACTCAGAGGTTTATTTTATTTTGTTAACCTTTATTGACTTGAAGATTAAAAACATTCCTTGGGTCCTGTTAAAACAGTTAGGTTCAGATAGAGATATAATGTTCTTTTCTAGTTCACCCTTTCCCTTTCCGCTCTTTACTTTTAATATATTTGCTACTTATTTGCTGCCTGGTAGAGAGAAATCACTGCTTTGCAAGTTCTACTCTTCTATGCTGACAAACTACTTCCAAATTATCTGATATCAACAAAAATAGTCCTGGAAGCAGTCTATTTACTCAAATAACGAAATACAAATACGTATATATAGTGTATATATAGATATAGGCTCTCTTTTAAAATTGAAATATCACTTCACTTGGTACATTCTAGACACAACTTTTATAAACTATCCACACTAAAGGGAAATTAAAGGCATGCAAGCAATAAATTTTGATCTCATTTCTTTTAATGAAAATTTTAAAAAGCCTGGTTTTAACATGTATGCGTTATTATTAGTTAATGTGTTTTGAATAAATATATACAAAGTATTTGGGGCCTTTCCTGCTTCTACTGACAATGCATGGAAAACCTATATTCATGCCATTAGAATCAGTACCTCAATCATATATTAGAAAATACCAGTTACTGAATGATGATTAAACCATGATCATTAACTTTTCACTCTCTTTTAAAGGCATCCTGTTTTGTACTGTGTACGTAGGGGGTTGGTTTTGTTTTGTTTGTTTGTGTTTGTTTGTGTTTGTTATTTTTAAGAAAGGAACAGGTTTGCATCATAAAATAAATAGCAGTATATAAATTAATCTGCTTTACTGCCTTTGCCAAAAGCAAAACTCAAATTTTTTTGAGGTGTCACTAACTGTAAGGAAAGTAGGTAAATCAGTGATATAATCAAAAGCTTTGTTCCCAAATATTTAATGCTGATAATTTTTATCCTCATTCAACATCTTGTCAAAGCGAAAGTGTGTAGTATTAGAGTCAAAGTAGCATGTTAATTAAATGTAATTTTGCATAATTTCAACATATTCTAGGAATTTCTTCTGCCCTTGATGATGTTTGATTATATCGTTCTAAAGTTTCTCTTAATTTCTTCTATAAGTACTGCTCATGAATTTTATTTGCCTTAATAGAAGGACCGTGTAGCTTTTGTTAGCATAAATTAATGTTGTCCCCAACTTTTTCTTTTCTGATTAAATACTCTTTGGTGTCATTTGTATGACTATATTGTCAAAAGCTGGCAGAGGTGGTGATATAGTGATGGTATTCCCTTAGGTGATATTCTTATTTATGTATAAAAGCGTATTTTCTGTTTTAGTGTATGTTACTTCAAACATACAGCACACACAGTGCTGCTTTAATTTCATAATTTACCAGTATGATTACAGTTATGGTTGTTTCTTCTGTTGTTAATTGTCCTGTGTAAATCAAATTATAGATCAAGTTATAAGCTATATCTAGCTACTGTTGCAAACTGTACTCTTAGTGTGCCACAATAAGAATATTAAAAAAGCATTCATGATTCCTTCTGTTAACATAACTTTCACAGAATCATTGCAAAAACTGCTGGACATCTGGTTTAATGCCAATTTGTCTGTGAGCAGCTAATTTAACTTCTGAGATTTTGTTTCCTTATCTGCCGGAACGCAACAGGGGTATTTACCTACTCCATTCCTGGGACTAATTATCTGTTCTGCTTCACTAGTGTTGGGCCGTTGTGGCTCCCCTGTTTTCCATTAAGGCGAAACTAGGGTAACAAATTGGAGCAAGGTAACTTGGAGCTCTGTAACTAGGAGAGGTTAGAAAAGAACTCTGATGGTACTGGCTGCCAACTTTCTCTAAAGCTTTGGTACACTCAGACTTGAGAGTCAGAGTTCACAAGAGCGCCCTTTTGGCTATGAGTGACTCTCTAAGGCCAAGGTATGCCTTTGATGTTCAGCTCCTGAGGTTCCCTTGCGGAATGCAGAACAGCTGTGACACTCCAGAGAAAGTGCCACATACCTGCTCCCAAGACGAGGATGTTGTCGTTCCCGTCTTAAGAGCTAGGCAATGTATGTCTTCACTCTCTACCAGTTGGTTTGCATCTTGCCCCTCTTTAGTAATGCCAGAGGAATGGTGAGGAAGGAAGTCTCTGTACATCCTGTTCCTTTTTCTACAGCCCTGTCCTGTGACTGAGAATATATCATGTAGTTGTTTTATCTCAAACTACAGCTGTCACACAGAAGTCCTGCAACACTGAATGTTCGGGTTAGACAAATTTGATTGGAAACAACTCTTAAAAAATTTAATCCAGGCCTAATAAACATTATAGAAGCAGCTTGAACTGCTTACCTGCATCACATAGCTGCAGCAGGTGTAAAATTTGAAGAGAAACATAAGCCAGAACGGAAGATGTTTTTCTTTGAGAACCAGCTTGATCGTGGACCAACCCTTCTTGCAGTCAACTAGATGCTACCACCACTTTCAGTGACAGTAGCAGGTTTGCCTTCAGGAAGGATATTTTATGTAGGTCAGATGGTGATCACTCATCAGAGCACATAATTGAATTGCATAGAAAAGACATTTGCCTCACTGAAAATTCATCTGTAATAGGACCAATGTAGAGAAGTGTTGGCTTTTTCCAGTTTTACTCAGTTTGAATGCAGTGTCAGGTAGAATTCACTGTGAATACAGAGGTCGTTATAGGAAATAATGCTTTCGGAGTGATCTGTTTATGCTAGATCTTAAACACTACATTTTTATTAATTTAATACAAAGTCTGAATCATTATATAATGTATTCAAATCAAAACTATTTTCTGAATGTTTGCCTAAGTGAAAAGAAATTTCTGAATTCTCGTCTCGTTTTGGTGTACTGTTTTTGCTAGCAGATTTGCTGCTGGAGAAAGCAGCAGTTATGATAAAAGGGATTATATAAAAGAGCTCCTGCTGAGAGTCCATGGCACTGTACAGGGTGATACCAAACACTGTATTCCCCAGGGCAGGTGCAATAATTAGCTGCAGGACTGGCACTCAGTCTGAGGGATTAATTAGAACTGGAGGTGGTGTTGGAGAGAGGCAGAGCAGCCATAAAGAGTGTCAGGATCACTCTGGCCCTGAAGCCTGTGTGATTTGATGTGAAATAGCAGCAGCTGGCTGTAACCTTAGGAAGTGCAAGAGAACAGCAGGTGGTAATTCCTGTCTCATTTACCATGTCTTCACAGGAACATGCAAGCTTGTGCAGCTTGGGTTTATTGGCAGGTCAGAAGGAAAATCCTAGGGAGGATTGTGACATTTACTATACTGAGCAAATGCAATAGTCAAAATGGAGTGTATGCAGCACAGTGTAAAACCAGTAACACTGTTGCTTAATGTTATCGTACTTGCCATGTGACAAGGTTATGAAGACCTTATAATATTGACCTCATGTGGACCAATGGACCAAGCTGAAAGTAATGTGAAAAATCTAGGACAGCAAGTGGGAATTACATCCTTCAAGGCTGTGATGAATGTAACAGGAGAACCATTTCATCTAAGTAAAAAAATCATGCAGAAGGAATGATACGATGTTCTGGCATCCTTTGGTTTTCTCAGTAGCTATTGTATGCAGCAAGTAGGCTTTACCTACACTTCCAGGTAGGTAATGTGGTCCCATGGCTGTTAGCCTCCATCAAGCATCGTGTTTGGCTTGGCATTTGGGCAAAAATTGCAGTGAGGCATGCAACAACTGTGCTAATTTAGAAATTGTAACCAGCTAGCATTTCAGGGTGAGCTTGAGTAGCTGTCAGCAGAGGAATTTAGTAGACCAGTGGTCGCTGTTGATGACTGTAGTGTTTTGTATTCTGTTAGGGCCTCCCAGGGTGTAGAACAAGAACCCTTCCTATGTGCAGTTCAAGAATCAAACCAAATAAAGAGAAAATTGAGTAACTGAATCCATCATTCAGAACAGCTTTAGATAGAGAGAAAATAAAAAAGATCCAGGGGATATTTGTGGCTATATTTATAGCAGAGTGACAGGAAAGGAAGAGAACTCATTTTGTGGGAAGGATAATTCTTTTTAATGCCTTTTTAGAAGCTCATTGTGTGCCAGCATTATCTTTCATGGATGGCAGAAGATGCAATGCCTTCTAAAACCTCCTACACATGCAAAAACTATGGACCCATTGTATTTTCTTTGCTGGGTTCCATTTAGTATTCCTGTGTTTCTGGCTATCTCCAAAGATGCGTGTTGCTCATGATCCAGGTCCAAACTGGTATTGCATGTATCTGACTGTTAGGTCTAAGGTTTTGACAGCTTTGGGCAAAGGAAAGAAAGCTTTGTCCTACTTGGGAACAAGCTGAAAGAAGTAACGAAGATGTAGATGGAAGAATGGGATTGTTCCCTTTTCTCATGTGTTGTTTATTTAGGCAGAAAGCTGCAGTACTTGTACAAGCTAGTCTTGAACTGGCCTGTGTGGAAGCTTTGAGACTGCTGGGGCTGGGCTGTGACGTGCTGTATGTAAATGATTTTGTGTACAGCTACACAAAGCTTTCCAAAGTCTTTCATTTCTTCTCAAGGAAAAAAAAAATCTTTCATGACAAACAAGTGTATTTTCTGAATAAGCTCCTTTCTTAATTAATTCTCAGTTCTCCTTCATGTTGAAGATGAAATAAATCAAAACTAATAAGAGTTTAAAATGTCAAATTGTGACTATGTTAATTTAGAGGTAAGTGAAAATTACTGTGCTGTAATTCTAAAGAACAGTGAGTAAAAATGAAGTTGTTTGAAGATTTTCTGTTTTTCCATTTTTTCAATAAATGACATTTATTGCTCACTATTCAGATTCTACTTCTTATGTAGGTTTCTTGTTTGTGCTCATTTCCATTACATGGGTATTGTAGTTTTGTGTAGAAGAGAAATGGTTCGTGTGCACAGTAGGGCTAATGAGTCACAGATGTAAAGATTCTGGCACATTGCTATCTAATAACTCCTTTAACTTATATTCCATAATAAGATAAATGCAAATTTGATACATCTGTTTCCTAAATGGTGTATCATTCCAGTCTTACCAGTGTCTCAGGAGTGAATCCCCCTGTATGTGAGTTTTAGCCTTTTTTGGGGTTGTTTTCTGTTTATTTATTTCTAAAGAGGAGATTCGAGGTCACTGAGCAATGCAGTTAGCCACACCACAGTTCATCCCAGTGAAGTAGGAAGGCTGGTAAAACTGCCTCTGGCTTTGTGGGATCGACTTACAGGGTCTCAGCTTCCTTGTCTCATGGATATATAGAAGGAATAAAGATGCTAAGTGCAACTCCAAGATGCTAGTGAAGGACCTGTATGCATTAGAAAGTTACTCTGCCTTTTTTTTGGTGAAAACTGGTGAAGTCTTTGTGATCCAGAGGATCTCTGGTATGATTATGTGTGGAGATGAACAGAGCAAATACTTGCCACATTAAAAGAATCTGCTGCAGCGGAGAGACCTGGCAGGCTGCCCTCCCCACCAGGCCAGCTGGGCTGCAAAGAGCTCGTGTGCTGGGGCTCCATGGTTTGCACCAGCAGAGCTTTCACACGGGACTTCCGTAAGGCCCCTTGCCTGCAGCAAGACCTGGGCACAGCCTTCCCTTTCAGAGGTGCTAAGCTTCAATGCTGTGGCTGTTTGCTCCGAGACTCCTAGAGGTGCTGTGCTACCAGCTCTATCTCATAGAGGTGGCCTGTGGGTGTGCAGGCATGTAGGGGGCCTAGAGCTGCCCTGCTGTATTTTGTTCTGTCCCTCAGCATAATGTCTCTCTGCAATTGAACAAACCTCTGCTTCTGACAGCGTGCTATGCTAAAGGCAAGGAGAGGACTTAGGGATTTCCTTCTCTTTAGGAATTCACTGCTCAAGTGAGTAAGGTTCCAGCTTTATCAGAAGGTTTAATTCACACCCTACAAAGCAGTCAAGAAAGGTGTTGAACTGAGAGCAAAATTCACCCCCTTGTATTGTGACAGCAGGCCACAATTACCACACTCTTCCCTTTTCATACCAGTACAGTACGAGTTCTGCGCATATTGGTAGAGTAGAATATGAGAAACCGTATGTGGCATACAATGCTTAAGGGGGAAAATTTGCCCTGGATGTGAAAATACTTCTATGTACGTCTTGAAAACTTTGACCGTGGCCATTATGGACTACGCAAGATCTAGCAGCAGATTTATGTTCAGTGTTTATAGCTGTGTATGTGCTACCAGTTTATGTGCTGGATGTCATATGTTAAACAGAATGTGAGGAGCAGGATACTAATTATGCAAAGCACTTCAAAGTATACCGTCCCTGCTGTCAAGTTCTTCAGCAATCCAGAGCCAAAGCTTTCTGTGTAGATCCTCTTGAAGTGCTGTAGTACATTTTAATTGAAAATGGCTCAGTCATCTGCTGGCTGATAGTCTTAACAACTGTCAAATGATCATAACGATTCATTGTAATTTTAAGGAAAGACACCTTTGTGGGATTGCTCCTAAAATCTCTTGATATTCTTGTTGTAAAGTAATGACTTGCATCTGCGGTGCAGTGCAAACCTAACTCTGTTTCCCATATGACAGAGAGGCCGTTTCCTGTCAGTAGGCAGTGTGGGGTGTACTAAACGTAGTGTTTGTTCTGTTTGTCTGTTAGTAAATTGTCTGTGTGATGTTTGTGTTGTGCTGTTCTCGTACCATGTTATGCTGTGTCCCTAGGGTCTGCCAGGCTTCCCCACAGTTGCTGCTCTGCACAGTAATCAGATCCTCACCGTCAAGGTTTGTGGCTGACGTGTACCTGTTCAGTCAGGTCTCTCTGTATCAGCATAAAAGTGCACATGAAAAATTTCTTTTAACATGAGATACCAGTGAATTCTTATGGTGGACCTAAGTCAACCCTCACTGCCTTTGCATTGACATAAGTACTCCTGATGCAGAGCATGGAATCAAATCTGTAACTGTGTATAGTGTTACCCCTGGAAATGCCTACATTCCCCATGGTCTTGCTTAGTATTTTATTTTCAGATGAGTTTTTTCTGTTGTTCTGCTTCCCTGAGGCATACATGAGTGTGGAAAATGTCAGTGAACTCTATACTGGTTACATGTAGAGTCAGATATTTGTTTTAGATATCGGAGGTTTAATCTGTACGTCCAGATTTTTTCAAAGTGGATTTGCAAATTAAGCAGGAAGCAATCTGGTCAAGCTGAAACTCCAGTCCGTATTAAAATAACACCATTCTTCATGGCACAATATGCTGGTTAGAAAATCTGACTGAAAGTTGAACTGGTGCTTTGTCTCTAGAAGCTTTGCTGAAAGAACAACATATAAAAATATTGATTTTTAGAGCCCGGGTAATGAGAAAATTAATACACATGAATTGTCACGCAAAGTCTGGGGAGAAAACAGTTATGCATTTAAGTCATTGTATATGATTTAATTCATAAGGAGTATGTCCTGTACAACAGAGGTAATTTTTTCCAAGAGAAAACGCACAGTTTCTTTCAGACAGAAGCACCAGTTCATATTATATTAGCTATTGCAATTCTAATGAATATGTCTTTATTTCTTTCTCGGGCCTTCTGATGTCTATTCTTCAATTCTCTCATCTCTGATCTTCAACCTTTGACCTCACCTGCCTGATCAGATGGTGTTTCCTAAAATCAATCATGGGTTTCTCTCTGCTGATCAGCAGCTCATTAAACGCCGCCTCATTAAGGTAGTGCTTCATCTCACTGGAGTCTGGTTCTTCTTTACATTCAGTTTACTCTTTGCTGTACCTTTTTGTCAGATGCCTTCTTATAGCAGGTTGTTTGTTTGAAAATGTTTTGAAGTGAAGCAACTATTGATGATATTAACAGTTAAAAGGCTATGGGTGGCTTTGCTAAGTGATCCACGTTTGAATTGCCAACAGCTTTTTTTAGCAGTTTGCAGTGATGAGCTGGAAATAACTAAACCACCATTTTGGGGTGTCTTCTTTTTTTTTTTTTTCAGAGGGGAAGGTAATATGTTTTGACAACTTTCTTGAAAATTGACTTTTACAAATTAATAGGTAAAAATGAAGAGAGTTAGCTAATTGTCACTATAAAACAGCCTCCCGAAACAGATGGAAAATTATGTACAACTTTGTGAAAAAGCAGTTATTTTCCATGCTCATTTTTGAAATCTATCCATATATCATTCATGGGCTTGGAAAATTGCTGTGCAAATCTGTATATTCTCAGATGCAACTTTTCTCTTCCGCCTCAGCTTTGTTACAGTTATGCAAATCATGAAGCAAACAGCTGCTTATTGAAAACAGTTACTTGCTCTGGAGAACAAGATGAGTAAAATATTGGAAGACTACTCCAAATTTTGGCGTATGTGCTGTGGTAGGACAAGCAGTTTAGAATCTGAACCTTCTGCTCTGTGGCTGATTGCACCAGACAGATACAAACTGCTGGTCTTCAATGCAAAGTGCTGTTTCTGCCATAAGCAGCGAAGAAGTCACTGTCCAGCTCATGGCAGCTTCTTCCAGCCTGTCTTGCACTCTTTATGGGTAAATTGATGTCTTTTTGTGGGGGTGATGCTTCTAAAGCAAACTTGTGATGAGTATTTTGTTGGTTTAGGGGGACCAAGGACAAGCTGGACCCCCTGGACCTCCAGGGCCACCAGGACCCAGAGGTCCCCCAGGAGATACCGGCAAAGATGGTCCTCGTGGGATGCCTGGCTTAACGGTGAGTTAGTCTGTTGCTGCCATGGTGTCCAAACTTGCTTCAAGTGTATGCCAGCTTAGTTTCAAAGATATTTTCTGAGGTAAGATTGGCGAGTAAGACATGCAGAAGCTGAACCACAGGCAGATTTCATGGTGTGCCTGAAGTCCTCCCCACACAGAACAAGTGTATAGCAGGGCCAGAAGTAACACCAGGGTTCCTTGCTTCCCACCTCTGGCAGTTTCCCCACACATTCTAAGGTTTCTCAGTTGCTCATTGATGTTTAATAGCTGTGTGAGGAGAGTCTGCCCCTCTCCACGAGTAGTAAATGTTTCTATTCAAACTTCAAGATAAAGCTGAATTTGAGACCTCATAGCATGGATGGGCTTGACTTCTCACTTCTTAATGGTTTAACCTCAAAAGTCATGGAATAAAGTAATAAACTGCTAAAGCTGCCCAAGGTATGATGAAGTTTGGAATTAGATTCTGCCATCTTTAAACAAGTAGAACAGTACCATTTTCTTTGGCTCAGCCCCCATATTTCATTAGGACAAGCAGCAGAATCCAGTATATTGTGTATTCTTTGTTTTAGGCACCACATCAATCCCACACTTTCTAAACAGATGCCAAAACACATGACTTTTTAGCAAAGTATGTGTTTGATTTTGATTTTGTATTTTGTGGCCTCCTTAATTTTTAGTTCTTTGAAAGAAGTATCTCTCTCTTCACCATGAATGCCACTGTGTTATCAGTGTGGAAATGGAATCAGAGACAGGAGGGAGAAATGAAAACTCAAATGGCACATGTACAGATGCACACACACCTTCACAGCCATGACAAGTAAAAATTGTGGCCAAGAAGACACGTGGAGAACCAGCAAGATGAGGACCAGCACTGGAAACAGAAACTAGTTTTTTTAAGAAAAAGCATAGCTTGTTACATGCCAGGACAGGAAGGCATACATTTTTCCTGCAGGGTCTTTTTAGGTAAAACCAAGAAAGAAAATATCTACACTCCTGTTCTGACCCTATTCAGGTATTAACTGTCCAAATGTAATATAGCATGATAATAGTAAGATGCTGCTAAATTTTCCTGTGAAAATCCAGCAAAGCTTGCCAGTTGAGACCTCTAGGACTGCTGCTGCTGTTGTTGTTTTGTTTTTGGTTTTTACCGCTACTGCCCTTGTAAGTTCTAGCTCAAGGTTATCGCTCTCATTGCGATGCTTTATCTTTGGCAACTCATTTCTTGTTAGTCCTGTGACATGTCAGGCTTTGGGCCTCTTCTGGGTCTCCTTTGTGTTCTTTTATTGTGGTTAAATGAACTGTGGTCAGGAGAGTTGCTCCTGGTTTGATCTAGCAAGGACAAGACTGAAATCAGAATCCATTTCTGACTGCAACAATAGCATTTTAATAATTCACACACATGGGGCTGGCAGAATGAGCTGGCATTGCTGATTGCAGGGTGACTGCGTGTTGCTTTGTGCTTTTTAGCAAAGAGATCATTAGTGTTTCTCATAACAGGAAAGTCATGCATTTTGTGCAATGAGGTCATTCCATTTTATGATAGTTCTGTAGTGATTTTGACTTTAGATGGCAAGAGAGAGTTTCTTTTTATAGTTTTTAAGATGTGGCTATCTTAAGCCCTATAACATTATGAAAAATCAATTCATAATACTGCTTTAGAATCAAATACAAACAAGCACTCAGGTAGAAACCATCCAGTTTGCTGAGTGTTACTATCCTTCCCCTGGCTACTGTCCTGTATGCTCAGGTAAATGTTCGTAATCCTCAAAAGGCTTGTTCCTGCGTGGCTATGTGATATACAGTCACAGAGGAGAGCTGTGAAGGGAAAACTTAGCTGCGAGGTAAGGACAGCCTTGTCTTTGAGGTAAAGACTTGTGTGGACCTTTGAGCTAGTGAGCTGAAAACAGCAGCTGCACTGTGCTGTGAGTTAGGGCGTTGCAGCATCACACAGCTGTAGGAGGATGTCCTTACAGTGACCAGCTACCTTTAGGCAGATATTTCCTCTTTAGACGAAGCAGGGGCTTCTCTTCCAGCCTGTCCTTATCAAGCAAGAAGCTTTACAATCGCCACAGCTCTAAGATGCTGTTTTGGGGCAATGACCTGTCAGAAACCTGTGCCTCTGTGGCTTCTTTCTCCCTGCTATCTTGGTGTGTTTGCAGGTGCTGCGTGTTTGCTTCTGAACGCAGTGCACGAATACCCATGCAAGCAGTTCTGATTCTTTTCAGCTGCCAAGAGCAACGACATCAGAACAGTTCTCATCAGTTTTATGACAGGCTTTCTTTTATGACAAAGCTGCTAAAGTAGACCCTGCAGCTGTGCTGATACAATAGTGCATGGACTGCCCTATGCTCTGTTGGGTTTTCAAGGGAATGATGTATAAACCAGACTGCTGAAATGATAGGAGCTCTGGTTTTTTTGGATGGGTATTTTTAGCCCGTATTGTATGACCGATATGTTCTACTGTCTCCACAGACAGATGTATGTGTTCATATGGGAAGAAAGGGGAGAAGATAGATTCTGACTTTATGTAATAGAGTTGTGCCCACAGAAAGAGAATACATTGGAAAAATGATGGGTTACCATTTGAAAGCCAATCCAGGTACTTAACAGATGAGTAATTATTGCATGGCTTCAAAATACCAATATTCATGGGTTTATGGAACACGGTAATTGGCAACGGTAAGTTATGCCTGCTGACTGAGGTGATGACACAGAGCAGTAATCTTGGAATATACAAACTGTGGGATTCAGCACATACGTGAAAATAACCTTTCTCTGTGTCCTTTAGCACCATGGAATGGAATATTATGTTTGGAACCAAGGGACAGAGTCAGAACACCAATACTTAACTCTTGCCTTAAGAACTGTACCATTACATGATTGTGAAATAGTACTTGGCTTCTTAAGATGTTCATGATTTGTCTTACTAGATTAAAAAGCAAAAAAAGTAGTATGTTTAGTGTGCAGTCAGCTGCCATATCTGTTTAAGAATGAAAATTTTAAGATATTTTATTACTAGATAGAAAACTTTATTCAAGACATGTTGCTGAAATTATTCACTCCTTTTTTATTCAAAGGGTGAGCCAGGAAAACCAGGAGAACAAGGATTGACAGTAAGTACTCTTCCAGTTTGCTAAAAAAGTGTAACATGACATATGCCTTTTAAATGTGAAATTCCAAAAAGCTTTATAGCTGTGTATTTCCTAACCTTCCTTTGTCACAGGCTATTTGAAGCCTTGTGAAGAAAACACAAGAAAGAAAAATCCTCTTTTTTAGATCCAGTCACTTGTCACATAAGGCAAACTTCTTTAAGCTGGCAGAAGCAGAGGGAAATAAAGTAGCTAAGGGCACAGCAAAACCGAAAAGAACCAAGCCAGGTGTTCCCAGTTCCTGGCCCCCTCTTAACACTGTCTCTGAAGTTGAGCTGTTTCTGGCTTGAGACCACTGAGCAGCACAAGAACCATCTACTTGTTTTACGGCCAAAATTCAAGCTGTCTCTGGCAAGAGCTCTGGACCTTTGCCTGACAGAACAGTGAAGACACAGCACTGAAACTCTCAGAATGTTCTCCTCTTCTGAGGTTTCAGTTTTTTTCCTCTGTGTGTGTCAAATACTTCCTATTCTTTTGGAAGTAAATTGAAGCTCCACTGGTTGTAAATCAGCTTTAGCCACAGGTTAAGGCATCGTGAGTTTCTCCCTGTCACATATTCCCAGAACTGTGAAACATGCAGTGATTTTTCTCCCTTAAGATCTCCTTAAACACTCATGGCCATTTTTATTTTTATGAGAGATGACAGAACTGTAGCCTGTGGCATGTGGTTTTGATTCCTGAATGCTTCTGAGGAGGAAGATTATCAGTAATAATCAGCTCAGCAATCAGTGCAGAAATTATTGCTATCTGAATTTGTGGAGATTTAAACATGTGTGATGATACTTTACCTTGACAAATTGCAAAACATTTTCAATTGACAAAATCCAATATCTTTTGAAAGAAGAAAACCAAGATCCTAAGACTTGGAAATATCTGCTGCGATCAGGCAATTAAGTCCTGTACTTTTTCATTTTGAAATAAAAGGTTTATCAAAATCAAATTCAGAGCCTCCCAAACGTACTACCTCGTGTTTTAGCATGCTTCTGGGCTGTTTTTTATTCTGTTGTTTTGGTTTCTGAGGGCCTGTGAAGAATAGATGCCATACCTAGGAAGGGAGGGTTTTTTGTTTGTTTTCTTGTATTTGAAATATTCTCCTATTTGACCACAAAACTCACTCAGATTCTGCAATAGTGTCTTTTTTCTATACAAGACCAGACCTGCAGAGCCACAGGATCCTTGAGGGCTTTTAAAGCAAAAAATAATCCATCACCTTTTAGTCTCCATGTTCAGAGCATTCCCACTGCTCTAATGTAAGCATCTCTGAGTAAGAACTAAAGAACTGCTACTGCTCTGTTTCTCTAAATGCAGATGTGTTTAGATAGGAAGAAAAGGTGTTTAAAAATCAAATCAGCAAGCTTGAGCTGGAGAAAGATCCCAGATTACATGAATTTCCAACTGGAAATGTCTGCTTAAAAACTCAGTCTGACAGCTTAAATGTTAGGTTGTGTATAGATCAAGTAAAGAGCATCGGAGTATCAGGGAGGTAATTAGTTTCTTTTCATTCTTCTTGGTGCTTTTGACATACTCTTTCTGCCAGTACAGATTTGCAGGCGCTCTTACCCGTGGAAAATTTTACAATTATTCAGGGACTGTCTAGCTGCTTCTGACAACTTCCGCCATGAAGTATTTCCATATTGGAAATTCAGATACTGCTGTGGAAATAGCTGATTTCCCAACATGTATGTTGTAAAATTGCATTGCTAGAAAAAATAGGTATAGTATGTGGTGAAGAGCACAGGCCTTTCCTACCTGAGATTCTTTTTCTGTATTTTTCACCTAATATTTTTTCAATGTAATGGAAAATGGAGATCTCTACCAAGAGGAGCTTCTAGGTTGATTTCTGCAGGACTTGCCTTTCTTTCACACCAAGAGTCTCAAGTCTGAGCTAGCTCCCTGTTTTTCTTTCTGATGAAACTGAAACCATGAAGTTGATGGTTCCCATAAGGTAATACCAGTCCTGATCTCCCAGAGGCCCATTTGTTGGACTGTGCTCTGGTTTCCTACTTGCCCACATGTCCATAGCCCTTTCCAGTAAGAAGCAAGTACTATGGCATGTACTCTGGTTCTTCCTCCAAGATGGAGGCAGGATGCAGCCTAGAGCACCAAATGCTGTGAAACAATCCCTGCAGTTTGGCTGCACATGCTGAAGGTTGTGGAAGATGAAGGCTATGTATAGCCTATAGGATCACACTGTCAGCAACTTTAAATCCTGTGGTGCTGTTCAACTTAAGGAGAGCTCCAAGGCTGACCTATGAATTATAAGCTGTTCTGGGGACAGAACATTTTTCTCTTTCAAAAGCATTTTTAACACCTGTATTTGGTAACATGCCTTAGTATCTCTAGATGAATGTACATGTTACTGATGGAGCTGGCAAACTAAGTATGAACGTGTAAACTAACAATGGCATAGCTTGAAATTACTTAGTTTTTTATTTTCTCTTCTTGCAAGGAGTGGAAGTAATTTCTTGAAGAGCACAAGATATGGTAACAGAAATAGATAACAGTGTTTTCCAGCTTGTTCCTCAGGATGTACCACAAGCCTCTGACACACATTGAGTAACTTGTGACCTACTGTGTGAATTGACACATACAGGTAACCGGGGCAACCACGAAGCCACAGCTGAAATGCAGAGGGTGGATTTATTTCATTACCTCACTGGCAACAAGGCAGCTGAGACACACAGGGACACAGGCTGCATCGGGCTCAGTTCATCCTAGCACTCATCAGGGCCAGGGCTGCTGCCAGCCCCAGTATATCAAAGGTTTTGTGCACGCCCAGTTTATCACAAGGCCAGGCTTTTATGATCTCTCTCTCTCCCCCCCAGCAGGAAGCTCAAGCATGCCTGTGAGAATGTGTTACCTCTACACAGGAATTCTGCTTCTCAAAACAGGCAGAGGATAAACAACACTGGGCATAATAAATGGAGTTTTCCCACAACAACATTCTTAGCATTCCCAGCTGCAAGATCAATTTGAGTGAAATTATTCCCTCCTTGCCAAATCTTGCGGTTTTAACCCTTTCCTCCCAACACCTACTCAAGCAATGTGTGCCTTGATTTACAGAAAGTTGAAATCATTTTAATGCATTTGGAATTCTGGGAACATTCATGTTCTCCTTTCAGTGAAATAGGAAATCCCGTGACTCTAGTGAATTGCTCCAATTGAGAATCTGCTGCCATGTTTTTCTTCATTTTTAATAAAGTCCTTAATTTTTAATTAAGTCCTTTTTCCCTAAGGAAAAAGAAAATAATGTTTCAGGTGATGTTGTGAGAGAGGGCAGTAATAACTTTTCTCGCTCTCAGGCAGCAGGTGTTTGCTTGGACCATATACAGAAAATGAGAGTGTTTGAGTTCTCTGACATGAATTCTGCTTTGGCACAAGAGAGGTCAACTTCAAGACAAGGAATGGCCCCTCTTTTTCCCTATTTCCAGTATAAAAAAATGTATGGGTTGTGGCATGGTGGTGGGACAATTTAGGAGGTGGGAGATTTTGTTGTTTCTTACAGGAGTCTCTCATTCTCTGTTGAAAACCATTCCAGGTTGTCAAAGTGCCAGTGTCCTTCTTTTGCTCTTCTGTCCTTGCAGTTGAGATATTTGGGAGAGCTCTGTGGAAGGGTTTTTCTGGCTCTATATGTTGCTGTGTCTGGAAGAATGTTTTCTCTTTGAGCCAAGAAATTTCAATTTCTTTTTAGGTGAGATGGAGGTTTAAGTTATAAAGATGCGACTGCGTGCATCTTTAATGTTAGAAGGGAATGTAAGGATGACTAGTTAGCTGAAATTTGTGTCTGTTTTCCATGACACTTGAAAGCCCTGCAGATGTACTTTCTACAAGAGTTGAAGGTATCATTCGTCTGTGCAGAAAGGATTAAGAGAATTCAGAGGGAGGCCAAACAGTGGGGTGACCTAAGGGATTAAGTTTTTAAATATGATGTGGAACTAGAAAAAATGTTTGCTACGCAAGAGAGAAGGCCAGTAGCTTCCATAGCTTTTCAACCTTTTCGGTTAAGTTGTGTCTCGCCTCTCATAATTTATCCTGCTTCCCATGCCATTTGTCTGCAGTTCTAGGTGATCAGGACTCTTAAATACCATACATGAGTTTTTCTGATTTATCTTCTCATTTTCAGAGTGAATAATAGATGTATTTGTGATTCTTTTCTACCCAAGAGTTAGGATTTTTGATTGCAGACTGTTCATGAGAACTTCATGAGTCAGTGATGGAAAATATCAAAAGCTGGCACTGATAGATCAACATTTTCAGATTCATAACCTGCAGTAGGATAGGTGTGCATGGGATCAACGTTTTGCTTCTAATTTCCATGTGGGAGATTTTTTCGTGCTTTTATGTTTAAAGTATTTTAAACTAGTTCATAGTAATAAAAATTTGGGATATCAAAATCTGCAGTGTTTTAGCTTTTTTTTTCCAGAAGTGAAGTTAAACATGTTCAGTGTACAAATCAACCACTTCTTGTCACTGAAAGAAAATGTCCATATATTATTTTCTCCCCCAAAATTGGCTTTAAAGACATATAAGTAATTTTACAGATGTTTTGCATGCACAGAACGCTCCACAATAACCAGAGAACTCAGGTAAAGGTGTCTGTTTGCAAAAGAAATCTATACCATAATGATTAACCCAAATGCAAAATCCCTCTGCTTTAATCCCACAGATATATTGTTTTCCAAACTAGTACTTTTGTGCTTATACAGTCTTGCTGGGCATCTGTTCAAGAAAATAAAACGTAATGTTATTGCTTTTACTAGTTATTCATAATAAGGAGGATGTTCTTCCAAAGGATGTAGCCATTTTTGTGAAAGACAGTGGAAAAGTGTAACCTTCCAGTTAAGTCTGCAAAATGTCATGTCTTTAAAATGAATTAATACTATTTTTTCATCTTAGGTTAAAATGAACTCACAGGGACCAGGCAGAACTGTCTGGGAAGAGATGCTGGTTTCGATTCAGTCTTTCAGGCCAATGGTCACAGCTCAGATTCTCAGCTGCTGTGAATCTTCATAGCTCCTCTGGGAAGCTACTAATTGTGATTTTTGTTTTCAATGGCCAGAGTTCTCTAGGCGCCTTCTTTGTTTTATTCTGGTAGCATGTTCATAGTAAATTTTATAAGGTGTTGTTCTTAAGCTGTTTAGCTGCAAAAGTTTATGAGAACTAGCAGATGAAATAGAAATTCTCAGCCTGTGCTTTTCACAGCAACTATTTTTTTTTTTTCACCAGTGCAGTTACATTGGGCTTAACTTGCTGGAGATCTCAGGAAAAATAGTCAGGCATTTTGTAACCTCTGCACTTCAGTAATGGCTGCCACAACAGTGACTGAAAGCATGAAGATAAGAAGCTCTTCTTGAGCTCTAATTAATAGTTATTACAGCACTTTTAATCTATTGAGGTAGATAGCATGGAAGGGGGTCAGTGCTTTATAAGAAGTTATAAGAGATTTTTCATCATAGTTAATCTGTTTTCTTAGCTGATAATTCTTATATCTAGGTGATTCATCAGTACTACAGCATTGCACGTTTCAATACTGGTATTCTAGAAACTGTAATCTTTGTGGAACAGTCCTTAACCATGCAGGTACATATTTTCAGAATTTTACACAAAGGAAATGGGATCCAAACACAGGCTCCACTGAAATGCAGGGAATGCTTTGTATGAAACCTGCGCTTCCTCTTCAAGTAGATTTGCTAGTTCAAGTTTCCATTTTCAGTTCTTTATGCCATTAGACTGGTTTGTGGGAATAAGAAAGGGATCATCCCCCTGTACTCGGCACTGGTGAGGCCGCTGTGTTCAGTTCTGATCCCCTCACTGCAAGGACATTGAGGCACCACAGAGTATTCAGAGAATGGCAACGGAGCTGCTGAAGGTTCTGGAGCACAAGTCCTGTGAGGAGCAGCTGAGGGAGCTGGGAGTGTTTAGCCTGGAGAAGAGGACGCTCACGGCAGACCTTTGCCTACAGCTACCTGAAAGGAGGTTGTAGCCAGGTAGGGTTTGGTCTCTTCTCCCAAGCAACAAGTCTTAGGACAAGAGGAAGGCACCTCGAGTTGCACTAGTGGAGGTTTAGATTGGCTATTAGGAAAAATTTCTTCGTGGAGGGAGTTGTCAAGCATTGGACCAGGTTGCCCAAGGAAGTGGTTGAATCACCACCCTTGGAGGTATTTAGAAGGTGCATAGATGTGGCACTCAGGGACATGGTTTAGTGGTGCACTTGGCAGTGTTAGGTTAACAGCTGGGCTCAACGATCTTAAACGTATTTTCCAATGTAAATGATTCCATGATTCTAAGTGTTTAATGATTCTTACAGGCAGCAAAGGGGAAATATCTGTTCTCCTGAACAGTCTTGGAACTTCTTTTGTTTCATAGAAATATAGACACAGTACTTCCCAGAGGCCTTCTGGTTACAAAGAGCTTTTATTTTACATAGAAAGTATGGAAGTAAAAAAAAAATCCTTTTGTTTGTTTTGTTGTTGTTTGGTTGGGGTTTTTTTGTTTGTGAGGCTTTGGAATAAGAGTGTTTTTGTATGGCAGTGTATTGCACCATTGTGACCTATTTTGCTCTATAACTTATTCAGCATACAGAAGCATTTACGTTTTCATTATATTTTTGTTAGGCATTTTCATTTGGTGTTTGTGCTCACTGTCCATGAACTCTGACACCTTGTAAAACAAATCATTATTCCTGCCCCAGACCTGCAAATTGAAAATGCCCCAACTTTTTCTTTCATACATTTCTTCAAACGTTAAGCAACTGAGTCCCTAGAAACTGAATGCAAAAGTACTTTGAGAGGGTACAGGCTAATGTATCACAGCCTGAATTACTGTTCTTTGAAACTGCTACTTTAACCTTTACAGGGTAGAATTTTCTTGTTTTGCAGCTTGCTAAAACACAAGGAACATATTAAGCATAAAAGGAAAATACAAATGTAACATTAGAAAGGAGGTGTTGGAAGAATTCTGAACCCCAAACTTCGTTCTAACTACATTTAGGTCAATCTTTTCAGTTTGGCTTGGTTTTTTGGTTTTGGGGGGTTTTTTGGTGGGGTGTTTGGTGGGAGTTTTTGTTAGGTTGTTTGTTAGTTTTGTTTTTTTAAAATTTATTCTGAATAGTTATTTGTTAAGGACCAACTGGAGTGTCCAAATTCATTAGATCATTTCTATGATGCAAAGACTTGATGTGCTACAGTCTCTGGGGCTCTGTTGATTTCCGAAAACAGTGATTGAAGAATGGCATTCATAGTGGAAATATTTTACCTTTTAAAAATGTAATTGCATAGAAGACTTTTATACACATTTGTTTATCCTTACTTACCCAGTTTTCCAAGTGTTTTAAGTAATATCAAATAATTCTCCATCTCCGGAGAAACACAGAGAGCGGTTGAATTTCTTTGGAGCAGCACACCTTGTGTTTCCATCCTCCTACTGTGGAGCTATTTGAATGAGAACCTAATTCAGTGAAGCCCTGCAAGAAGTTGTCACAGCTGCCTAGCTAGTTTACTCAATTGGACATGATGGCAAAGGGTTCTTCTGAAACGTTCGTGATAGCTGAAAGAGTAAAAACTATTTTTTAGTTTCATTATATTTAGTTACCTTCCTCTTCTGGGCAAATCTTTCAACCAAAATTTTCAGCCTTCTCAGTTGAAGTTCCTCAGTGAATATGTGTCAATTTGAGGAAAAGTGGCATAACCTTCAAAAACACTGAGTAGTCACATCATCTGAACAGTGTTCACAAACTTTTTTGGAAATTGTGAAGTCTGGACACTCTTTATAAAATCAGCTTTTTGACATCAATTCCCAATGGTTTAGGAGTTGATTCTAAGCATCCCTATGTGGAAACTCTGGCAGCTTCCAGTGGTGCAGAGAAAAGACAAACATCTGCTATCAACATAATTTCCATAGACTATTATGGAGTGATTTTTTGATCAATGATAGCTATCATAGATATATAGAGATAGATGAAAGAATTCTATACCTCTTGGATTGTTTTGTTTTCTTGATCAGCTGATGGTTTCAAAGGGCTGGGTTTTTTTGTTTTACCTCCTTCATATACCCAGGTATGATGATGACAGAGGCTGAGTGACAATATGTTACCTGTGGCAGTAGACGGAGCCTCCAGCTAATGATGATTACTGCAGGTTCTGTGTGTGTGTGTGTGTGTGTGTGTCTGTGTGTGTGTGTGTGTGTGTGTGTGTGCGTGCTCACTGCAGAGCTAGGGCTTTGGGCTTGAGGGGAATGAGGTGGGGAGCAGTGGTGGCAGCTCCCTGCACTGGCTGCCTGTGCCCAGTGGCAGAATAGCCATCCAAAGGGAAGCTTAGCTGAGTCTGCATTTGCAAAGCATCCCTTTGGTCGTACTGGAGCAAACAGCAGGGTTAGGATATTGCTGCAGCTGTTACGGAACACAGAACCATTGAAGAAAAACAAAGAAAAAAAAGCCGAAAAGCAGCCTAAGGAATTAGTTGGAAACTTCCACATGCTTCTTGCCTTCTGCTTGTCTAAAGACCTACGTAGAGATTTCGGTTGCTGGTCTTACTGTCTGTTCATCAAATGGGTACCACAGCACACTCCCCAATTCAGTAGAATAATACAGGGGAAAAGTCCACATGTTCATATGGAATTTCCTACATAGATTCTTCTGAAAGCTGTCATTGATRCCCCTGGAAATGAACTAAAATCTTGTTGGTTTGGGTTTTTTTAAATTTTATTTTTTATTTTATCCTTTCACATTCTTCTCCTTCTCACAGATTTTATTGACTTGTTTGTTTCTATCTCTCCAGTGTCATTCTGTGCCTTGCTCAGAGAGTGTAGATAACTCTTAGAAAACAGGCACAATTCTGAGGTGTTTTAGAGTTTTGTTTGTTTGGATTTTTTTAAAGTAGTTTTCTGTTGGTAACATTTCAGGTTTTCTGTTAAGTTGCTGCTGGCAGGCTTATGTGGGGGAGGGACAAGAGCTGTCAGTGGATGAGCTGTTGAGTTTCCAGTGGCTTTGAGCTTATTTCCCAATGCTAGGAAGCAGTGCTTTAAAGAAAAATTGTTTCTATTCAGGTATGTGTTGCAGTCTGAACATTGTAAGGATAAGAAGCACTTGTTATCCTGAGTAAATTGTGAACTGTATCAATTTAGGTACGCTTTTATTTGAAATTGGTTTTCTGAGCATACCATTTCTGAAGGTAGCTGTACTGTTGAGGACTGTTCTTGTCATCAAGTGACTCAATGGATGTAAAACACCAGGGCTACTTCCAGTACGAGTAAAGGCTTAAGTACCAGAAATGGAAAACTTTTAATTGCATAAGATTTATTGATAAGTATCTGCTGCTTCTTTTCTCTGAATGATTCATTTTAAAGGCACCATAAGAGCAATATAAGTATTTTCATAATCAGTAACTCATCTGGAGAAGCTAGAATGGTGTCAGGGAGGAGGGGGAAATTCTGTGAAAAGATCTTTTCCTGGAGATATCTGCAATGTCTTGAATTATGCCCATCCCACAGGCTGACAGCTGCAAGCACCAGGCACAAACTTCTCAACAGAGAATGCATTTAACAGTTTACTTTACTTTGGGGGATATTAGCAAGTGAATTATCATTTTACCTTCATACAGTAATGTTGTATTGAGGTCTCCCAAATGGTAATTTAATATAGCTGAATGTCTTTAGAAGGTTTTATTAGCTTCTTAAGTAGTTGGAAACCGAAGGGGCAATATCCATCCCTTGGACGTAAAAAAGCAGCTGGTATGAGCTATGAAAGTGGTCTTCAGTTGTTCTGTATTCAGTTTAGCCTACTGATGGAGGGATTTTTCCTAAGACCTGAAATGACCCCAAAATGTAGGTGGTTAGTATGTAATAGGTTAGGTCAACAGACAACTGATGTCCGGGACGTAGACATTGGGAGCCTATTTTGATAATGTTGTTGTAGGGAAAGCACTAGTTCAAGCGTTAATTTCTCGGGAGTTTTAAGATGCTAGACAAACTTGTGTCTTTCTCCCAGAAGAAGAGAAGGATGGTGTCAGGCACTTGAAGAACGGGAAAAACACTGTTTGTGGAGTTGTATTTGTGGTTCCTCACCCAGGAGATTACTCTCACTCTCAGGCACTTACTGAAAAGAAGACCTGATTTAAACAGCAGTTTTTGTGAAATACGGTAGCTGGGGACATTTTTCTCCATCTGAAAAATCAGATGGTCACTATACTCGCTGCTCTGATGATGTGCTGAGTGCTTAGGTACTTCTGCTTTCTTTTGAAGACAGCAGGGAAATTGTCACCCTCTACCTCACAGGTGCATTTCCCTTATCAAAATCTGTCTCTACAGTCTAAAGGAGATGTTCACAATACTCTGTTTCTGTTAAGACAATCAGGCAAAAGTTTCAAGAAGCAATATTGATCTATGCTTTTGCAAGGTTTGATGCCAAACCTTTGACATATGAATCCACGTTTAAAACTGCAAGGCTTTCATCCACATCAGCGGATACAGCACCTGCAAGTACCACCAGTGGAGCTTTTCCTTGTTAGCAGTTTAAAGTTCACACTAATTTAAGGATAAAATCACTGCCACGTTTTGAAGCAGCAATGGGTTTGTTTTTCTGAACCATTGTAGTTCTGGTACCAATCAGTTCTTCTTCTCTTTCTCACATCAGAAGCATTTGGACTCTGTGTTTTGTTTTTCCTCATGGACTCAGAATTCACTTTGCTTGATACAGCACCAGCACCCACAGTTTGCACCAGTGCCTATAGTAGAAACCTGGGGACAAAAGCGTGTAAGAACTGTGGTGGACATGGTCTGGCTGTTACCAAAACAGACTGCTGAAGTGTCAAAGACATGGTTGGTTGATCTACTTTCTGTCTGTTTCCCCTCTCCTCTGTGGCCACACCAGATGAGAAATGGGTCCTAATATCAATAAGACTTTGACTCCTGTAGGGCATTAAACAGTTAAGCTTTCCTGAATTGAGATAGCTCTTCCTGCCTTGTCAGGTCGTGGGGACAAAATGTTGGTTCTTTATTTCCCAAGAGCAGTAACAATTTCTGAAGTTAATGATTTTTGTCATCTTGCAAATGATGGCACATATCACAAGTTGGGTATAACACAGTCACGTGTGCTCATACCTAGAAGGTGATGAGATTTTGAGGTTTATGCTTCTTTTTATCTTAAAAATACTTGTTTGCATAAACCTTGTTTTTATGCTGCCAAGCTGATACATTACTGTGGACACACAACTGGCTGGTAGCTGATATAAGAGAGAGAAAAACCACAGTCATCTTAATGCTGAGAGATTTGTCAGTATTAGAAGAAACAGATGGCTTGGAAGAGAAAAGATTAGAAGGGGGAAAATTTGAGTATTCTACTTAGTAGTTAGATCAGTTCCAAAAGTGAAGAGAAAAGATCCATTGTGCATTTTGAGCATAAACTTTTACTTTTCCTTGATTTATAAAACATCAGGTGGTTTCAGTCCAGTATTAGAGTGCTTACACAATGAGACAGTCTTAATTGGTCATTTCAGTTTAAATTGGCTGGAGTTTTGATGCTAATTGAATTGTTTTCCCTTTGCAGGGACCTCAGGGGCCTCCAGGACAAAAGGTATAGTATAAACAACAATACTGTGAAAGTGATTATTCCTCCGGGTGCCAAATTGCAAGCAGAAAAGGTGAATGGACTAAGCTACTGTACACTGCATTGAATCAATTAGCTTAGGTTCTGAATTTTGTTTTTGCAAAAATGCAGCCGTATGTGAGACACCAGATTTCTCATTTCCCCCATCGTAGGAAGTTCAAGCAATGCAGAGCAGACTGTTTTCAATCTGTCTGCTTAACTTTGAGGTGAAAAGGTCACTATAATTTTCTTATTCATGCACTGGTACGATTAGGAAACCAAAGTTAAGACATTGTGAAAGGTGGGTAGATAAAGTTTCTGATTAAATGCCTGTCCTTACTYAAGTAGATCAGTGCCATATGACTACAGAATTGACCAGCAGAAACAAAGGACATAGGTGTTGYTGATAAATAGTGCTTGGTTGGCAGTGTTCAGGTGGTCTGCTGGTGTCTTCMTGTTCCCTCGGTAACATGAGACCTGACTTCCTGGGAATGCCTTCAGCGTTATTTACACTCATTAAAGCTGACTGCCTCAGTTTGATTGAGTGAATTTAGGATTTATGGAATTACACCATTAAAACAGTCCTCGAAATATCAGCAATAACAGCTAGTGAGTGGTACTTTTCCAGCATCTGACCCACATACCACTGAGGTGAGTAGTTTTCTGGTTGATTTCAAAAGATTAAAAAGCTGTATGAAAGATATTTAATAAAGGAGCTTTGAYTTGTATAAAGGAAAAAAAAGAGAAAGGAATAAGTAGTATTGACATATGGGAGAAGGATGCCTGTTTCTCTTCTTCTGAGATAATGTTCTTCAGAGTGAAGGTTTGCTTCATCTGTTAAAGTGAAACTATTTTAACAAAAGAAAGAAAAACCTGTGATACGTAAAAATATAATCCCAAAGTATAAAAATTCGTGGAATTTTGGCAGCTATTACCTGTACAGAGTTTGCAGGAGAGGACTACCCTTTGTGTTTGGCAGTGCAGGAATGTGGCATTTTAAAGCTGTACTGATGTCTAAGTTGCTGTTTATAAAACTATACCCTAAGACTTGGGGATAAGGGCATTTTGTGTGAACAGCATCAGCAAGACCCACGTGCTGATGAACTTTTGAATATCTGATGAACATTTACTTGGCACCATAGAATCAGCTTAATTTACATTTTCTGACATCCTGTGTTTCGTGAGACAAATCGTCAGCTGTCAGTGAGAGGAGGAACTGTTATAAATAGGATAGTTTATTGAGGCTGATGGTTTAATACCCTCCTGAGCTTTGCTTTCCAATTTCCTGGAAAAATGATACAAAGATGTGAAAATGTTCACTTAGGCCCCTTTGCAGTGGCTAAAAGTCATGACCATGCATCCAGCAAAAAGAATCAACAAGGATGCCAAAGTGGAAGTTTTGGGAGAGAGGGGAGAGCATGCTGGGCAAAGGAGATACGCTGGGAAGCAGCGTATTATTGTTTACTCATTCAAAGCTCAGTAACTAGTTCTTGGAGGTTTTCTAAGACCCTCGTGAGCTTCTTCCTTTTCTTGTTTCACAGGATTTCCCAACTATGTTCGTTGATAAACATGCGCATCCATTTTGGAGGCATTTCCTTTGGATGTTTGTGCCCTTTGACTAAACCAGTTCTAGTGACACCTCTAACCAATACAAATAGAGGGGGAAATGCCATGCACCAATTCTTTCAATTTCCTTGCTGAGYGGCACCATTTTTATAGAAAAAGAGGAGAATGCTGTCTAAGCAGATACAGTTTTCCTGCTTTCCCCATGTGTCATATTTTCACTGAACTTCTATACCAAGTTGTACAAGGTCCTTCAAAAAAATTGTCCATCACAGAGGAACTTATGGTATGAGAGCTTTGTAAACAAGATCTCTCCAATGCTGTAAGTCAGTGTTAACATCTTGTTTTCCTTCTTTGCCCCAGTGTTTGGCCTGTATTGACTTTTTAATTTTGATTGCACTAATATTGGTGCAGTTTTAAAGTGTATCTGTAATTGGCACTGTCAGACTGAATCACTGCAGATTGTCTCTTAAAAGCCTTGAGATGGACTGGTGCTACCAGTTATTGAGCTTGAATCATCCCTCTGGAATCATTAATAGTTTTGTTCAGGTGCTATGTTCAATTGCATAGGACCAGTCTCAAAATTTATTGAGAGCACTAAATGGAATTGCGTTTTAATTCTTATATTTCTTGTGATGCATCCACAACATTGCAAAACAACCATGAGTTTGAAGCTTGTTTCTGGCCTTCAAAAGGCYATACAGTCATTAAAATGTACAACATGAGAATATGTCTAATTAGTATAAAATCTCAACTGAAAGGAGAACTCAGCTTGGATAAAAATTAGTTTTTGAAAAATTTATTGCAACTACAACAAGCAAGCATTCACCATTATTTCTAAGTACTGTATTATGAGATGAAAGATTTCATGACCTGTTTAATTTGCTAAACACTGGCATCTGTTTCCCTCCAGGGTTCTGTTGGAGTGCCTGGTGTTCCAGGGAGAGATGGACAAGTGGTGAGTTCTCTGACTTTGTCAGCACTGCCATTATTTATGTAGTGGATTAAAGCAATTTTGGGCTCGTTCATATGAGCAATATGCAAACTTATATCCAGAGCTGTTGTTTCAAATTGGTTTCATGGAAAAGACTGTACAAACTGCTTTGTGCTCTGAAGTAATTTTTTTCTAGTTTTGCCTGAACAAGCAGCAAATGTAAGTAATTAAGCTGCAAGTCTGATGTTCAGGTTTCATGATGACTGATAGGTTCTAGAAAGAAGTGCATATTAATAGTATTTTACTTTAGTCAGCATATTTACAAACTAAGGGGTTTTTACTTTTTGTTAACTTAGTCCCATGATGTAAACGCTTACGTTGATATTGGGTATTGATACGGTGCCCATACATTGTTAATACAGCCTATAAATACAGAAATGAAAAGAGATGGAAACACAGGTGGAGAATAATATGAAACTGAATTTTGGGGATGAAAACACAGAGAAATAAATCAAACAGAAATATTCTTGAACACAACCAGGAGGAAATGCTAATTCAGGCGAGTCACTGTCATCTCTTCGTAAAGTCACAGTTCAGAACAGCCTTCCATAAGGAGAGGTCACACTAAAGCAGCAGGGCTGTTTTACAGCATTGCTAAGGTTTCTTGGCAAAGCTGGGTGATGAAGTTTAAATAATATCCCTCCCTGACGGTAAACAGTATTATCCATCTGTTGTTCCCACAAGTATTAACATTCCTAGTGAACTTCGGAAGCACTGGCGAGGGATGCCAAAAGGAAAATGTATGATATATATGTTCACCAGGTTTAAGCAGCAATAGATGGTGGTGTGTAAGGATTGTATTAGGATCCTCTCTTCTACTTCTCTCACCAAGAGCCCTAGGAATAAAAGTGCTAAGATGTTTCAAATAATTTACTTTTAATTCTTCTTTCCTAAAAAAGGAATGCATTGTTTCTAATAGCATAATACACAGTATTAGACCTGTGTTTTCAGAGTAGTTATAAGAAATTATATAATAACCACTTATTTAACTTTAGCGATAGTGATAGGAATTTATTTTTAAACTATTTGGAGTATTATGACTAATGTGGAACAACAAAATAAAAAATATTTAGAATTAACTATATAGAGAGAGATCATATTCTTGTATATAGATTCTTATTTATAAGAAAAGAATATGAAATAAATTTGCATTAAGTCCTCAGATTTTTTCCTTCATATTTTATAGTTGTTAAGTTGCAACATGAATGGTAGACAGGGCTTACTAACTCTGATGCTATTGCTGTACATAATTCAAGTAATTTTTGTGGCCTAAGTATGAGTGAAATGCCAGTGAAAATATACTTTGTAGCATATCTGGGTATACAGGAAGATGTAAGAAGGCTGGATAGGGTGAAGTTGCAAGCCACATTGAATAGAACAGAACTGATGATTCATATTTTATTCAAGAGCTTTATTTTTGAAAGTAATCACACAAACTCCAGCCAGAGATATTTGCTCAGATGAGCACAAAAAAAGGATATTAATAAAATGTGTCAAAAGTGCAATTAATGTGTCATTTGGGGAGACAAGGAATTTTTTTAAGCTCTATGGCAAGGTTGTTGCATGTCTATTTTTAAGAGACCACATAGACTTATGTGCAGTCATGTTTCAGGGGGCATAAAAGAAATATGCAATTGAACATCATGRGAAAATGCAAACACATCTTTAAATGTTGATTATTAATTGTAAATTGCGCTTCAAAAACAACTCCAAAATTTTCAATTTGTGGGTTTCCATTTATTTGATTTACTTCAACATTAATAGCATCTATAACTTCGAAGATATTTTTAAATTATTACCACTTTATTAAAGACGTTAATGTTTTATTCATGTAGCCAGACTGTTTTACTTATGACCTTTAAGAAAAAACCTAAGTGACTAAAGTAAAACGTAGGTACCAGGACAAAAGCCATACAGATAAACATGAATTCTTTAGTTTGATTTCTCAACTATTGGTTGATATTGACTAAAAAGCACTTCCTTATTTGCAGAAAATATATTATTTTCATACAATACTAAGCAGATGAAAGTAGAGTGTTGCTATCTCCTTTAATAAATAGATGAAAAAAATCTGTTAGCTTGACAATAGTGGTAGAAATGAAGTTAAACTGAAGTAGTGTTTGTCTAAAGCTAAAAAGTATAATGCAGCCTAGGACTCCCATGTTAATATTTTGCTACCAAAAGGTCCATTCTTCCAATTTCTATGAAAAAACAGATTCTCACTACAGTGTGGCACAGAAGATACTGTTGAGCGAGGACCAGAGTGGTGATTTTAAGAGTTGGGCTGCACTTTGAGCCAGCTGCTGGCACTCCTAGCTTTACTCATTCAGAATCATGTTGATTTGCTGAATAGTTGAATTCAGCTTGCATGTGTGATGCAAGTCATCCCCTTTTTAGGAGTTACATAGTTAAAAGACTTTACTAAAGCCTTACTGTCTTGGTTGCCTTTTAGTCAGTGAGCTCACTCTGTCAAACAGCAGCGTGTGCTGGGCACTAAGTTCCAAGTTAATATTTTTATTTAGTTTAAAAGGCAGTGAGTTAAGCACATGCTTAAAATTAAGTGTGTGAATGCTTTTCTCATCTGGACAATGAAATATTTTTCAGTCAATGAATGTCAGCACTGAATTAGCTTTGCTCTCTCCTTAAGCAGTTGAACAAAACAGAGTTAGGTCATCTCTGTCTTCTACATGTCTCTGTAATTTTCCTTGTTTTCCCCTTTCACCTCTTCTTTAATTGAAATAGTGGTTATGGGAGACGATTGACAAGTCTGACCAATAGGTCTGGTAATGAGATCATAAATTCTGAGTGCACTTAGAACAGTTTTCTAATCCCTTAACATATGAACCACTTCGCTTAGACAATCTCTAGATATTAGAGTAAGTGTAATTTTACACAACCCACATGTTTTTGCAGGACTGTTAACTAGTAGATTTTTCTTGTATTCAGAGTAGCAAAATCATTGCCATAAAACCTTCATACATTTTTTTCTTTTAGGCCAAACCCAGTGAAACAGTACAGGTAGTCTTGCAAGGACATTTACAATCTTCATTTTTTCCTACATTTGAGACACTACAGCAAGTTTATCTTGACAACAGTAACTGGAAAGGAGCTGCTTAATAATACCTGCAGCTGGAGAGAGTGTTGTTCCTGGGATGGACCAAAACCTGCTGAGGTAGCAAGGAGAGTCTTTCTGAGTGCTCCTTTTCCTTTGCAGGCTGTTGTGCAATCCACAGGTTGCTTTCTAGCATGATGCAATGGCAGATAAACTTCCCTTTCTCCATCCCTGGCAGAAGGTCCTGGGCACTCACATAGTATGAGAAAGCATTTGTCCTGCGTGGAGATACAAGGTTGCAGCGATACAGGGATATCATATCCCTACATTAATCATGTTGAAATGGCCACAGAGGGCTTCTTGGGAAGTTCAACTGTGCAAGTATAGAGTATATATTCTGGTATTTGTTAAGTGGTGCTGATTTGATAAGGACTCTCAGTGACTGCAGCAGCAACATGAGAAAAGCAGAGATTCCTTAAGTCAAGAATGGATTTGGCCTGAAGGAACCCAGTTTCTGGAGTCTGTGCAAATAACTCTCTTCGTTATAAATAGGAGTTTGTCTGGAGTGCATAAAGCCCTCACTCTCTATTTCCATAGATTGCTTTTTCTCATGGAGACTTGATATTTTGGTGGGTTTTTTGTAAGGGTGTATTGAGAACAGAATGAGTGGTCRGGATAGATCCCTTCATTTCAAGTTCTTCTGCTAGATTGACAACAGCAATTTGATAAACCTCAGAAGAATTTCCCTTTTTATCAGTAGATTCGGAGTCTGGGTATGCACATCTCTTACTGCTTTCTTCAGGCTTCTTATTACTCTAATTTACATGTATTTCCCTATTACTGTGTACAGTACTGTGTAAGAACACATTTTGAAGGTGGCAATATCACATTTCTTTACAGAAATGAGGAAGGGTATACATGTACTAACATTTTTTCATATAAAGGGAGGAAATATCATAAATGTAGTTCACAAATTCTCAGACAGGTTTGCAGACCAGCTGAGTCTTGTTGAAGAGCCTTTCCACTTATTTTCAGCTGGTGAGTGGGCCAGGAGAGATTTCCAGTCCTTAAACAAACAATTTTAAGTTACTTTTGGGGGACGCAAAAAGCAAGTTGAAAGGAGGTAATTCAAACCTGGTTTGAAATGGAAATCATAGTAACATGTCTGAGAAACCACTTTTTTACCCTCTGTCCTCGTCTATGTATTTTAGAGTAAAATTAGACTGGATTAGGTTTGGGGCCTCTTGTGTTTCCTTATCCTTAAATTGATTACATTCTAGTGACTGAAAAATATAGTGGTACTGACAGCCTTTCTTTCAGGGTGAGGTGGATATCAACCAGCTGGTGTAGACAGAGTTATGCATCTCACCAAAACAAAACCTATTTCAGAACAGCAGCCTCCAGGCTGTTTTTCCCTTACAAACAAGAAAAGCTGGGGCCTCCAGGCATGTTATTTTTAGCTGATTAATTCTGGATATGAAGGTATATGCCTCCAGGGCACAAAGCACTCCAGTGAGGGAAAGCATGCTCTAAAATGCCTTGGCTCCTTTGATATGGACTCTAGTGGGTAATACATTTTCAGACCTCTTCTGAAGTAGATTTTATGAGTTCGTATTGACAGATTTTTCTCATATTACCAACAGAGCCCAAGCAGTGCTCTACACATTGGAGTACTCATCAAATTCAGATTCACTCCAGTGTAAGCATTAAGACTGCACCTACCACTAGAGTATCTGAGGAAACTACTACACCTATTTATTGAGCAGGGTGCTGAAGGTTGTTCTTTGCCCAAATACGGGAAAGACAGAGCCAGTCTGTCAGTGTTAATACAGTTATACAGTTAATACAGGTTCAGGAGTGTCAAGACTTGAAACAAGGTGTTCTGGTGTGAGTCCAAATAAATATCCTTCTGGTTTTTCTTTGAATTATCTGAAACTCCTGAGTTGAATGGCTGGGTTGGGTATATTCTTGGCATGTTAGCATTTTGTTTGCCTTGATAATTAATATCAATTGGAAGAAAAAGCCAAACACTTTTGAGATTCAGAGCATTTGTTGAAGCCATTTCTAAAAATTATCAGGTTTTGAATAGCTAATGGTGCTCCCCTTTATAACTCATTCAGTCATGCCTCGACATTGCAGTTTGCTGATGGAACAGTCTTCTGTCTAATTCACTGCAGTAGTGACAATAACTTTGTTAGAGTGCTGCTGTTTTTGAGGAACCAAAGTGCTTGTCTTCCTATGCAGACATTTGGGTTCAACACGTGGAACTGTCAGTAGGAGCTCCCCATCCACAGGTTTGCTCTTGAAACATGTTAAAGACTTTCCTGTTATTGACAGTAAATAAACATTACAGCATATCTCTTTGAAAATGAACTGTCAATATTCCACTGATGGGGACTCTGCAATTTCTCTGTAGTGTGTAAAAAGCAGCAAAACAATCCCACTGTGTCTGCAGCATACTTCTGTGTAAGTTGTCATCAAATAAAATACTGGAACATTTACACAGCTGAGTTAAGCTGATTGATTTTGGGTGAGTGAATGAAGGACAGAGCATTTACTGGAAATTTTTATTTCCACCATTCTGAGACCATTTGTGAATTCAGCAAACTGTATCTGAAAAAAATTGGATGCTGGTGGTGAATAACTGGAGACTTCAGTGCCTATAGTGGCAGTGTCTTTTTCTGCAGCAGGTGGGAGGCTAGAGAATTACCTTCTAGTACTGCACAGTTTTTACATGAAATGTGGGGAAAGGAAGCTTTTCTAGCATTTTCCAATATTTTATTGTCTATTTGGGTAGTGGGTCACGTAATGGAAACAGAACTCTTCTTTTGGGGTTGGTCAAGTTACACAAAGGCAAGAGAAAATAACTTTATATGAAACAGAAGTCAAGGGTTACCTAAACAGTATTTCTAACGCAATGCATGTTTGCCGGCGTGGGGCATGACATTTGTGCATCTGGTAGTTTTGTTGCTGCTTTGGTAGAGCAGAACCCTGATGGACAGTATATTCAGATAAGATGGTGCTGGTGCCACAGCATCCCAGTGAACTCTTTCTCTTTCCATCACAGTGTCAGTTAAGCCCACATTGCCGAGGCGGCATTTGGAAATCACAGCCCATCTCAGTGCCAGAAGGGAGAATTTTATTTTTATTTTGGTGGATCATGGTAGTCCCACACAATGTTCATTGCACAGGACAGCTGCTGTGGTGTGGTTTAGCTGAGAATAAGAATGCAGAAGGGCAAAGAGGGCTAGTAACAATTCCTTTAAACTGAGTAATGAGACATTTCATTCCTCCCCACAGTCCATCCCATTCAGGGAAAAGTTTCAAGAAAACACTCTGAGAGTGGCTTCACACAATTTCTCTGGATCTTGCGTCTTTTTCTTGTGTGAGTGTGCAGTTTAGCCCTCATTAAGTCTTTGATTGGGATCATGGGTTGTGTTTTATAGGCACTAGAAAGTTTTAGAACATGATTGCTGCCACTCTGTTACTGAGTGATAATTTCTCAGGAGTTCATGACTGGAGAAAAGCAAGCTGTGAGCTAAAATCAGATGTACTATAGACAAAATTACTCTTTGAATAGGAAAAAAACACTGTTGAAGCCACTATTGGGGTACTGTGTCCAGTTGTGGTCTCCTCAGTTCAAGAGTGACATGGATATACTGGATAGAATCCAATGAAGGGCCTCAAAGATGATCTCCAGAGATGCCTTCTAACTTCAGCCATTCTGTGATTCTATGAAAGAAAAAATAAATAAAAGTACGCTGCCTTGATTTGAAAGCTAGCTGATGTGCAGAAGACAATTGTTTCTGCAGCCTAACACCTTTGCTGTCAGTGCTATTAAAGAGAGACTGCAGTAGGAGTCAGCAAAGACATTACCCATGGCCTGGTGAATGTAAAAAACGTGACATTAAGGATCTAGCTTTACAGCTTCTTTCATTTTATCAAGTTGAAAAACAGCCTGATGTAAATTATTGCATCAGCTGACACTGTTGAATGTCTGGTTTTCCCGTGCATGCATCACTCCTTGAATAGCAGTGTTATCGTCTTCAACCTCTTAAAGGTCAGCTATGCTTTTTGTTCATCTCCAAAACACTAACCTGTGGGGCTGAAGCATAGTCATACAGGATTTTACACTCCAGTTTTACTCATACAGCATTTTGCACTCTGGTTTTAATACATGCTTTTAGTAATATATATATATCAAAATAAATAAAATTAACTAAATGGAAGAAAAATAATTAGCTATACTTTAAATTGTTTTCATGCCAAGATTCAAAATCATCTTTTGGGACCAACATTGCTAAAATAACACAGTTTTTAGTGCTTAGCAAAGGAAGAGCTATCAATCTACTTGCCTTGAGAAGTTAACTACTCTTTTACTTTATGACTACTTTTGGGCTTTCTTAATCAATAAGAGGTCTCTCAAGGCTTTGCCCTTTTTGGGACTTGGGGGGAGCATTTTTAGTTTTGTTTTGTGATTTGGTTTTCTTGTTTGTTTTCAGGGGTTTATGTTAAGGTTTAAGGGAATTGTAAAAATATCTACACATAAAGCTGGACTGCCATGCCTACAAGTCATGCAGTGTGAAAAAGGGAGGCTCCCTGGCACAAAGCTTGTTTTGCTGTGCACTGGGAATGTTCACCAGGGCTAAGACATAGAGTAGCTTATGTGCTGTATATTTTTACTTCACCTTATTGCTCCCTGATCCCTTGTATTTTCCAAGAAAATAGTGGTTTAAAATAGGGAAAGGAATATTTTCCCTATCCTTCTGAACATTAGAAACAGAACGATAATCACTTCAGAAACATACAGCCATAAGGTCATTTMTGTGTTGTCCTAGGTTTGCCTTCAATCTTTCCCATTCCTAGAGCTAATTTCTGCAGTTCAAATGTCTCTGACTAGTATTGTCAGTACTGGAAGTGTAGTGCTGAGCATAGAAAACTTCCGTATAGATCAGAAATGAGATTGTTGGCACGAATGGGGATTTACTATGACTAGGTGACAGCCTGAGGTTTTCACTTTCTTTCCAAAGAAAATAATTTTTTCTTCTATTTTTGCAGTCTCTCTTTTGTCGCAGTAGTAGCCCTCTACATTCATAGCACTGATATATAAACCTGGGAGGAAAGTGCAAGCTTGGAACTTCAACCCTTTGATTGGAGATTTAAGCCCCTGAAAGCATCAGCCAACAGCAGCTGCTTGAAAATGAAGGGGACAGAAACAAGCTTGTTTGGGGTGTGGGGATGAGGAGAAACAAGTGTATATTCATTGGTCCCTTCTGCTTCATTTTGTCAACTGGCAGTTTTCTTCAAGAGCCTTTTAGGTCAATCCTTTAGGACATTTACACCTAATCTCCAACAGCTTGAAATCCTGACCACTCATGTATCGAATGCCTGTGCCACTTTATCAGCCCTACAGCTACTGTAGTACAAAGGGGCCTTGAGAAAGGGCTGACACAAATGGCTGTTTAATTCCCTGTGAGCTTCATGGTACCTAACATTTTTTTCTCTGGCTTGGAAAATACCTCCTTAGAGCTCTGCTAGAACTTCGATGATTTTGGCTTGTTTTTTGAAACAGTCCAACTCGTGATGAAATTAAAATGTAATTAAWGTTTCCATTACCTAATTTAGAAATACGATGGAACTGGCTTTCATGGAGAATCAGAGTTAATATATCTATGATTAAAATCTGCCTGCAGATATAAGAAAGAGATAAGTTCTTTCTTAATAGAAGGCTTTTATGGAGGAGTAGAAAATATGTCTTAGGATGTATTTGGAAAAGCCCTTATCTTAATGCCTCTGTAACTTTTGAGTAGAGGATCGTTTCATCATGTGTACTAAGTTTGAACACTGTGTGAAAATTGTTCTCTGAGTTTCTGATACAAATTGCTGTTTCTAATTTTATTGCTATGTTAGCCATTGTATTTAAATTTTCCACACTTTTATACATTATAAAAAGGGCTTTTAGAAGAACCTAGTTGCAGACTTTTTCAAATATTTTCTTTGGCTGTTATTTTAATGTGCTTTGCCATGTCAGAGGTGTGATGCCGTTGTGTACGTGAGGGTTATCAAAGGTATCACTTGTGAAACTGAAGCCTAATTTGCAGAAGCTTGTACATAATTAGCCATAAGCTCTAGTTGTTTTACAATAAAGTCTAACCATTGCATTATCATTTTATCTAAAATGCGTATCTGTGTTTTTCCCATAAATACGGGATGCAAACAGTAAGAAATATCTCTTTAAACATACCTAAAATTTGGAACATTAGTGTAATGTTGAAAATTTTTAAATCTTTTAAAACCACTTTTCAGCCAGTGGTATAAGAATGTAAAAAATGGACAAGCAAAGTATATTTAAAAAATTGAAAAGCTCTCTGTTCTTCCAAATTCTTCCATTTCTGAGACAGGCCCTTCTCATTTTATTTCATTATCTGACTTCCATCTGAGACCAGAAGCACAAATGTCAAACTAATTTAAGATAAGCCTTTCTTGCAGCATTTCTAGGTTGTAGAGAAGAGGAAAGCATTGGCAGTCTTGCTGGGAATACTGTGCTTTTAAGGTTAATTGGACAGCTCTTTAGAACCAGGAGTCGCAGGTCTCCTTTCTGTTTAGTTTGATACCTGTGTGTCTCCACCACCTTGAGCAGAGTTTTGTCTTATCTTATATGGATTAGAGTTAATCCACCCTAACTGATGAAATAAGGCATTTTAGTGCCCAGCTGTGGAGTACATGTTCACAGAGTCTTTTTAAATGTTGTTTATCATTACTTACCCAAGATGACAAAATTCGTGTATTTCATCATGTCTTTCTTAACGTCATCTTTTGTTTTCTTTGCCTTTAGGGTGAACCTGGTTTGCCTGGCATAGCAGGAGAGAAGGGAGAAGCAGGGCTTAAGGTCAGTACTGAAAACTGATTAAAAACAGAAGCACAGAGTATGTGAGAGCATATACAAATGACAGTCATGCTTTCCAACTTGGGTTTATATTCTGACTGGCTTTTAATGATCTGCTCCCTCCAGTGATCAGTGCTGTAAGAGGCGTTACACATGTCACCATAAAGAAGCATATTCTCTTGCTGTGCGTGTTTAATTCCAGTCAGTGGCACTGACACGTAGACGTCCACTGCCAAGTGAATGCAGTATGCCTGCAAGTGTTTGGGAATTTGGGGACCTTTTCAGAAAGCCTTTGTTGGTGCCCCTTACAATATGTTTCAGGCTTCTTTTCAAGAACTGCTGCAGTCAGTTCTTTGACGAATGTCAGGGTTAAGTCTTAAGGGCTGGTCCTGCTATTATGGAAGTTAGCAACAAGGCTCCTTAGCAGCATGTCTCAGCCTGTATTCGTTACATCAGAATTATTCTTTGCACTTACTTTATTGTTATTTATTTGTTCTGCTGTTCTAATATTGAACAAGTGAAATAGAACATAAAGCTTACGATAACTTCACTTGAAAGAAAACTCGTCATGTCCGAAATGGTGGGATCTGTGGGCCTCTTGGAATGGGTAATGCTAAATTCTAATCCTATCAGCTGCGAGTGAGTGTCTCTGGTGCACATGTGCTCCTCAGCTGATTCTGTGCATCAAGCTGCTGCTGACAGACAGGCAAGGCAGCCTCTTTACATTTACTGACTGCCTGCTTGTCCATCAGGAATGAAAACAAACCATTTGGGAGCATGACTTTTTCTTATTTTGTATACAGAAGCGGCCAAATTATGGCAGTTGATGCTTAATTCGTATTCACAGCTGTAGTCTCTGAGTTGCCTAGCAACTCCCAGCCATCAGAAGGGGCAAAGACGAGCCGGAGTGCAGCTCTGAGCCAGACATGCAGAGATGAGTTGTCAGGGTCAGGCTGGTGTGCAAAAGTGCATTTGCAGTTTCTCAAGCACGTTTTAATTTTGAAAAAAATAATGGCTATAAGCCATCTTTTTGTTACAGGGATTGTTACAGAGAATGTAAGGAGCACTGAAGGCTCTTTACTCTGCAACAGTTATGAATTAATTCAAGACGTTTAAGGCCTTTTCTCTCTTTTGGAGAACCTTCTGAGCCATTGACAGAATCATAAGACTTTCCCTTCACATTCCGACTTTGGATTTTTCCTTCGTTTGTTCCCAAAATGAGGAGAACCACACATAGTCACCTGGGTCCTTGCAGGCTACTGCTCAAAGACATACACTTGTTTGTCAGGGTATAATCTAGGCCAAAATAGGGAGGGAAGTCTTCACATGCAAACGATTAAGCTTTAAAAAAAAATATGTTGAAGTTTTATTGTCCACTGAGGTCTATTAAATTTGCATCTTTTATTCTTTATTGGAGATTTTCTTGTTGGATTTAATCATCTGAGACATTGTAATCAGTAGTGACACAATTACTAGTAATGATAGTAATACTAACCTTAGTAATTACTAATGATAGACTCACACTTCGAGTTTTGCCTGAGTTAGAACCTTATGACTTCTTTGCTCAAATTATTTTCCTCAGGGTGACCCTGGAGAAAGAGGAGAAAAGGTGAGACGTTTCACTTCCTTGGTTGTGGTCATGTTTGGGATAGCTGCTTGGAGAACCGCCAGTGCACTGATTTCAAGTTTAAAAATAAAAAACCACAGCTACTACCTGGAACTTGAGCAGCATTGTGCAGCCTTTCTGAATGTCAGATAATACCTACTAATTGAAGTTATTGATCTGTGATTACTGCAGTGGGATTAGTCACAGAGTGCAGTGCTCGTGTGTTAAAGGCTGCACAGCTGAGCAACCAGGCAACTAATCCTGACTATGGTGAGTCTCACAAAACCATGAGCCTGTCTCAATAAATTAGAGTGCCACAGATTTCTTGTAACTTGGTTTTGATGCTCTGACACCTACGTGAAATAAAACAATGAGGTAACAGAATGATAACTATATAGATGCTAAATGACATCTGAATAACCAGCTCTCCACATACTAAAAGTGGAATTCTCCGTTTGTGTTTGGACGAGTTTAAGTAAGAGCAGAGGAATCTGCCCCCATGATCTTCGGCTATACTGCCTGGAGAGGTACCAGCAGCACAAGTGGTAGCGTCAGCACACTGGTGATGCTCTGACTTGCAGTGAGTTAGCATGAAATTACTTCTCTGATGTCCACAGTCACACCAAGACAAGGCGAAGGGGTGGAACAAACTCCATGCTGCAAAAGAAGAGTATAATTCTGGTCTTCCAGGGATAGTAGCTGGTAGGAGCACCCCAGTACACATTGAGTTAAGAGTTGAGCTTCTGCATCCCTACACAGGGGCAGTTTGAGAAATAGCATAAGCCTTATTCTGAGTAGAAATCTGTGCACAGCCTCATCTTCTGCAAGTACACTAAGCCATGTTTTTAAAAAGTAAGTTGCTTGTACTGAGGTGCAGTTTTCTCTTGAGAAATGTTTACTTGTGTATCTGCAGCTACAGTTGAATTTCACTTCCAAATCTGTGTAAATCTGTGGAATAGCAGCTGGAAGCATGCTTTGCAAAGGCAATTCATTTCCCATTTTTAAAAGCACATCATAAAAATAATCCAGGGAAATGGTGCAAGTCTTTACCCCACATGCAAAAGTATGTCACTGGGAATCTTTTTCATGAAATAATTTCTTCTGTTAAAATTATGTTTTTGAAGTACTTCAGTAATCCTTTGTTTGTTTTCAGACCCAAAAGGAATAACAATGAAATTTAACATGTACTGAATTTCTGTTACTTAAAATGATTCTATTTTTCCATAATTATCCCTTGTCTTTTTCTGAAAAGTGTAATTACAAATCCCCTCAATATGCTTTATCATGTCAAATGAACTTGGGATGACATTCCTAAGAGTTACTGTTCTATGTTTCATCTAAGTTTCCTTAATTAAAGTGCTGCTAGATTGTTAGCTAGTTCCCATTGTATCAGTGACTGCGATACATAAATTGCTCTGTAAGTCCTCTCTGGATGGAATTTCACATAAAGGTTTTCAGAACAATATGTCAGATAATGAATAATTAATTTGAATAGTACTAGTGGTTATCTGACCAAGACCAGGAATGTTCTTTTTGCCTCCTTAGGCTCAGTATTTATCAATATTTCTTACATTTTAAATATTTCTCAYACTTTACATGAACCTCAAGTCCCACAGAAATTTTTGGCCTATATTCTTAACATATAACAAAGACTATTTGGTGTAGTCTGGATTTCTTATATGGCTGCATGACTATAGTGGAAATTAGATCTTTTTATTGTTAAATATTTTGAAATTTTTCTTTAAAAATTTGGGGTTTTTTTAAAGTAGAAAATGTCTATTCAGCCATGAAGAGATGTTATCTGAACATCACTTTTTTATCAATAAACAGTGCATAGAATTTATGTAGAGATAACAGTCATTTTGGTAGTTTCTTACAGGAGTAACATTTAGTGAATTTTTTTAGTTTTTGAATCATTCATGAAGGACTTCAGACTCAGCGACTATATGCTATAAATTATTTGAGAATCCTAGTAAAAGTACTGGAATTGTGTGACTGTCATCTGAGTTTTATTAGATGCATCTAGGTGAATGTCTGTGTTGGGTAGAAAAATGTATTGGTAATTTAGAATGCTGAATCATCATGAAATCATTAAATCGTTCATTCCTTGCTAAACTGCAGTGATCTGAGAAAGTTGGTGGATTATACCAACAGGTAGTTAATTATTTGATACTTTGTGGTGGAGGTTTTTTTTCAGATCTGAGAAAAGGACCCCAGTTAGAGTGAAGTCTGTATAAGACATAGCCACTTCCTGACCATGTCACACATTCACAATTGAATATCTAATTAACAATATCAACCTGATAATCGTGTTGGAATGCTGACTCTTCTCTGCATGCTGTGTGCTTAGATAAAATCATTAAAATATATATATTTTAATTTTAGGGGGATGCTGGAGAGAATGGACTGAAGGGTGACACAGGAGAAAAGGTACACTACTTCTTAGCAAAGGAAATGTGTGCCTTAGGCATGCTTACAGTATAACCAGCTAATGAAAATAGTAATTTGATCAAAAGAAAAATGCATTTTAAGCTGGGTTTTTTCTAAAGGTGAGTGATTTGCTCTAGTTCGTTTTTATGAACAGCAGAAAAATTGTCCCTTTTCTGTCCGACTAAGCATAAGATTTCTGACTTTATATGGCAGTAGCTCTAGTGCAGAGTACATCAGCTTGTTTCCAGCTCGCATTCCTCTTCGTTGAAATTTACATCATACAGAAGTTTCAGACACAACCTGCCACTTGGAGCTAGGTCTGTTGAGTTATAGTCATTTCTTCTGATATATCCTTTAACTTTTCCCCTTCTGTGTTTCCTTTGAAGAGAGGGACCAAACTGATATGGGACAAAAATTATGTTATTGTGATAGGTAACTTCCCTCCAAAACTAGCAGCTGGAAAATCAAGAGTTGAAGATAAAAACACACCTTAAATCTTCATTCCAAGTGACATCAACAATTACCTCACTTTACACCTTCTTAGTTCATTGTTACAGAGTGCCAGGATGTTGTAGGAATCGCCAAAGACTAGACTTCGTCAAAATTTGTATTTTCCTTATTTTTCTTTTATGTGAGACTCACGCTCTATCGCTTTAAAAAAAAAAAAAAATTGAACTGGAGTTTTCAATGTGGTTTCCTTACACAAGTCAGTCTTTAGTAGTCAGGGTAAAGGCTGTGTTGCTCACAAGAAAGGGTCAGACATATTGATCTCTCCTGGCCATCACTTTTGAACTCATATGCTTCTAAAAACATTTATTTTAGTGACTATACTTGGGCAGAAGCATAAAAATTTTTTCTTATACCCCTGCATATGTAATGCTTAACCACCTTTCATCAGTTCAGTGCAAGGAGAAATTCGTGACAGATTTATCAAGCTGGTAAGGAATGCATGCAAATCCCTCAGGATCCATCATCTGGGTACAGTAAAGCTGTACTCTGAAGAGCACAAGGATTTTATGGGACATATTCTAAAATCAGCAATTAAAAGTAGACATTAGATTTAAAAATAGTCAAGTTATTTGATTCTTGGATTTAAGTAATACTTTATCTGCAGTCATGCTTATTAACCCAGATGAAATTCTTAAGAATCTTATTTACTTACTTATACAATGTATGCTGGTAACATAATCTTGATCCACTTTTATATGATTTAAGAACATAATCTGCAAGCAAGTATGAGATTGTTGTTGAGATAGATAGTTCTACAACAAGTAAGTGGGAAGTTTATAATCTCTTTGGGAATCCTAGTGCAGCTTGACTTGTTGCTTTTCTACTTCATCAGCTGTGAGAGCGAGCTTGCATCCACTAGAATGCCCATACTGCACTGTGAGCAGCAGTGTGCACATCCCTCTGTTTGGGAACTTTTGTAAGGAAAAAAAAAGTTCTCTCCTTTCAGTGGGAAATCCTTTCTGCCCAAGTATAAAGTTTTAAGTATTTCCTCTGTGAGCTTTCAGCAGCTTGACAGTCTTGTTGGGATCAGCTTGTGGAAAGTACAGGTCATCAGGAGACTTCTTATATTGCCGTACCTGATGAAATTTCAATAAACCTGTTAAACTTTATAGTGCAGAAGTCTCCTATCTCTTCTGGGTTTCATATGAGTTTCAGAGGTGGGGTGGTGATATGGGAATATATTCAGTTTGTTTGGAGTGCATTGCTTTAACCATAACAGGTTAGAATCCTCTGCAGAACTGTGACTGCATTAAATTTCATTATTTTTCTTCTCTTTTCCCTGCCTACAAGACAATCTGCCACCCAGAAAAAAAAATACTGTTCTTAGAGGAGAGCTGCAGCTTAAAGCTTCTGATAGGTAGCTTTGCAAAACAGCACTTTCTGCAGAGCTTAGGAGGATGTTTTTTGACAGATAATTTAGGAACAAGCATTAAACTTGGTGTTGTTACATTACACTTGAGCTACTTAACAGGGTTTGTATTCTTCCCTGTTCTTCAGCATAGGGGGAAGTTTTTGCTCTGTGATCATTGTGTGTAATTTCAGCATGAAGTTGCCCAGCAATTGCTAAGCATTGAAGTGGCAGAGGAAAGCAGAATGACTGTTTCAGACACAATTAAGATGTTCACAAAGCAGACTTTTTTCTGTACTTGTTTGTATTTTTGTCTGTATTCTAAGACTTAATAAGGCTCTTTTTAAAGATCGTTTTTGAAAGAGCTGCTGAATGCATTCAGAGGTAAGTCTGAACTGAACACTCAGTTCTAGGTGTTTAGCACATACATCTACAGACCTCTCCTGCTCAGTAAACAAGCCATTAATTTTATGTAAATAAATGCAGAGAACATTGCACTTGGTCATAATGCTACACATAGGCTTAGGAGATTTAACCAATAGTTCTTAAAACTTAAAAACTTTTCTTTAAAACCTTAAATAGTGTTTCTGTGAGGTAAATAAGAAATTTTTATTTATACAGTGAGAGAGTGAGATACCACATGACAGCAGTTTCAGACTTGGTTTAGGAGCAAGTTCCTGTTTGTGCAAATAATGTGAATAATGTAGCTTTGTTTTCTGAACTGCTGTACCTCGTGAAACTCAGAAGTATGGACTTGGGTCCTTACTTCTTGACCTGAGGCTTTAGAATTACGGTGTCTTTGTTGAAGTGTTCTATTTTGAAGACAGTGTTAATGCCAAATTGGAGTTCTTACTTCTATTCTTGCACTGTAGCCTTGGTCCCTAGAAACTACTAAGTATCTTCCTTCTTTGTACATGTTCCCCTGCTAAAGTTTCTTCATCTGAAAACTGTCTTGACTCATCAGTGAACTGAGAACATACCGTACTGTAGTTTTTTGCTTTGATCTGATACTAATTTTTATTCTTGCATGAAGATGGATTATAAATTTTCTGTGTCTTATCTTCATATCCGTCATTACCCTTTCAAATGTTTAACTGGTTAATGTGTCTTCCCAGTTGCTTTGCCCCTTTATTGCTGTAAAAAGTTCTTGAGGCTTTTGGTTGTACCTGCTTGTAAGGGATATTAGCAGTGTCAACCATGCATGTCTGTCAAAATGAGGCAGCTCAGGTTTCCATGTGTGTGTCAGCCCTTCATCATATTGATTTTTCTGTTTTCTTCACACAAGAGCAAGCTGCATTAACTGTGTATACCTATTCTTCAAAGGCTAAGGGACCATGTTAACTGGTATAGTTCACTTTTATAAGATGATACCAAAAAGATGCCTCAGCCAAACCAGCTTTTAAGCTATGGCATTCACAGAAACATCAGGAATGGGCATCCCCTCTTTGGGGTTTAATACGAAGAATATTAAGAACTTTTCTCTAATTATACATCTTCAAAGTGTATTACAGTACTGGCTTCTATTCTACTTATGTAAATGACTGTGCAGGCTCTTCAGGAGCTTGAAGTTGCTGCTATGTAGCAACTTGCTACTTTCAATGAACAATGTAAATTTATTTTGAATAACGAATAATTAAACAGTTTTTCAAATAGAAGCACACTAGTCGTCTTCAATAGTGTATAGTTTGACTAGCAAACTTTCCAGTAGTTTTTTTCTTTTTTCTTTGTCATACTGTTTAAGAAAAAAAAATCAACTGATCCTCTGTCCTGTGCATGTCACTGCCTATGAAATCCAGTCAACCCAGCAAAATATAGGCAAATCTTTTTGAATGCTAGATGCCTCCTGAATATGTAAATTACCGTAGCTGGCTCATCCTGTAGAGTGTAACACTTCATGCGTTAATCTATCAGTTCAAATGCACTGAAGTGTTGAGGAAATAGAGCTATGACCAGTCCTGATGGAGATAAACTCATAGGTCACTGGGCTTTCTTTTCAAGGTGAATCTTCATTAGAATAAAAAATTTTGTCAGTTGAGACCTGACACTTGCCATCTGTAAAATTAGGTCAAAATGGTCACTCGTATTCTTTGTAAATAGCAGTAAATTATTTTCAATGTAGATCAGCAATTTAGAGATGTCAAAGTATGTTCCATCTTCTGGCTTTGTGAAGTACATTTATACAACATCTGCAATTACTACATCTACATTATTAGTGGTGAAATTGAGGTTAACTATAAAACTATTCGGGTGAGTGAAGCTAAATCTCTCTGCATGGTGTTGAAAAGAATACTGTTCTGAATCACACATACACACAGTATGATTTAATTCATTAGTTCAATTCCTATGTAGCAGCACAGAAAACATGCAGTGTTGCTATATAGTTATTTTGCTATATAATGTTACTATACTTTTACGTGGTTTGTTTTATGTGTTTCCTGGAAAACTGTATATGTAGTAAAAGTGATTATTTCTTGTGGATTTTGTATCAGGGTGACCCTGGTTCTTCTGCTGCTGGAATTAAGGTAATGTAGTTCTAAAGAAGTTGTGCGGGGTGAAGAGGGATGGTTGGTCTGTGTTACTTTACAGTGTCACAGACATTTTGGGTATCATTAATGTTATGGTTTTTCACATCTCCACCTTTAATTAATTTTTCTCAGATCTCATGTCTTTCATCTGCTTTCTTTTAGGGTGAACCTGGTGAATCTGGACGGCCTGGACAAAAGGTATTAGTTGGAAATGTTCAGTTTTCCCTTTCTGCTGGATTTGTGATAAATGATGTTACATTGATGTTACCTCTGGCACTTACCTGTACTGGGATGAGTCTGAGGCGGTACAATTTAGCAGCCCAAAGCTGCACACATTTGGTCTGTGATCACTTTGTATTTTAAAAAAGCACAGGAATGATGATACTAATTAACTAATTAACATGAAAAGCAATATTAGACTGACCCACCTTCCCTTCTAGCCACAGCACGCTTCTTGCACTGAAAGCTTACCCAGTTGCAGCTGGTGAGACTAACAAAGAATTGCTCTGCTCCTTGAGTGATCACAAGCTAACCCTGCATGTTTGACTATTAACCTTCAAACTATGGGACATTGTTACATCTCATTAGGAAGAAAATAAATATTGACTAGAATCCCTTTCATATACACCTGTAAAGGGAGTCAAACCATCAGAGGCATGCAGTATGTTTGGAAGGCATAGACCAGGTAATGCTGCTCTGTTCTTCCAGAGTGAGAAATTCCCCTGGGTGCTGTGTGGCTGAGGCTGCTTCTGCAGGAGTTATAATGCAGGAGTTAAAATGACTGTGCTGCACAAGGCCCTCTGAAGCTGGGGAGTTGGCTCTTTGAATCCATAGTACATCAAACACAGTAAATGCTGTGCCTTCAGGTCCCTTTCTTGAGAGTGGGGGGCAGGTCCTGCAGGGCGAGCAAAGAGACAACGAGAGAACCAGATTTTCGCATTGCAATACTTGGTTTCCCTCGGGAGCCATTGGCACCATTCTTGCCTCTTATAACATTGAAAATTATCGACTGCACACTGCTGCCAGAGTGGAACAGGGTCCTTTTGCCAGTTGAGCTAGCAGGTATTCCAGACAGACAGTCAAGAGCTAAAATTCTTTGTAGTGGACGGCAAGACAATCGTTTTCTAATACGCAAGGTCTTTTGGTGACTAAGCAAAACCCCAAGCCACATATAAATAAAAAATAAATAAGAAATTAAGTATTTTTGTTTAAGAAATTATAACTCTCATCGGAGACTGAACAAAGACTGTTATGGTTGCAGATGCAGTTCCTTAGTAAAGTGCAGTTTTAATTAGGAAAGGTAATCAAAGTAGTTTAAAGCTATCTAATCCACAGAATCATTCAGTGTGTGCGTTCTGCAGCATATGCTTTGCTTGGGTAATAAACTAGAAAATGCACTTAAGCGCCTGTGGAAATTCGTACTCTCATTAGGCAGCTGCCATGGAGGCAAAAGTAGCAGTGATTTATCAGCAGGCTCCTGGTTCTCAGTCCCCAGGCACTCAGGTTTGATCTGATTCAGGCAACATGGATGAGATAGAGGTACACAGTTCAGACTTTTTATAATCTCACCACCTTTTTCACACCAAAGGGGGCTTAGTGTGTTCTTTCCATTTGCCTCGTGAATTTCCAGTATGTCACACTCGTGTCCCAGCCCCAACCATCAGCTCCCATAACAGGCCCATCCAGTGTGCCTCCTCCAGCCAGGTGCCCCATGTCTGCTGTTCTGCACACCTGCTTAGCAGGAACTTGTTCACACCACCAGAGGTTGTGGGGGGGCTCATCTTCCAACTGGAGGCACCTCTCTGCCATCTGGATCATCTCGATATTTTCCCCGTGTCCCATTCTTATTTCCTTCCTGTATCTTTCTTTCTTTCTTATATTTTCCTTTCCCCTCTTCTTCTAGTTGTTCTGTATCCATTTTCTAAGGACAAATATATACTGAGCTGCCCACCCCAATACTATTTGCATGAAATGAAATGTGACAGTATTTCAACAATCGGACAAGGCTGTTGTGTGCCGTATTGTGTGCAGAGGTGACAGAATGACCCGCCCTGCCATTATGTAGTAGAGTTAGCATACAGCCTTGGTTTCTTTAAAAATCATTCTTCTCATAAATCATGCTCTGAATTTTTATATTAGGAAAGGTCCAGAAAGGAAAATACTATGCATTCATCTAAAATGCTAGTTGTAATTAAGAAATAATGATTGATTTCATTGTGTTTCATGTTGATGCATCTTTGAGGGGCATTTTAATTATTTTAGATTACTGTGACTCTGAACTGGCTTTGGTGGATCCTTTCTGCTTGTTACATGTGAGTGTATGAGGGTTAGCTCTGTCCCAAGACTAAATAGTGACCTACTGCAGCAATACTAATATATTATTAATTATAAATATTCAAATTCAATGCTTATAGGGGAAATCTAGTGCTTCTGCAATTAGGTGAGAAAAGTTGATGGTAGTAATGCCATATGTATGGCTACTCATGCAAAAAGTGGAAAGACAGAGTAGGGGGTTGGAGTTAAAATTTTTGCAATGGAGGCCTTTTAAAGCATTATTCTTTTGCAAGAGTAATAACCCATTTTCTGCTATAGAAAGGGGTAGTCAACATACCAAAAAATAAGTGTCTGTTGAAAATAGCATCCTAGCCTGTATTCTTTCATCTGATTTTACAGTTATTGTTTTGAGACTGGAATCTTTCCTGTGCTTTTAGGTAATTTGAAGTTAGAACTTTGGAGAAACTAAAACAAAGAAGCTGTTGTCAGATCCTTCTATACCACTTAAAAATCATTACATTTGGTAAAGTGATTTGCAGCCCCTCTGTTGTGTTTTTCAGTTTGTGGCAGAATGTAGTTTTGTTATGAGCATTTCAAGTCTGTTTAATACCTCTGCCTCAAAGAAGTGTCTTTGGGTACTGCAGTTTGATGAACATCTCTGTTATGTGTCCGTGTGTTTATGTTTGTGTGTGTATACACGTGTATATGTGAGTGTATGAATGTATGTAAGCGTGCCTGTACACAGACACGTAAAATATTTTAATAGCACAATCTGTAGGTATCAGCCCAAACYACAGAGTTGAAGTCTGGATTTCTATAAAGCTCAGGACCATACAAAATCTGGAATATAGTTCAACTCATTATGAAGGTAAAAGCTGGCTTCAGAGTTCAAACCTGAGCTTCCAGAAAGTTCAACGAATATTCAGATCCCAGGCACTGGTTAGAATCCATCTCTGTATTAAAATAAAATCCCGAGCCTTTAAAATAATGTTTTCTTCRCGTGTTATTGCTCTTTTTTTTTCTGTTCATCATCTTTATTTCCCTAGACAACATCTTTCCATTTAGCTGGTATCTCAAAACGACCATTTGTGAGAATGTTGTCRTTCTTGTCTTAGACTAATTTTAAAAATGAATACATTCAGTTTTCAATACTTGTTACAAAATTACCTTGCAAATGCAGTTCTGTAGGTCTTTTCATTGCAATTTTAAATAAGCAAGGCTTTTCTGGGTAAAGCAGTAAAAGGTTGCATTCCCACTATCCTTCATGACACCGTGTACATTCGCAGATAAAGAACAAGCTCTGAAATGATGCTATGGATAGCTCTATAAAATTGATGGCCCAGTTATAATTAGGCAGTCCTGCTTGAATTGTGCAATTTAAACCAAGCTCTTCTGAATTGCGTTGTAGCTAAATCAGACATTTACACAGCACAATATCTAGCTCAGAGTTGAAAATGGAACAGAATTAAACATCTGTCATAAGTATGGAACTTAAATGGCAGTGCATAAAACGAACCAGTGCTGCTTGTTTTCTTCTTGTTTGCTGAAGGCTAATACAAATTCATATTTGGCTTTCCTGATGTGGATTTTCAACCCCTGTGTCATCTTCACGTTGAAGGTTCCTGGAAGATACCTTAAGTTCTTAACATTATTCTTACTAATTGTACATTTAAGTCACTCATTTTGAAAATATCAGTCCTGCTGGAGCTCTTTTATCTTGCTGCAGAATTTACAGGGCTGTTCACTGGATAGTGACCGTAACTGAATAATGTCTGTAATATTATGTAATTTTCCTGTATAGGGTGAACCAGGTCTTCCTGGGCTTCCTGGACTCCCTGGAATAAAGGTAAATAAACTGTAGTATCTGTTGTATTGGGGGGGAGCACCACGAAGAGGGGGGAACTGCAAGAATGTGGCTCAAATGGACTTACTGTACTTTTATTATATCTTCTCTGGTATTAAACTGGGGGTYGTCACAGAAAGGTCTCACATGGAAAATTTTTTAAGTGTCTATGAGTAGGCAAACAGTATAACTTACATTAAAATGTGAGGCAGAACATTCTAGTTATTTTTTTAAAAAATCTAAAATAGCAGAGGTTGTAATATTTTTTTATTTAATGGAAAAGCCTTGTCGTCAAAGTTTCACGTGGTTTCCACTTCGATGTGTGCTTTCCAGTAGCAATATTCTACTGAATTAACCAAGCTTCCAGCCAGAGAACTGCATTAATTATACACAGGCTGTGGAGACCTGGCTCTGTTGACAGAAATACTCTGTGCTCCATTACACAGCAGTGATTTCCACTGACAAGTCAAAATGTTTTAATAATATTCTGTTCAGTATTAGCTACAGTCCCTGACCCAATACCTGGTTTAGTCCCTGGCTTCCAGTTTGTCTGGAATTTTTAGGTAAGTTGTTACCAAAGACGTGTGGTTGGTTTACTTCTAGCATAAGTGGTTGCATTGGGAGTTACAGACACTGGCACAGTTTGAGCTGTAACTGCATAATTCTGCACAGAGTGAGCAGATTCACATGTCCTGAGTGAGCACAGATTAGAATGGTTATTTCTTCTTTATGGCAAAGACTGTTCTTTCAGAAAACAAAATGTCTTTGAAACTTTTTCCTTCCATTCCAGCATGGACTTGTGTGTGTCTCAAAYAGACAGTTTATAGAATTTCCCCCATAACAAGTAGGATAAGTCAGAGACCAAGCTTTTGTCCATTGTGATAGGATTCAGGATTTATCTCATGGAATGTAACATTTGCACTGATTTTCTCAAGGGACCTGTGAATTGCCACAGCACTGAAGCATAATGTCCTTTCTTTGTTAGTAGTGAATTATGGGAAGAATTGAATGTGCATATTAAAGTTYGTGTGTTGTAACAGCTGAAAATATAGTTCCCAGGGAGGTTGTTCATTTTCTGCAAGAACGAACCCTATCTTGTGTGGTGAAGATCATGCAGGGGAAGAGTCTTGTGTGATTAAACTACTTTTATAAAGACCTTTGGCAGGAATCCCTATTCTGTTTACTTTAACAGTGAGCAAAGAGGTAGCTCAGTTGGAGGTCAGTGGGGCACTTGCCTGAGGCAGTCATCCTGGGGACACTTGCCAAAAGCAACTGGAGTTGTGGCTGGTCTTTGGGGTTTCCATGTTCATGCAGACCACATGTCCATGCATATAACCAGTAAATAAAAATGTCTACATTTGAGTGGTTGCTCTGGGAAAATTATTTGTTGGCAGTAAGAATGGCTCAGAAGGGCAGCTTTCAGAATCACCTGAAAGGCAAAATATGAAGTGAAAAATGGCTGAAGTGTTGGAGTTTTGCCCGGTGAAAATTTGTGTCCAAATTGAGTGGATACAGTGGAAAAACAGTGCAGTTGCCTGCAGAATAAAATGGAATAATTTGGTCAAATATTAATCGTTTGGGAAAATACTTTCTCCTGTTTAAAATGTAGTCCAGAGGGAGACCAGTGGTGTTTCAGTGAAGAAATTTCATTTAGTRCAATTCTGCACTGAGGTGGCTACCTGTGTCCTGCATGGTGACAGCARGCAGAATGTACACAGGAGAGAGCAAAGCATATCTGGTCACATCAGACTTGCTGGATGGGTGCTGTCCAATTCAAGRCATTTGTAAATTCTCTTTAATTAAGCAGTCTGTAGAAAAAAAAAAACCTTAGGTTTTTCTGTCACTGGAACTATGTCTGTGGCATGAGAAGTGGTAGCAGAAACCAGAGAATGGCTGGAGTTAGGAATATGGACACTCATCAGCAAATAAAAAGTAGTCGTTTTCCCCCTTTTCTCACCCTCCCTTTTAGCAAAGATTTATGTACCACCATGGTGAAATCATCAAATCGATTTCCAAAAACAACATCAGGGTTATCTCATGGACAAACAAATTTCCAGTGAACTGATGTTGATTGAAACCTACTTTGAAATAGCAGTGAAAGGATGAGAAACTTGAGCGTGGAGGAAACGYGATTGTCTGGACTTGCAATCAGTTGGTGCTATCATGCTGAACAAAACTGAGAGGAATCTTACTTGGAGCAGTGACTGTTTTTTCTTTTGTTTTGTTCTCTATTTCTTCTTCCTATTTTTTACTTCYTTTTTTTTTCCCTGAGTGATCCTTRTTGTTTGTTATAATTTTTTCAGGGATTTTGGGATCTGTTCCCATCAGGAATCTATGAAACTCTCCAAGATATGTCTTTGCTATTCTATCTTAATAATGTTATGCAGTAGTGGTATAATGTAAAAGATGTAGCAGAAACCTCTCACAATGTCATTGCAACATCTAAGAACGTGTTACAAAATGTAAGTTTCCRTAAGGGAAATTTTTCCTAACGAACAGATTACTGCATTCTTGTGCATTTGTCTGCCAGCTCAGTAGCTGTTGGCAGAGASTTTTCAGGCTATTTCCAAACTTTGTGAGAGGTAAGGAAAAGAAGATCAAGATACACGAATATTCTACACATTGAAAATTCCTGGATGTAGTTCTTAAATGTTAAATATTAAGTCTCCTTTCCCTTAAATCTGTTAGTTGAACTTAGAGTTGCTTCCTTGTGAATGTTTCTGTGCAGTGGCAGGCTGTATTATGAAATGTTTTAGGTAACTGTGCACATGCATAGTRCTCTTTACAAATGCTGAACCAACCTGTGCAAAACAAATGCTGTGCCAGGCACTGGACCGTATCTGTTCAGCTACATCTCATCTTTCTTCCCATGGTTGAACAAGCTTCCCAAGACATTCAGTCCTGTGTGCTTTCAACATACATAAAGGATTAATGACTACTAATCACTGAGAAACTTTCAGCTGCTTATAATTCCACTTCAATTAATTAATCAGTGTTCCTGGGAACCTGTTAGGACTTGGTTGAATGTGATACTGGAGTCTGAATGAGCAGCAACATTGGACGGACATGCAAGTATCATATCTGAATTCAGAGTATGCAGGAGGGTCTTTCATTACTTACTTTTCTACACCCATTCACTCTGCACATGCGGATGTTTTGGAAGTTCTTCCTGTTCCTTTTCGTTCTCTCCTCGTTGTCAGTTGGTGCCGTGGAGGAAACACAAGTGCAGTCAGTTATTTCCAAGACAGTGAAGAAGCTGTCTGTGACATGCTGGAGAAACGTTTCTCAAGCACCTGTTGCTGTTTAGGAATGGCTGGAAACTTAATGAGCCTCTGAATGTGTTCCACTGTGTCACTTGGGAAGCGAGTAAGGCACCTAAACACAGAATATTAACTCATCACTCTGCTATCCCCCAACTGATGCCAAGCAGACATAGAAGCCTGTCTGTGAAACACAAACTTCATATATCTGTTCTATCTCATAACTTTGTGGGAAGATAGGTACAAAGGAGCACTTGCTTGGTGTAATGGAAATCATGCATACATTTATTCATTGTAATGTCAGACATCTCTCAAATCCRTTGCTTTGCATTTTCTGGAATTTGGGCTGTACAGTCCTCAACTTCTTCACTGCAGTGAGAAGCCTTCACAGAGCACAAGGCTYTTCTCAGTAAAAGCACTTCATGCAGGATCTAGATTTTCTATGGCATATCTGGCATTTGTCCCTCAGTGTTTAAAACAAAGACTTACCCAAAGCTTATGAGCRCATGTAAATTTTTATTTTATCGTGTTCAAGAAAGCTGAACTGTTGAATGATTTGATGTGAGAAAAGAAAGGCTGCTTAGCCCTTCTGCTTTTGGGAGGTAGGGAAAGCTTTATGTTTTAAAATCTAGTGGAACTGACTGATTCAATAGTTTGCCAGTATGGAATGTCTTACATCTTTCTATACAAATACTTTGGATTGACTTCCCTGGGACTGTGCCTGAGCAAGGTTTCAGAAAAACCTGGGTAAGGATATGGGAATTTGAATCAAGTTTATATCSTTTTATTTTTCTTTTTGTGAAAGCAAAAGCAGTTCTAATTTTCTTCTGTACTTAATTTTTTTTTTTTTCTATACCTACTCAGAGATCTTACCCTGTAAAGACTGACAGACTCTGCTCCACAGAACATACTTTTTTAAGGTCTAGAAGCATTGATGCTACTTTCACCCGGTTAGTTCTGTTACAAAAGAGAAATTTYGGAGAAAATGAGAGAGAATTTTCAAGCTGGATGCATAGAAGTTAGTCTTACATTTAAACTCTTGTAGAAAAGGGAGCAACTGTCATTGAAGCTAATGTGTTCAAATGCTGCTCTTACCATCTGGCAGCAAAATGAAAGGGAGTCTGAAGTAAAAGGTACTTCTGAGCATTTTGGTTTGGAGTCAGTGCTATTCACCACCTACAGGAAAGTTGGACAAATCCCTGTTTTCTCCCAGGAGTTCTTAAGAAGGCACATTTTCCCAATGCGTTTTTCCTTTTCCATGTTTCCATTCTTCTTCCTGTTTTTATTCCTTGTTAGTGTTAACAGGAAACCTGCAGGATCTACCTTTCTCTTCATTTTCTCCAGTACTCAGATATTCTTTCCCAGGCTTCRGTTCATCTCTATCTGATAGAACACCATATTCAGAACTCTTTCTAGTCTGAACCCAGGAGCTGGAAGGGACTAGCTGATTTTGTGACAGACCTTTCTGAATCCTGGATGCAGAGATATGCTGAACATGTTAATTGCAGCAATTGAAATTTGAGGGAATTTATATTTCCCTGATATGCACTTGCCTTAGCTGATGTATATATAGAAATATTCAACTGTGAGCAAATTTCCAACCTTTCATCACTCACATACAGTGTTCTTGGAAGTGGGTCCTCTGCCTGAGCCATGGAAAACGTGTAGTGTAGTACAGGTTAAATACTGAAAAGTATAAGGATGGATGTTCTGGGTGAAAATGGGAACTGATCTAACAAAATAGGACATAGCACCTGCGGTCCTTGGGTTAGGTTTCAGAAGTATCTCTGTGCATGAGGAGGTAAAACACATTACACGACTGTGCAATGCATTTTGAGTATTCACTTTCCAGAGTGGAAGTATATATACAAACGTAGATGTGTATGTACATAGTTGCACATCTAGCTTTGTTCCTTCATTCCTGGCTGTCTGCTTTCCAAATATTATGGCAGTAATCAGTTGCATAGGGTAGATATGTAATTTCCCAGAACTTATTTTGAGAATCAAGACCAGAAAATGAAATCATCATTAAGATTGGATGGTATGCATGTGTCAGGAGTGCTTACTGGGGTGTTCTTAAAGATACACGCTTAAAGTTCTTATTAATCTGTAGGAAACTATATCCTCCAAATCTCTTATTTTGTGTCCTGGAAAAAGCTAAAATATAAGGAACTGAACCACAGAATGTTGTTTCCTCTAAAGCTATTACTATAGCATATGTTTTATAACTTACTTTGGTTTTTCTTTGTACAAAAAAAAGAAATAGGCAAATAAAAAATTTTGAAAACAGCTGAATAATCTCAGAGTCCAACATCCTGCTGTATTCAGAAATCAAGTATTTTGTCATACACAGAAGACTTGACATCAGCAATCCGAAATTATTTCTGTGCCCCCAATACACATTTTTAGAAGGTCAGAAATGAGGACATGCAGTAAAGCTCTTCATCTTTCAGAAAAGCAACAAAAATCTCTTAGGTTAGTCATCTACCTTTTTTCTAATGGAAACAATTTGAGTCCAGACTCTTCATCATTCAACAGTTCAGGCATTGAAAAAAATTAAAAATTAGGTGCTCATGGCAACAAGTGTTTTTATTCTAATCCTCAAAAGTAGTTACCATGCTGACTTGAATTATAATTAGCCTTTAATTAAGAAGTCCCTTATATGATTAATGCATGCAGAATTAATCAGAATCATTACTGGTTCTGATAGCACTCTCCCAAAGCAACATACTTTCTAAGCAGACAGAACTTAAAAGCGAGGAGAAAATTAGGCTCTCTAAAAAGCAATGTATGTCATACAAAGTGAGGCTTGTTGTGAAACGACAGGGTTTTAGCCAGATTTTACTTCTCTAACTCTAAATGAATCATAAAGTCTAAATATGCATTTGGAAATTCTAAACCACAATTGTTTTTCTAAGTTTAGAGACCTATTAGGGAGTAAAGATATTGTTTCAAATGTGATGAGTGAGCCAGACAACCTGTTTTAACTGGCGGTTTCTGGAGCCAATTCTGAAGTGATATGAAAAGCCTTAAGAAGGACCTTATAAAATGGGGTTAGGGATTTTTTTTAAATCAGATTTCCTTGTACCTTGTTCATTTCCTTCTTAGGAGCTGGATACTGTAGTCCTCCTGAGAGCAGAATTCCCATGAACATCAGGCTATATATAAAGTCCCTCTAATGCGCCCTTCACAGTGACAAAGTATTCTCTGACTTGTATAGTCTAAGGCCAGCTGAGTTTCTGAGGAGTTGCTTTGCTGTATCTATGTGTTGCGGACAGAGGGAGAGCGTGAGCAAGCACAGCTTCTTTGACTGCCGTGGATTGCTCCGTTCCAGGATCCTGAGAATTTGGCCCTCACTCCTTTCCAGAATGGAGGAGTTGCAGTGTTTTGGTTAGATAGCAACCTCAGAAACAAAGTCTTAGCACAGCAGATGGTAATTTCTGGAAAATCAGCACAGGTACCAGTGAACCAAATCCAGTTTATTACAGATTCATTAGCTGTTCTCCAAATTGTCTTTCATCTGGGTGTGGGGTCTTTTTTGATAGCTCTTCTATATATCTCCACCTTTGCAGGATTCTTCCAATAGAGTTAGGCAAGGAAAGGGCATCATTCTGGTTTTGTTTTAAATATAAGTGAGCTAGGGTAACACTGAAGACAAGCATTGGTCTCTTGATGTGATTAAAATGAGGACCCTTCCATGTTAGTTCTTGTCAAAAAGGACATTTTGGGATCTCCCAAAGTCTGTGACTCTTGAAAAATTTGCAGGCTGGCCCATGCCAGACACAGGAGTTTCTGGAGGACCACTAGACCTACAGGCAGGAGTTTGGAAGCTCCAAGCCTGTCCAAAGCTGTGTGTTCAAGCATGGTTGTGGTTTTCCTCCAGCCCACACAGCTAGGTTTTCTGTGTATGGAAAAGGTGGGGTGGATCCGCCTTTCCAGAATCCTCCACAGAAATTCTGGATGCTTTGATGTGGTTTGCAAACGCAGAGGTGTGCACGCAGGAGTCCTGACGTTGACGCGTTTGGATTTCCAGGGGAACACCAGGAAAAGGTGTGTGTGTCCTGCCTTGTTTCAGAGCTGCCAGTCAGCCCAAGAGGCACAGAACTTCCTTGGTTGTGGCAGCGGGGCAGACACTGAACAGAGTATTTCAGGACCAGTGAACTGTGTGTGTGTAATGGAGGTGAGAGTTAGACATTTGAATTTCTCTGGCTAATTCTAGTCCATAGCACTAAATAAGAATAAGGATTGAAATAACATTACTCTTTTCAAATTCATAGTCTAAAGGTTGGTTTAGTCGTATTTCTGTAGCATAGGAAGATAATGTAATAATCTGATGTAGCTGGAATATAGTAAGGTAACCACGAGACTTACAAGTAGGATAGTAATTTCAGAAATGGAAGTGAATTTATTTCATCGTTATAGGAAAATTGTGGTTTGGATGGATGCCTTTCTGCGGCACAGGATTCTTTTTTAGGCATCCATTAATCTGGATATGAAAATGTGTGGTATAGTCATTAGAAGAATAATTAAAGGAGGAAGAACCTTCTGTGGGAAAACAGTGTACCCAACCAACAGCTGCTCTTCTCTGCCGATTGCTTGTGCCAGCATAAAGCTGTGTATTTCAGGCACTGGGAGAGGACTAGGTGTGTCTGTGAGAACGAAGTTTCAAATAATGGCGGTGGTGTGTGTCCCAGCTGTGCAATGAAGGCTAATTCTGACCAAATATGGTATTAGAACTACACTGTTAATAAACATTGGCCAAATTAGTGATGTTTAAAACAGAAAACAGCAGTGAAAATGGTATTTCAACTGTTGCACACTTTTTAAGCAAAAGTCCAAGTTTTAGCCAATTATGGGTTGTATAAAACTTAAAGATGACAATGAGAGTGAAGTGCTTCTTAGGGTTAACCTCTAATATCAAAGCTAGCCTCTGCTTCAGCCTATGAAAGCTTTGATCAACATGAAAACCAGTAAYGAATATATCTAGATAACAATCCTCATACAAATCTGACTAGCCTCTGAAGTAAATTACAAGGAGACTTTTTAATACTAAATTCTGATTGAGCTCACATTACACTAGGTGTACAGCATGCCATTACAGGTTCTGGTTCAGATTGTTATGAGAAGAGGTGAAAATGAACATTAAAAATGTTTATGAATGGTAGTATATAATTTTCTATCTGAACCACTACTATTTCCACAGTCAACAAGTATTTGAGGACAAAAATGAGTATGCATGGAGGTAGTCTCTTAAAATATTAACATATAAAGCCACTAAAAATGATTCTTAAAATCATAACACATCACTTCTGTAAACTGGAAGAAATTCACAAGCTTGTTAATTTTTTTTAATACCAAGCTGCCTGTATTGTGATTAATACAAATTGCTCCAAGTCTAACAGTAGATGAAGTTTGAGTGCTGAAAATTGCCTTGTTGACAACCCTTGCAGTGTGGTAGTTTCTAAGCAGTGATGTTGTAACTGTGCCAAAGGGTTAAACTAAAATGCATGAAAGAATCATCACTTGCTGATGGCTTTCTATACAGCTGCCAAACAGTATTTCAGATGGGGGAGTTCCTTCCTTTTCTTTCAAAATGTAACTTTTTAACTCCTCTTTCGAGATTTTGTATTCCCTGCCCCAGCTTTAGCAGGCAAAGGAGATTGTGGTAGATCCTTACTAGATAAAACTTTGATTTTCTTGAAGACATTGTAGTGAGATGTTTGGAAAAGTCTTGGTTGCTCTGATTCCTTGCATTCCTCTCAGCATTTCACAGTAGTTTTGAACAATTTCTGAGTTCATTTCAGCAAGAGACTTAAGAACACTGAACAGAGCTATGGTGTTGTCAAACCGAAGTGCAGCCCTGAGCAAGCCTTTACTCTTGCTTTCGTGCAGCTACGTGCCAGCCAAATCACACATGTCATGTATTTATGACAAAAAGCTAAAGCCCTTAGTTCTTGATTTTCTAACCACATTCCTCTATGGCTCTGGAATCTTGTTTGTGTCATGGACCGATCATAAAGGTCTTTCCCTTGCCTTTGCAGGGACACCAGCACGCCTTCGTGAGAGGAAACTGTTTCCTTTACATTTTACACATCATTGGCAGTGCCAATTTTGATAGATTCCCCTTTTTTTTTTTTTTTTGCTATCTGCTATTGCTGGCATAATAGCATAAAGCATGAAGTCAGCAATATTATGGCAGGATGCAGAAGTATACCCAATGAACATTTAGCATTAAGCTTAATGCTTAATGATTACACCCCAGAGATTTGAAATATTAGAGAAGACATGGCTTAGTTTCAGATCATCCAAACATGTTGTCTTTTCACTTAGAAGCTTAGTTCAGATGGCAAATCAGATCTGTTTTTTAATCTACTTATGCTCTCTAGCACTGGATAGAGGGAGAATTGCGTGTTTTTCTTAATGCAGCCGGGTTTTAACTACAGCAGGTTGTTTCATGTGTGATAAGAATACCCTGTTGGATCATGTTCAACTTGGCATCCACCACAACTGCTGCGTCTTTCCCAGCAGAGCTGCTACTCAACCAGTCAGTTCCTGGTCTCTACTGACACACCACTTCTTCCACTCCACATTTGAAAACATTTTAAAGCTCTGTGCCATGTAAGACCTGTATTCTACTTATGCTAATTAAGGCACCAGCTTATTCCATTATCAATTCCGCTAGCTTTTGCAAAGCATCTTTTTCTTCTCTCTTTAGAGATTTTGGGGGAAGGTGGGGCTGCTTCTTGGACTTTGGCCAGAAGTTTTCTGGTGATATGCAACTGGTGTAGTCCTGAGCAAAGAGAAGAATTTGACTCAAAAACTGCTTCAACCACTGAGTGACACTTCTAAGCCTTACCACTGAAAAGAATCATGTAGTCACTGCACATTTTTTCTGCCTCAAGTCATAATAAGCTGGCCAAAAAATTAGCCCTGGTAAATTCAGTATTAAAACAATATGGGGCTATTGAGTACCCTCTCATTCTAAAATAAATGTTTGAGGCTGCATTGTTCTTCATTTATTGACATTAAAGCGCTTCCATCTGCAATGACAACCTTATGTTGCTTTTGCTGGTGTGCACTAATAGGAAGACATATAAACAGTAAGGGTTTTTTCTTATGAGAGAAAAAAAAACCCCACATGCTTCTCTCTGACACGTTTGTCTCAGTTTATTTCTCTGTTACTGTATTTTGAACCATGGCCAGCTGGAACTTCATGTGAGAAAGCTCATTATTTACTTGTATTTTTTTATAATCTGAATGGGGGTCTCTGGGAGCTTGCTATGGTTCTTGATACAGCCACAGGAAAGATTTCTTTGGCTCTAGGTTTGCTTTGAACTGTTAATGATGTATTGCTGACGAGAGCACAGATGGATGTGCAAGAATACTTCCTAATTTGCTCACCATGTGCAGCATACCTGTATTTCTAAGGAGGGGAAGGGATGAAGAGAAATATTATTTAACTGCTCATATGCACTGTCTCTGTATGCTGTCAGTATCACTACAGGATTATGACACATCTGTCTTTCAGCTATTCGAAGAGGCATTTGATGGGTAATTTTTAGTCATTAAGTTCAGGGATATTGCTAGAAGACTAATAAATAAATATTAATTGGGTTAYGTAATTGATTTTAAAATTTATGATAGCTTGTGGTTATATCTTCTTGAGTCAAATGTATCTGAAAAAATGCAAGATTAAATAGCAGGAAACCTTATTCAGGAGAGTTTGTGAAGGAAAGCATATGGCTTATTAATCTTGCATTATCTCCCTTCAGGTGTGGAGATAGGTAATAAAATACAGCCTTACTCTTCTGCTTAGTGCTGCTTCTGCTGCAGCTCTGCTTGATTCCTGCTATTTGTCTGTTCTGTTTGTACAAATGAATGGGAAGGAAGGGGGCAGAACAGAGAGGGAATGAGGAGAGCAGTGGCTCATTCCCAGCTGTTCACAGCCAGAAAAGTTGTCTGGGTGCAGAGAACTGAAGTATTTTACTGTCGAAACAAGGAGGGAAAGTACCATGGTACTGCAAGTCTCTGACTTGAAAGGAGATTCAACACATTACGACAGTACCATCTGGTCTCTCCATTTGTCATTGCTTTGTCACACACTTACCATTTCTGCCCATCTATTCCCATGCTGCAAGAGAAAACTACCTCATAACACAACTGAAGTGAACTGTCCCTTTTTAAATTTAGGAATACTCAGATCTCTCCTTCTGCCTTCAGCCTTGCCTGGATTTTAGTTTGGTGTGTTGCGTTACAGACCAGGTTGCATATTAACAGTTCTTAACCTCATAAAACCCGTGTTTGACACCTTCTGCTTCGTTTGCATTTCATGTGCTGCGTGATGGCTTGCTACAAGAATTTATGCTGGTGAAAGTTACCCATGATGAAAAGTACTTCTATATAACTTGCATCACAGCTGGAGAGCTGTGAGCAATACAGGCGAAAGTACTATCCAAAATAAACTCGTGTTATTATAATTGCATACTGCTAAATAAATAATCCAACTTTCCTCGTGTTGTATTTTTAAAGGGTGAACCAGGTTTCGTTGGTCCACAGGGAGAACCTGGGTTGCCAGGGCTACCGGGAACAAAGGTAAGGGTAATTGGCCAGCTCTCTGGTGTGAAGCCCCTAGAGCTGATGTCAAATTCACCTTCCTCAGCAAGCAGCAGAGACCAAGACTACTACTGGAGAAAATGCGAAAAGTCATGGACCAGTGCTATGAGATAGATATACAGATACACAGATATTCATACTGGTGCCCTCAAAAAATGCGAAGGCAGATGTTACCTCATAAGTTAAGAAATCATCTTTTTTCATCCCAAATTTTACTTGCTCAAGAGGCAGAATATGCATGACTGAAGAAACTATATTTTCATAAATGTGGAGGCTTTTAGGAAATTATCTTAAAAGTGTGTGCAGGGATTAGAACTTTGATATTACACACCGGATTCTGAAAATACAGATGGACTAATCCTCTATTTCTTCTGTTGGCTTGGTTTCTTTGATCCTGCTGAGGAGGTGGTGTGCTGAAGACTGCCCAGTATTTTGTGATTTATGTGTATCTGTTGCAATAGGGTGACAGAGGAGAGGCAGGCCCTATTGGGAAGGGTGAACGAGGTGAACCTGGAGTCCCTGGACCAAAGGTCAGTCTGATTTTACATTGGAAATGTTTTGTTAGTTTTACACCTAYGAACACATCTTTGCCTGCTGAAAAGTAGAACAAAACTTGGTGAGTGAATGAAAATGCTGTCAAATACTCCGCTTCAGTTGAGAAGACAATGGCAGTCTTGTGTTCACAGCTGTGGAACTGCAGTCTGAATGGACTCTTATTTGGTCTACAGAGTAAAGACACTACCTACATACATTGTCATGGAATTGGCCTAATTCATTCCAGCTGAAGTACTGACCTCCAGGTCCCTAACTTTCAGCATTGAAGTTTGAACTCTCTGACCAGTGTAGCTATTGAAAGCAGAGAAAATCCATTTTGCATGCAGTTCTCTAACTTTCTAAGAAACAGATCAGTCTAACTACTTTTTAGCATTGTCTTAATATTTCCGCTGGTGTTGATACCATCAAATTTTTCTTTCCTAATGCATTTTGAAAATAATAAGGCCAATTCTGTGCTCCTTGGCCAGTTAGTTTGTATTCACCTGAACCGCTGGGAAAAGAAGTTGTGGTAATACTTCATTTTCCTCTCCTTCTGTTATAATATTTAACTATCTTCTCTATCTCTTGGCTGTCATTTCTCAGGAGCAATGGAATGACATAGTTCATTCCTGAAAACCTGTGATAATGATGCCTACTCCTTACTAATGCCAATACTATTTTTCCTTTGGAAGGGTGGAATCTGTGACCATTGCATTCTGATGTTAAAGAATATATTAAACTGAGTGCTGTTAAATTAAGTGCCTTTAAAGATTCATTATCTTGATAATATCAAATAAAGTATTTCTGCTGTTCCAAACTGTAGTTAGTCATTACTAATTTCTTTTTTCTCTGCACTCCTGTTTCTCTACCATTTTTCTCCTMTCTTCCTTCAAACAGGGGAAAACAGGTGAACCTGGATCTAGAGGCCCCAAAGGGTCAAAGGTTAGTAGTAAAGAAACTGTCTTTAGGGGACCAATTAACATGGTGATTCTTAGGATCAATTATTTGCACCATTTCACAGAAACTTCACTTATCTCTTTAAAAGAACCTGTAACAATCTGCAATGTTCTTTATAAGTGAAACATTCTGATCTTCAATTTCAGCTAAAATATTTAGTCAAGTCATGTGTGTTTCGAACAYTGTGATTCTAATCCTTTTTCTGTTATAACATCCATTCCACTCTGCTGCTGTTTTCCTCGTGCAACTTGGTTTCTCTCTGTGTAACTCATGTGGGCTAGTCCTCCCACATCCCATGACCCRACGCCTGACTATGCTGTTAGGGGGTTTGCAATAATGTTGGGGATCCACACTTTGTTAAGTTAGGAATCAGTGTTATTCCAAGTACTGCAGGCTGAAATACGATGGCCAGAAGTCCTACAAAGGCAAGAGTTGTGGGTTGGATTACTGTTTTACCTGCTTTAAAAAGACTGCTTTGATTATATCTATCTACCCATCTGTCTCTGTATAGACAGAGTTGGGTCACATATATGGAGAGAGAGATAAAATGTATGTTTTTCTATTACTTCATCTGCTGCAAAATACTGTTCTCAGTGGATTTCTTCATGTTATGTGATGGAGTCAAAGCAAAATGAAAATATATTTTTGTAGGTGGTTATTGATTCTACTGTCAGAATAAGGGTGACAAGACAATGTAGGGTGGTGTGGTACTGTTTGCAGTACTTGTAAGGTCCTTGAAGGGCAGCCTTAAAGTGCTTAAGGATATGATTGAGCAAATGCCACTTAACCTCATTCATTCCCACCAGAAAGAAGCATTGGAAGGCAAGGGAACTGATGAGGGGATTAAAGTATCAGAGTGAGAGTAGAAGAGTGAATCAGCCTCTCACTGGACTACAGTACCTGGGCACCTCCCACATGCACAAAAATTATAAAGATACCCTCTTTAATTCCCTTTTTGTCAAAAAAGGATATGCAATTTTCATTTTACCTGCATATCTGTCATTAAAATCTGGCCCATAGAAGTCAGTCTAGTGGTTGGTAACTTCATTTTTTAACAGTTTCGATGACATATTCACTAGCTGCTGCCAAAGCAGCACTGAAAGGAAAGGCAGATGGCACAACCTTGGTTATGCCCTGCCACCAGCCTGCTCTCCATATGCCTTCATTAGCTCTGCGAAAGTTTTCTGTTTTCTGCGTGTTCTGTTACCACTGGTGAATTAATCCTTCTTCCCTGACTTTTACAAAAGTTCTCTAGATTTCTGCAGGAGCAAAAGTTGCAGTTCTTACCCATATTAATTCTGAGTCATATAAAAATATAAGACCTTGCTGTGAAAGTGACTGTGGAATGGAATGAGTTGCGGATGCTGGGTTATGAATGCATACACCTTTGAAATTCCCTCCGTCATTTGAAACATATTGCTAATAGCCAGTAAGCTGGGAATGATCTTAAGCCTGTCACAGAAAGGGAGTGAAGAAACTCTAAATCTGACAGTAATGTTGTGTTTGTAGGGGAGGCAATGACTCTGAGCAGGGAARTTAAGAAAGTTAGTGGAGACATGATCACAAAAAGAAAAGTGTGTACATTTTGAAACACACCTTTGAAGAAGCATTTTACTGTTTTCAGACTGAGTGATTTCATTTCTCTAGTGTTCTCTTCAGGCTTTTGATAGTAGTATCATTAAGAATAGGGAAAATATGCAAATAGTTTAATTGGTAATCTGTCCTTTTTTCGGTTCTCTGGGATTTTTTATTCCAAACCAATACAATACTCTAATAATTCACACAGAACCAAATGCATCATTGTCAACTCTACCACTACACAGATTTTGAAGGACTTTTTCCTTTCAGTAAGATCCACATTCTTTTTAGGTTGAGAGGTCCTTTAAACCAGGTTATGTAAGAAAACATGTTTAAAGGGGAAGAACTGTGTGAGATGGGAAGGACATTGTCAGATGGCATATCTGTTTTCAGATGATATAAAAATATCATTTTTACATAGGGTGATACAGGTGACAGAGGTGACACAGGATCTGCAGGTCCGCGGGTAAGTCTATTTCTCAGTTCTTTGTTTCATACTCTTAGATTCAGTCCATGTGAACTGAAGTTGTGGCTGTAACTCTAGTTAAAATTCCGGGTGAAATTGGGCACTTGACTTTCTTGGAACATGTGTTGCGAACTGGCCTTTGATATGACTAGCRATCACTTGCCCACCATATGAAGCAGTCTCCTGTTCACAGTTCGTGGGCAGGATGTTAGGTGCCGAATGTTCTGACATTGTTCACAGCCAATACAGAACCAGAGTATAGGAACTGCTTAAATGTTTCCCCTCAGAGGTTTCATGTCTTTCTTTTCCCACTGCAGCACAAGTCACTGTGTACTGACTTGCTTATTTATCTTAAAAAAATTTCCTTTAAAAACGGTCTTAATGCTAAATTTTGTGGTTTGTGGTAGTGTATTGTAAGTATGGTAAGATTCCAACACCACACAATCAAGTCAAAGCATGTAGTAGCAGTAGTTAAGAGTCTAGAATATTCTTTGGCAGTTGTCTCAAAATTTAATGGAAAATGTATTACAGGGACCACCTGGACAGAAGGGTGATCAAGGTGCAACAGAGATCATTGATTATAATGGCAATATCCATGAAGCTCTGCAGGTATGCAAACTTAACAAGGATGGATTGCATTAGTCTGGTCTGGGAAAAAGCCATTTGACAGCATTGTATTTCTGTTTTGCGTAGAGCTTGAAACAATTTTGTGTGCAAAATTATTACTGAGCTTATTAATCAGGAATCACTTTCTATATTTGGAAACCAGGCTTTCTGTTTGGTGTTAGGCAAGCTGTTTCCTTGATACAATTTAGCCGAGTGAATTAGTTCCATGTTCCCTGGAGAGTACTGACATCATCTAATGAGGACAAAGCTAATTCATTGCTGGCTCTGGTGTTTAGTGCTGAATTCATATAGTAAACCACATACACAGGTTCAACAGAAGTGTCTGCTTTTCAGTTCATGTAGTATAATATTGACATTTCTTTTTTTCTTTTTTTTCCTCCTCCTCTTCCTATAAAATGCAAAGAGCAGAATGTTTGCGATTTGGAGACCATGTAACATGGTTCCRTTAGTAAGCTGTGGATTCAATCAGCAACTTGAGTACGTTAAGTAGACCAAGCACCAGTCTTCTCACTTATTCATTTCTGGAAAACCTATTTTGACTGGTGTGCAGAAAAGTGTGGAGGATTAAAGTGGGGTTACAAAAAGAATGAATGAGTGTTTGCATAAAAGCAAAGGACCGAGATGACATATGTCATTGCAGTCAAGGTGATTTACATTGCAGCATACTCAGATGCAAATTCTGTGCAGTATAACTCCACCAAAGTGAATGGCTTGCTTATGCGAAACTGGAGACTGGATTTGGCTCATTGTGCATCTGATCACTTTCTCACTGAAGCCGGTGAACTTTTTTCTTGCATTTACTTAGTGGGAGTGGGTAAATGTCTGACCAGTCATTTGGTTTTCAAGACTCTTTCAAAAACTTTAAAAAAATCTCACTGCCTTTACTAAAATCTAAAAGCCTGTATGTTGCTAAGGCTAAGTCCACTCTTCCATTGTGTCTGTGGGGCAGTCTGCATAGGCGTGTTGTGAGGCTCTGCACTACGTTTGCCTCATTTGGTTTGCTTGTAAGGGAATTCAGACACACACCTTTCAGTCATTTAAATCCCTCTCTGAGTTACATGCCTAAAGTAGCCTGAAATTAATGTTGCATATTACCAGACACAGATTTACCAGGGGCTTTAGCTCCTGTATGTCCTGTATTCCATCTTTGTATCTTAACTCTGGCATCAGTATTACTTTCAAGCTTCCTCAGAAAAGCTGSAGCACATAAAGAAGCCTTAAAAGTGGACTACAGCCTTTTGCAGTGGTTGAAACATATTAGGAAGCCTTTATCCCATTGCRAATCATTTCAAATGTCATCACCTTCTGATCCAGGACAACAAATAATTGATATTAATGAGAATGGCTGTGCCAGGAGGGTGTAAGTAAGATTATATAGGATCAGTCGAAAATATCCTTGCCAAATCCAGCTCACTCCTTTCAGATGGCAAACACTCATTCCTAAGTCTCCTGGTGCCAAATTGTTAGGGGCTCTGAGATTTGCAGTTCTCTCATAGAAGTACATGAGAACTTCCAGGGCTCAGCACTGAGCTGTGAACTTGCACAGAATTTGGCCTGCTGATTTAAGAAGTTGAGAAGAATTTGCAAGATCTGGGCTCCTTGTCTCGTATTGGAACTTAGCAATAAATCATCAAGCAGTCTAGCAATTTAGTTACTTTGCCTTGTGCATCCTGTTCAATCTCACGAGCAATCTTAAAATTGTCATCRTGGTCCAAGCAAGACCCCTGCTGAGAGTATGTGGCTTTCGATTGCAGAACCAAATACAAAATTCATCTGTCAAAATTTCTCTTCAGACCTATTTTGCAGAATTTCCCAGGGCAAAAAGCAGTAGTTTCAGAAGGTTGACCTTTGTAGGAGCTACAGCATTAGATATTAAAATATCTGCCACTATAAAGGGATGCATTACTGTGAACATGTAAACAGTACTTTGCAATGGTTATTTTAGGTTTTCATACCTAGATGAAGTGAACTTTTCAGTATTTTTAAAGTTCTTGATATATTTCCACTAATATGTTAAGATACAAAGTGTATGAGTATATTAAAGCCATGTGTTAGAGAACAATTTTTTTCAAGTACTTTGTACTGAGTAGGTTCCAGATTTTTGCCAACAGTACGTATTGTTGCACTGACTTATGAAGATTCTTTTGAAGCTTTAAACAGAAGATCTGCAAACCTTTATTTGCATATTGGATAACAATTAGAAAAGCAAAATATTTCTTGTTCCATGTAGGCCAGGAAATTCTTCACGGGCAAAAGGAAAGAATGCAATATTTTGGGGGTTTACTCTGTTTAAAAGTACAGACAAGCATTTAAATGACTTTTAAACACTTTTCCACTTGCTTTTAGATTCTTTGGCAAAAATAAATAGTGGCATGTCAAGATATCTTGCCTCATTCCATGATGAAAATATCCTTTGTCTTTCCAAAGATTTAAAGTAGAATCATTGTATATATAGCTGGGTTGTGGACTGGCAGTTTTGGATTTAGAACTGCATTTTTTAAATTAAAATCAATGTTATATCTCTACTCTAGAAATTGTATTTATTAATTAAACATTGGTGGAAAACCTGCAGACATAGGACTGGTCTTTCAGTCAACTTAAGACACCAATTCATTTTGTTTTCTTAAAAAGTTTAAAAACCACATTTTTGAAGACTTTTGCTTAGATTTTGCTATTTAGTCATGGTTTATTTGATCTCTTAAATTGCACAAAAGTACAGTCTTCACCTATGTGAGACCCTAATTTCCACAGAAGCCAAGCAGCTAATACTAAAAAATCCAAGAGTTAAAAATAATGGGGGTTTTATTCATTTTTTTGGAGTCATGGTGTCTCCCAGATGCAGTGTAGGTTCTGAGGAGATTATAACTGTAGCAAACAGAAGTATTTATATCATTGTTTAATTCTGCTACTGACAACTCTTGTTAATACATTTTGCCGACAGAGGATTGCCACCCTGACTGTCACGGTAATTCCTACTGCATGACTTGCTGTGTGCTGTGAAACTTCTCCTTTGTGTTGCAGCATGTTCCTAATTCTGCTAGCTCAGGACATGTCTTCACTGGATGTCAGCCTGGTTCATCATAACATGTGTTGATTTCTTTGCGTGGTGTTCCCATAGCAGAGAACCCATTGTTTAAAGTCATCCAACTATGGAACCAATTCTGCTCCTGCTGAATTAATGGCAAAACTTCGGGTCACTTAAGTAAGAGACTGGGAAAACACATTCTTCTCTTTCGTTTCAAGTTCTTCKCTGCAAGATTGCTGTTAGTCCCATTTTCCTATCTGCACGTGTCCTTTCTTTATATTAATGCAAGGGATTTTTAAATGTTGTTGTGGGGTTTTTTTAAAGCATCCCCACAATGCACCATCCAGACCACTGTTTGATACATGACGCTGTGTTCACAGCCTGAGGTAGAAATCAAAGAAATGTTTACAACTTATTCCATGGCAATTTCACAAAGCACTAAGTATCACCAGATGCACTTAGCATCTTTYAGCAGAATCCTCTTTGCAAGTGGTTGGATATTTCTCCTGGTCTCAGATTGTTTTGGATCAGGCAGTGAGGGCTGGCAGATAYGACTGAGGTGAGTTTTGGTCTCCCTTCCATTAAGGGAAGCGTTGCCATTTCATCAATAGGAGCAGAGGACTTTATTATAAAATATGAGTTGTACTGTTATTTTGACACTATTTTTTGTGGTAGTGGTGTGGTTGCTGAGAGTTGTCATAGGTTAACATCCTGTCGATAACTGGTCTTGGTTCCTCTTGTATTAAAAATCTAACCCATTTTRTTACAGTAGCTATATTAACATTCACTCTGTGCTTACAAGACAAGTTCTTCAGGAGTTTATTTGAAAGCTGAGAGGTTTGTATGTTTCTGTGTAGGGACCACCAGGACCACCAGGACCCCAAGGGCTGCAAGGGCCGAAGGTGATCATTATTTTACTCATTGTATCTTAAGGGTAGAGTATTTTCGGGGGGTTTTTTAATGATGTATGCACACAGGTAAATGGAGCTTTCCAGTACAGTTATTTAACTGTAAAATTACCAAATRTGGCATGTTTCCAACTTTGTATCGCAGATTCTTGAAATGTAGCTTTGCAGAATAGGTGTTTTGTTTCGTTGCAACACATAGATACTCAACTAAGAACCAGAAAAAGTAATTAGTACTGAAAGAGTGCAGAAGCATCTCACTCGGTGATCTGCACTGAGGTTGCTTCTTGAGACTTTGCAAAGCATCCACACAACCAGACAGTGGCTCACCTGCCTCACTTCTGGCTGAGTGGGAGTGAGGTAAGCAAAACTGTGTGCAATACACCACTGGCCACTGTGTGAGTGCATGTGAATGCAGCTTTTATATCACAGGGGTACCCACCCAAATGAGTACAGTATTGTCTAACATCAGTAAAAATTACAACATACACATGTGGCCAGGAGCCTGGCTGGAGACCCAAGCCTGCTAACACCACCTGGCTGGTGCTTATACGTGGTACAGAAGGGTTGGTGAGCAGCCCACACAGAGACAATGAATACCATATGCTGCTCTGTTCTATAAAATTTAAATAATAAATTTGCCYATACTTAAAAAAAAAAAGTGTTTAAGTTAGTGGACTCTCCCTAAATTGCTTTTAATTTAGTTGAGAAATTTCTCCTGTTTCTTAAATACTAGATACTGCATCTTCTCTCAGTGTCTCTAAGCTCTTCCAGGAGCAAATAGGTGCATCTTCAGTAACAATACTAGACATTTCAACTTTAGACTTCATCCAGTGTTTCATATGGAATTACATCACAATACACATGCTCATTGTTTTGAGAAATTGCGAGAGACAATGTTTGTTCTATATGAAAATTGACAATAGAATACACAGCTAAGTGTGCAGAAATTGCTTTATGCATTATCATCTACCCAGCATTTCTGCCATCTGGAGTATATTGTAAAACACAGAGAAGCTGGAGTATGGAAGAGGTTGTGTTCCTTCRTATAGGTGAGCGTTCTCATTCAAAATTTATGACATAAAGCAGAATTTAACAGTACAGGAGTTTGTTTCCAATATCATAGACTCCACCCATCAATGTAAATTCCTCTCTTAGAGAATGCTTGCTACTCAAGAATGGTCATAGGACAATGTTGTGAATCTGAACTCTTCCACTGGGTGATTTTTATTAGTTAGGGAAAGAAAACATTAAGTCTCTGTCTTCCTTACATAAATTGAGAGCCATGATTCCATTTTTATTCCAGTAACAGGCAAACATCTCCATTGGATTTGGGTCTTTTCACCCTTGGAATTTTGTCTTCTTCTGCCTTTTATTAATGCACTTGTCCTGCCTTTATACAACACAAAGTTTGTGTAATGTCTTAATCAGCAAGGCTATTTATTCAATGTAGGTATTATGTATATGCTGGATTTTTTGACAGAATATTCTCTAGCTTTGTTTTTGTTAATTATGGCCATTTCTGTGGCTGTTTCCTCTAATGTCTGGGACAACTGGGGTAATCCAATTCCATCTTATCTCTTGCAGGGTGAACCAGGATCCCCAGGAACTCCAGGAGCTGATGGGGAGCAGGTACATTATATGTAAATCATGTAGTGAAGAACATGTGAGGAACCACAGGTTGTGTCAAGAGATTATTTCCATGATCCCAAGTTGTAACTTTGATTTCATCATCTAAATAGTAATATGATGATAGCAATTAATAAAGATCATTTTTGAGTTCTGCATACTGTGTGATGTAATAATGTCTGCATTTCTGGATTTTAATAACAAAGGTGTGTGCATGCATGTGACTTCTTCTGCTTATTAGGATCAAAGCTAGAATTCTGTTGGTGTCTGGTTTTCTACATGACTTGCTGAATAAGTCCATGTTTTAGGGTCCTAAGGGCTCAAAAGGAGATTCAGGTGATCCTGGAATGCCTGGAGAAAAGGGAGGAATTGGACTGCCTGGCCTGCCAGTGAGTATGAAAAATTAATKAATTAATTCTAGCTAAAATACTTTTTGTTTTCTGTCTTCCATTATCAGGAATTTCCAACAGTGCTGATAAATTGCAAATGAGACAGAAAGCACTGGGGAGAAAATTCTGAGATTGTTCTGCAGCTAATCAGGGAGGAGGTGTAGGATTGTCAGAACTTTTCATTCCACTTACAGTCGAAGAAAATACTGTGTTGGGAAGGAAGAGATTATTTGGCATGCTGACCAAAGTTGTACCTCTCTTGTTACATATAGCACTACTTGGGCAAGTGTAGCTTGTAGGAGAAAGGAGCTATGTTTTGCATAGAAATTTCAGGTGACTTAGATTGAGGAGGAAGAGAACATGGATGAATATTTATGGGATGCATTCTGTCTTTTCCTATCCGTTTATATATTTATGTACAAATGAAATTTGTCAGTAAAAATAGAAACAATTTCAAACTTGTATTCATAGTTCCATATGTCGTGAAAGGAGTGCCAGCTTAAGGAATTGTCATAAATATCATGCCACAATTGATAGCTATCAATATAAAAACATACCTTTATATTTCTTAAAAATTATTTCTAAGTAGTGCCAAAATTTTTTTAAAGGATTTCCATTATATGTGTGCTGTTATTCTTTTTTAAAATTATAATTATTTGCAAATAAGTATCATCATTTCTAGATTGATTGCTAATAAGGTTAAAGCTGTTTGTAAATGCTGTTTTGTAATGATTTTGTAGGGAGCCAATGGTATGAAAGGCGAAAAAGGAGATGTTGGTTTGCCTGGTGCCCAAGGTCCTTCAGTAAGTCTTAGTGTGGTGTTGCAATGAACACAGGAGTCCAGCAGTGGTTCTCCACCTTTTGATTCTGAACAGTACTTCATATTCCTGACTGATCTTTCATGAGAATGAACAGACTTCTGGTCATAGAGCTAAATACAGTTTAAGAAATTTTAAAGATATAATTCCTGTTCTGTTCTGTTCTATTCTATCACTATGAACAAGTCCTGCTCCCTTCAGTCAAAGCCTTCTGGCTCTGTAATAAATCAAAAGATAAATGAGGGGGGAAAAAAAGGCCAAAACCAAACCATACTCTCTCTCAACACCTTACACTCTGAGAATTTCAGAAATTCCAGTGAGAACCAGACTAGACTGAATTCAGACACATGACCCAGGGTAGTGAGGTAGTTTCATGACACCAGACATTCTCCTGATTTTTTACTCAAAGCATTATAAAGGCATTAAAAAACAAACAGACAAACAAACAAAACCAAAAAACAGCCAAACGAAAAACCACCACCAAACAAACCCAGATTGTACCTTTATGATATGGGTGAGTCAAAGAGGCTGCCATGTGCTGCCCCAGGACACACAAGGCACCCTACATCTCCACATCTCTTTCTGTGAAATGAGGATCAGCTCGTCACAAATCAATTCACTAATCATTCATCCTGTTCTGCTTGTTTTCACTTGAAGGAAGGCTTACAGTTTTCAGGTGATTCCACAGATGATGGAATCCGTCTTACATTTYAAAGTGCATCTTGTTGCTGCTCTTGCCATCACCGACAGCTACTGTAGCAGTGCATAAGCCTGGAGACCTGATTTAGCATCCCTGCTGCCACTCTGCAGGTTATGGTAGCAGCCCTKTGGGATTAAATCCAGGAAGAGAGGTCATATTAAACRGGATATGTCATCATGAAATTCTTTCCATGGATGTTTTAGGAACACGGAAAACCGGTGCATAATATGCATGCACTAAATGCTGAGCAACCTGATTACCTATTTTAATGACTTTAGGGAATTCTTGGTACAAGTGGGCTAAATGAAGTAAAAGGAGAGACAAAGGGCAATTTTGAAAAAATGCCAAAGCCTAGCTTGAATTTAGTGTCTTTTCCATTCATCAGTGTTGAGGAGGAATAAAATAACACGTCATTGTCTTCTGGCTCTGTAGATTAAGAGAGAACGAAAGATCACATACCATAAAATATTAGAAGTTCAAGCATCCCTGCTCAGTACAGTTTGTTTTACAGAGATGTATTTTTTTCCCCATAGTGTCTTAAAGTGTATTGTAGACCCTAGGAATATGAACCTGGAGACAGGCACACTGCCATATAGCAGCACAGGCAAATCTACACTTTGGGTAGCCTGTCTTTCAAATCAAAATAATTCCCATTCCTAAAGCCCTGTCTAGATAGGCTTTCAGTGTTCACTGTTGCATTGCTATTTTTGTAATTTCTTGCCAACAGAAGGGTTAGTCTGACTTTTGATGTTTTTGTGGGAGTTCTTTACTCAGCATGATTTAATGCCATTGTTTTTTATCTGTAGATGATAGGACCACCTGGACCACCAGGGCCGCATGGTCCTCCAGGCCCTATGGTAAGCTTGGGAGGAAGAGTGGGGCTAAAAATGGCTTAAGCCCTCTTGCCACTTTAATGCCTGCTTACTAAAAGTGTTACCTGAGTAGTGGCCATTAGAGAGGGACCTAATTCAGAAATTTTTTTGCATGTCTTAAAATTCATAGAAAGTGGAGAAACAAATTGCACCTGCCTATGTTAGTGTTAACATGCTAGTGGTCTGGTTCATTCTTGGAATCAGGTGTTTACAGTTGCTTTATTGACAGCTGCATTTCATTTGTGAGTACAGAAATACAGGTGCAAGTTGCATTCCTATAAAGCAACAAACTCTTCAAAAAATTATGTGTATTTTCATAGTGAGAAATGTTATCTTTATTTTCAGGGACCTCATGGACTGCCTGGCCCAAAGGTAAATTGATACCTGTCTTGAATAGTCATGCTCTCTATGTCTGCAAAGTGTCATGCATTGCTGTTGAATGCATGCAGCTATATTTTGTCATGTCTCATTTAATTAAACATTTCTGATATTCTTAAACCTTAAAGCAGATTTTAATATTAACAGCTTAAAAGCTTTTCAAACTTTCTGTGATTGTTTCTGAGTAGTATTTCTCCTCAGCATTGGCTGAGTCCAATTTTTTTATGAATATTTGTGATGTGGCACTAAATTATTTCGCTCCYTGTTTATGGGCGAGCTACCATTGCACTTGGAATTACTTAGGAACACAGAAGCATGTTACAGRCTCAGAAAATGAAGTCAGATAAACTCTTCTTCATTTATGCTCTCTTAKATCTCCTGCTTCTTCCAGTGTTCATGGCCTTTCACCTTCTTAGGTGCCAGGTATTTTGTTGACCAGTTCCTTCACATGTTATGCTAGTGCACCATCACAAACTGATGGGTGTGTTTTCATGTTTTCCAAACTGGAGTTCATGACCAGACAGGTCTGAAACACTATTTGAGTGTTTTCCGTAGTGTAGCACATGAAGATACGCTGTAGGGATTCGCTTAGCCCATGAGAACAGCTCAGGAGAGTGGAAGTGAATTTTGGCAGAGTTGGAATATTTTAATTTGTGCTTTAATTTGGTAGTCACCAGTAAGCTAAAATACAGCATGACTCTATAGCATAGCATTCATTAAGGCCAGTGGTCTTGTCAGGCATGATCATTTAAATTACTATGGTTCCCTAATTACACTATTCCCTAATTCCCTAATATCTCATGAAGTAAGGAAGAGGAGGAGAGGAGGTTTTTTTGTTTAGTTTTGGGAGTTAATTCGGGTTTTTAAGGGTGTGAGACAGAAAATCACAGGTTTGACCCCTTATGAGACTGTGTTACCTTGGCTCAAGAAACCTGAGTCATAAATCATTTTTTCAAATCAAGTCTGTTCCATCTTAGCACCAGCCCTGCCTTACCTCAGGCTTTTGGCCTGAGACTCAGGCTTTTGTGGGATTTCTCAGGTCTGTTTCCAAAACTTCAGCCTTTTCAGTGCTACTGCTCTGAAAGTCACAGTGAGTCAAGTAGAAGAAGAATGAAGAAATAACTACTTAGGGTGCAAGGCAGGCAGATGATGTCTGGAGTTACTTAAAGGAGCAGACTAGGTTCTACTGAGATTTTTTTTTTTTTTTWAAATATGAATATGATATAAGGTAACATAATACATCAAAGGGAAATCTAGCAATGAGGCCATGGGGAGCAGCCAGGATGAAATACCCACGTATTTCTGTTTCCCAGAAGAGGCAGGTGTGGTCAGTACTCTTTTTGACTGAGCAGCCTTCATGCTGATGCGGGTTTTCATTACGAGAGAATGATTTATTGGCAACTCTGAGCTGAGCATTATCATTTTAAGGATGTTTGGTGTAATAGCCTGTGCATAATTTAACAATCACAGCAAGACAAGTGCCATTTCTTACTTTGTTAAAATTTCTCTATATGAGCACAGAAACTATGGACTTCCCAAACGGCTTGGCATTGTGTAACCTATACTGTTTCTTTTAATTTGTTACTGTTTAATTATGTATGCTTAAAGGTTTAAAATATCTTTACGTAAGATTTTTGCTGCAAATTCCAGTTTGCTGTAAGGAAAAGTAGTGCTTCCTTACCAAATGTACTTTTCAGGAGATCCCAGTGTAGAAACCTACAGTTCTGAGGCTTATTTTTATGAACATTTTCCTTCYGTTTGAATTATCTGCATAGGGGTGGTTTATGGGATTTGAGGAATTTCCAAAACCCCCTGAAAGTCATGCTTAATTCAAACCATCTAACTATAGTGATAATTATTAGGAAAAGATTAAAAAAATATGTTACCCATAAGTTTCCTGTAGTTTTTTTCACGCAGATTTCCAGCAGACACCTCCCAGCAGCACCAAGTACATTTGCCCACTATTAAATCAGTATGTAAATTGCTAGTAAGCTGAGAAGGTTCAATTTGTGTCCTTGTTTCAAACTGGAATTTGCAGCTATTTCTGAGACTGGCTTCTTCTATCCCAGCTTAAACACCCATTATAGCACCAAAAATTTGGCATTTATACTTTTACGTTTAGGGTGAACCAGGGTTAAATGGTCTTAAAGGATTGAAGGGTGAACCAGGTCAAAAGGGTGACAGAGGGCCCCTTGGTCTTCCAGTAAGTAAAAAAAACCAACTATTCAATTTCAGTGCAAATCACAAACTTCTCTTTCTATTCCTGATGAACAACTCTGATTTACTCAATAGCATATGCAGAATATACTGTGTTGGAGCAGAGCATCGGTCTTGTTTTGTTTTGTCCCACATCTGTGCTATCGTCCCAAGTAATGTCCTGTAACACCCAGTGCTGTCAGGGGKTTTTTTTGTTGTTGTTGTATGTCAGTTGAGAGTGTTCAGTGTCACAAGGATGTCATCACCCCCATTACATTGGTCATACTGTTATTTAAGTGTTTGTTGTATGGTGTTTGCATTAAAAAAGGAGTCTTCCCTTTCCCCGGTCTCCTCAGTTATTCTTCTTCTGATTGCACTTCTGCAGTTAAGATGGAGAGGCCTGATTGAGGAAAGCTAAAAATTGGTTTAGGGAATTTAGGGGTTTTTTTCCTGGATTCTTATGTTTGCCTGGTTCTTTAAAAAATGTCCATTCTGAGTGTTTGGCATAAATTTTGTCTTAGAAAGAAATGAAGAACCTTAAAAATGTGGAAACATCACAGTTCTTAAAATTTAGGTTGGTAAAATAGAAAATACTTTATGTGTTGGAAAGCATGCTGGAAAGGTAGCTTTATTTTTTTGTCTCAGCAAAAGAATTCATTTTTCCTTTTTGCTGCTGTTGTTATTGTATGAGGATTGCTCCCAGTGATTACACAGTTAACAGTAAAATGGAGAAAAAAGACTTAGTTGACCCAAAGGAACACAAAACTTTCTGATTAATATTTTCAAGAGTTATATGCAGGGGCTCTGGACGAGGTCAGCTTCACTGAGAATTTCAATTTATTTTGAGAAAAAAGAAAAGATAATTTTCATATTGACAGCTGCATCTCTGAAGARAGTAAGCTTTGAAGGCCTGAGCCATTGCCCTGAAAATGGCTATAAGTTAGAAGAAACTTTTAGTTCTGCTGTAAATGTTTGTTCTAACCCAGAACAAAATATGCTGTTAGTTTTTCAAATTTACACAGGTCCTGTCTTGCTCCGGCTGACTACTTCTAAATGTCATTTTCCAGGAGCAAGGTCCAAGGGTTTGATGTTCCAAAAAAATGGCTCATGTTATTGAGTTGGTTGGAGTTTTTTAGTCGTGTTCCTTTKGGGTTTGGTTAGGTTCATTTTTATTAGGAGAGGGGTGTCCCCCAGATTATTCTCTGTGTCCCAACTAGTGTTGCCCTCTCTGCCCCTACATCGCTGCCCGCACTGCAGCGCTCCAGCTGCTGTTCTGTTATTCCCACACAARCCACGAGGGGTCCCCCCGTCCCCAAGGATGCTGAGGCTCATCGCCCGGAGTGCCGGGGGCTGCCCGCTGCAGCCCTTGACTGTGCTCTGAACTGGGAGTATATTGGGAAAACAGGAAATGTGATTGTCTCCCGGGCTCTTGGAAATGAATGAGGCCATTGTAGTCAGGATCCAGATTTTGTTGGCTTCATAATGCGGTATTCTTGCACTTRAATAATTCCTATCGCACTTAACACACATTTTTCTTCCTTTGTGTATAGTATTCAGTATTGTCGCTATTTACAAATTAGAAAGCATGCAAGTAAATGAAAAAGTAAATATTTGTGTGTTAAGGCTCAAAAACACCCTAACATCTGGTGTTTGTAGCACTCCTATAGCTTGACAATATTCTGCTCTGATACACTGTGATGTGAGGGCAGGGGTGGGTCARTGATGTTACGCTACAGTGAGAACAGAATCAGGCTCTTGGTGTTTTATGTGAATTTTTGACTAACATGCTGTAGTAGTGTGATACCCACTCCAGAACCCTGTCACAACTTGTACTGTACRTTTGAATTATGTTTATTCATCGGCACCACTTACTAATTTCACATTCTTGTCATTCGTGTCGTACCCATCATCCATGCTTCCACCTAACCACACAGGGAGCATCTGGCTTAGACGGAAAGCCAGGAGCACGGGTGAGTCCCTTGTCTTTCTGTGTTCCCCCTTGTGACTGAGTCTGTGTGCTTCCCAGGGGCCAGCCATGCTCACACACTGCACAGAGGAAGGAAGACCAAATGCTGCAGGCATTTTCCATGCTGTGTGAGAGGGGGCTTCAAGAAGACTCTTAGGGCAATATGTGTGGGAAGAAGGATGTACTTCTCTGTAGAAGGAGCTCTGAACCTTAAAAAGGCAGTTTAGTTTTCATTTTTGGTTGGACMACTGCCTTGGTTGGGCTGGTAGTTTTCCTGAGTAAGATTAGGGATTTAGTTTACAGGAGAACATATTTGTTCAGTGCTAATATGGAATCAGTGAAGGAGATGCAGATGTGCTGGGGTTCATCTACAGACATTCTCATATTACACATCGTAAATGTTAAATCTTCTTCTTTCTTTGATGATAAAGAAATCTATACAGTGAAAGAGTATTCGAAGGCTTCTGTAAGATTCCCATTGATCCCTGCAGTAGGTAAATCCACTGTACAGGTGGATGTTTCAATTTAAAGAATAATAAATTTAAAAAATAAAAAAATTTAAAAATCTTTTTTTGTCCTTTACATCTTCTTCCAATCAATTTAAGATCTTTGTAAATCTGATGATTTCCATGAATACAGTAAACTCCAACTAGAAGAAAGACAGTCTACCTCATAACAGGAGAGGTTATAGGTGGAGTTTTGAAAGCCAAATGGATTTGTTCAGCTAGGTCACATCACAGTTAAGTCTGAATTTTCAACCAGTGAAGACTGATTCCATATTAGTTCTTGTCTACAAGACAGCTATTAAAACTAAAAAATTGTAAGAAGACTTGTAAGGCCTCTCTCTTACCCTCCTTGTTTCCTTTTGTAGGGTATAGATGGCCCCGTTGGTCCCCATGGCCCTGCAGGTCCTAAAGGAGAGAGAGTAAGTACATGATCCGTGTGCTGCTCTTTACAAAGTGACTGCCACAATGGAAAAATGTCATATGGGAACTTACACTGTGCCTAGATGTTATTAAATGTAACAGTATCTCACCTATTTAAGGATCAGCCCAAAACTGTATATGTGTTCTAGTTAGACACATGTTTATCTGTTTAAAGTTGACATTGTAACTCATTAACTTCAGAGGAGCTGGTATTTTGAAATGACTAATCAGTAAGAAATTGACAGGACTTTCTAGTTCACAGTATCACACAGAACAGAAGTTTTGTTGGTTTTAAAATTTTGCGTAAATTGAGAACAAACTGGTACAAAAGAAGATAGCATAATCTAATTCTATAAGAATGCAATCGCAAAAAAAAAAAAAAAAAGAATATTTCTCTCCTCTATGCACTTAAATGTTTTTTTCCAGGAAAAAACTCTCCAGTCACTGTAAAATTTAAACTTTTCTTCCTTTTTTTTTTTTTTAAGCTTGGAAGATAGGAACCTTCCTATTTAATTTGAAATATTCCCAGTAAATTTTCTCCAGGGGAAACAGGAGAGGAACTCTAATCCTTAACTGTGAGCCTGTCACCTTCAACAATACAACCACCAACTTATACAACAAACCAGAAGGTGATACCTTACAGTAACTAAAACGTCCAAGTTGTTGCCAGCCTAGAATTTTCTCTCTTTGACTTCCTCACTTTAACAAAACAACTGTGCTAAAACAACTTCAGGCTAGCTGTATTAAGGGCACAGCCACACGGCAGAGGTCAGGTTAGCTTCAACAGCGATAACATCTGAGAAAGGTATGATTCATTTTTACAGAGCTGTGTATTGAGAGATAGATACAAGGTATGCAGCACGGTTCAAAACAGGAACAGTAGACTGTGGTTACCACTCAGGTTAGTTAACTGCCTGGAGGACTTGCGTACTTTTTCTGTTTTTCTAGGGGATTACAGATTCAATTCTTTCTTTTCTTCAACTAGGACGTAACTATTTCTTCTGTCAACTCTTTGAAAAGATAGTTGAACGTCCTTCTCTGATCTCAAGTAAATAATTTAGACGAGATAYGCATGTAGAAGTATATAAAAATACCATACATTTTATTCTTGCGTTATGAGCTTTTATGTTGAAGGATACGCAYATGTACTACAGTTGAAACGTCTTTGAAAAAACAATGTGCTATAATATAAACTATTCTTCTAGTTCGTGGAAGAGAGCTATTAATATGTTTTATTGTGAGTATGCAAGGTCATAAGAAGTCATACAGCTGGATCTAGAATAAGCCCCACTGTGGCTGTCGACAAGTAGTAGCTACAAAGGGGGTAGGAACTGCTGCGATGTAAATCAGTTCAGTAATTGCATGAGCACAGAAGGAGAGCTTCGCACAAATTTAGAGACCAAGGTGTGCAAGAAATTCCTACACGCCCACCATTTTCTGTGGAGCTAAATGAATGGGAGGAAGTTTACAAGACAGATGGAAGGTTTTTTCCCATGCAGGCAGCTAGCAAGATTATTGCTGTAATTGTTCATTTAAGTATTCAATACCATTTGGGAGGAGACGTTTTTTGTAGCATAGTTAATATAACAGGTGCCCAGCATTTATATGTGTCTCATTAAATAACAAATCATGTGGTTTTAATGCAGTTTTACACCTTGCATTTGCAACTCTTGAACTTGTTTATGTGAAAGCAGGGGGAAAACATTTTTGCCTGCAAATTTCAGACTTGACTTTCAATTAAAAGTAGTGCATAGGGCCACTACTGACTATCACCGGATAGGACCACATTTTTTCCATATTGATAAGGAAAACCTTGGGCTGATATTAATCTAGAAGGGCATTAGAGTTATTCTGCAGAATAATCGTGGATTCATTTTTGCATGAGCTGCATTTGAGGTGATGCTGAGTTACWACTCTGAGGTAGAACAGACTCTTGTACAAATTGGGATGGGTTGGTTGGTTTTTCTATTTAGCTGTTTAATTAAAATAGAAAACGTAAGATCATCTTTATACAAAATCTACTTAGATGATGAAAAGGTCGACTAAGAAAATCATGCATGACACTATAATGTGGTTTTGTGCRTCTTTTTAGTAGAAACTGAAATGGTAATTAATTATGTGAATTAATAGAATTTATTAGACTGGTGTCTCACGGTCCTTACRAAATTCTTCAGCTATTGGAATACCATTTTGCCAGGTGCTTAGAGAGATTTTACTGAGACAACATTTATTAAATGGAGGAGAAGATCATAATAGGCCTCTGAATGTGACTGTGTACCTATTAATCTCACATACTGTCTTGAGTGAAAATAGAGAACACTGGAAAACAGACAGACATCTTAAACTACTGCTAGTGAAAGGGGACATGGAGGCCTAAAGTGTGATGACAGGCATAATGTGTATCCAACTTCTTGACCACCTAAAGGAATCTGAAAGCTGGAAATGCACATTTTCCTTTTTATTTTTCCCCACCTTGATGACAAAGACTTGATTTTGAGCTTGATTTTGGCTTTCAGATGTGAAGCCTGTGCAACACTGCCATCACTACACATGTTTAGTRCTAGTAGTGAAAGTTCATTCTCTTTAATTTGGTTAAAATGTTTCTCACCATGGCAGTGTTATGAAACCTCCCTATCTATCTTCATGGAGGCACCAATTAYTCAGCTTCATTCATGCAAATGGTAACTTGTATTCATCCATGATTCAGGAGACTGAAGTGAAATAGGAGGCAAAATCATAGGCTATGGTTTCTCTTCTTTGGACACTGATGGATTGTCTCACAAAAAAAATGCTAAAAAGCTTCTTGAAGTTTGCCAATATCTGCTTCCCTGAAGGAAATGCTTTATTGTGATGTTGAGGGCAGTATGCTCATGACAGTCCATCAATCTTATATAATCCATGAACATTCAGGACCTCATCTGATATTCCAGACATGTTTCAACATGTGCTTTGTACTGGAAGCAAAAAAATCTGAGATACAGTTCTCCAAATGTATTCTTACATAACARATGAGATTATTTCCTAGACTGACTCATTCAGTATCTTTATGTCTACCATATGTTTAACAATGTTATAAGCCTTTCTTGAGAGGAGTTTGTACAGTCATCTTTGCTGTTGAAGATTTAAAAAAAAAGATGCTTGATTAGTCTTGACATATTTCACATATTGATCGAAGAGTTTTGTAGCTCTTACCTACATAGGTCAGCACATTAGTTTCTTCTTAGGAGAAAGCTTTAAAGCTGCAAGGGATTTATTGTTTTTAAAATCAGCTGTTGCTTCCCAATACCTCCTGTTGTTCTGCAAGGCATCTAGCCTAAATGCTCCTAAGAAATTAGCTGGGGAATAGCAGAATCCAGGAAGATACAACATTGCGCATCTAACTACCATTAGACTAAAGCAAGTGTCCACCTAAGTAAAAATATGGAGTATTTCAAACAGATCAAATGTCAGTTACTCAAACTCCTTATTTCTGTGATTATTCAACCACAGGTTAAGGTTCAGTTTGTTCTGGTGCCTGCCTTTTTATATAATTCAGTCAATGAAATTTAGACTTAGCAGCCCATTTTCAGAGCTGTGCCAAGTACTTCGCTGTGCCAATGATCACCACTATTAATTAGGTACACGTCTACATCTTTGTCTTGGCCTTTAACAATAGAGTCATTAATTAATTCATAATAAGTGGTAAATAACCCTAGCAGTAAATGCTAGGATGAAACACAGCACTTCTGCATGCCAGGAGCCTTGCACGAGGCCTTGCATTGGGTTACATTCAGGAARGGGGGTGAAGAAGGGATCCAAATCACCCCGTGTAACAAATCCAGAGTAGAAGCTTTGAAAACTAGAGGTGGTCAGGATTTTTTTTTTTAATTTCATCAACACTTGGAGCAGTTTAGTTCTCTCCAGAGAGAATGGCTTTTCTGATGGATTTTATTCAGAAGAAAGAACACCACAGTCTGAAACGAGACTGCTTTCCACGCCTACTTCCCAGCCCTGACTTCCTACCAAGCTCACAGRGACCTGTGCTTGCGGTTATCCAGGGTAGTCCTTGCTGGCTTGGGAAGCTTAACTTCATATCAATCTTGATAAAGAACTATTAGAGAACAAACATGATTACTACTGTCAGACTAAAATTTGTCACCTTCAAATTTCATTTGGAAAAATTTTACCCTTTGTTAAGCTTCCAGAATGATTTTGGTAGCACCCCTCTGGAAACTGGTAATTTTTCTGTGGATTTTAGTGCAAAATGAGATCAGACTTCTGGAGTAATCTCTGTACTTGTTTGTCTTGCATATTAATACAGTTTTGATTTTAGTAAACCAGGGTATTTGATAATACATCAGTTAATGTACAATGTACAATGTACAATGCAATGTACAATGCAATAGAGGATTTAGCAACACAATACAGTGCATAGGATAACCTTTACAATGTCCCTGTTAATAGCATTGCCTACTTAAATACAAGCTTTGATTGACATATTATTTTTGCCTGTCTCTGTGTTGCATCTCAGCTGCTGTGTTGGAGCTTGATGTGATATATCCTCAGTTTTCATTACAACATTGCATTTTTACTTATAGCAGCATTGCTGCTGTTACAAGGTTAAAATTGACATTGCTGCAAGTTCAGTTTGGAAAATATTTTCGGTTACTAATATATTTAAAAACGAATGTAATATCATATGCCTAAAAAGTCATTTTGCCTAGAAAGTAATATACACCTTTTCTTTGCCCCCTTAAGCATTTAATAAAAATAAATGAGTTTTGATACTTTTCACTCAAAATATTTAGGAATGCATAATCTTTAACCTGAAGCACTTGGTAGAGATCATTCTAAGATAGCCAATGTTTTTGTTTGCTTGTTCTGTAATCTTTTCTTAGGGCGAGAAGGGAACTGTAGGTGACCCTGGACCCAGAGGACCATACGGCTTGCCTGTAAGTTCCACAGAGTTTGTACCCACTGTGCTTTTCATCCCTCCCTGATTAAACTTTGTGTGCTTTATGGCTGGTTTTCACCTAGCGATGGAATTAGTTGGAAAAGGCAAAGATAGACAATAAACCCTGACAGGGCAAGGTCAGTGGTCTGTATCACACTCTTAGATTCCTACCCATGCACGTAACAAAACAGACCTGACATGAACAGGAGAGAGGAAATGCAGAATGCAGGTGCTCCTGTTTCAGCAACCTTTGGCCAGCAGCTGCCTGGGGACCATGTGAGAGTGGCAGGAGTTCAGGATGAACTGTGGAAAGCTGTGAATTTCTTAATGTCAATAACTTGTTCGGATTTCCATACTGCAGGGCTTTTTCACCATTATATTTTTGTTTTGTTTGACACTTTGGAGATCCATTTTGTTTTCATTTCTGTGCAATGTGCTCAGAAGCAATGTGAGAAGTTTTGCTTCTCACGTATTTGCTCATTCATAGGTGGAAATTATGTGCTTTAAATCAACAATTTAAATTATATGATCCATTTCTAAAATATGAGGGAGAACTTCCTTTGGCCTAATGAGGATATCCCCAATAAAATCAGTTGACTTTCSCTGCTTACACTGCTGATGACTGGGTCAGGTGTGTACATATACACATGTCTGTTCTGCACTGTGATGCAAGGAAAGCCCCGTAAATGTGCTTGGCCAGGCACAACCAGCCTTTCCAGGAGACTTTCAGTGTTTCCATACCCTCTCCAGTCTAATCTGTTTGATTAATTAATTTAAGCTGGAATACGGACCTGTGGTTTAATTGGATCCATTTAATTGGATCAGGAGTCAGTGACTAGAGACAGTTTTCAGGCTCCATGGGATGTTAAATTAGCTTGCCACGCATTTTTATCTGAGAGTCACTTTTGGAGTTAAATTGGAAAACAAAAAAAAGTCCAATTTCTGTTTCCTGTTCCTGTGAACTAAAAATAAAAAAAAAATTATAGGCTTTTCTGTATTTTTAGCTTGTTCCTGGAATCTGTCTGCAAACAGAATTTTACAGTGAAGCAAAATTTTAGAGCCAGGTTATCAGTTCCTGGAAATCTAAGCACTGGCAGCAATGTCCTTGTCTGGGGGATGCTAATGCAGTTCCTGTGGTTCTTTGGCAGGGCAAAGACGGCGAGCCTGGCCTTGATGTAAGTAATGTGTGTGACCAGGGCACTCTCAGGTGTCGGTAAGCGTCTGCCAAGGAATCCCGTATGGAGCATAACACCTTTGCTTCCCTCTCGTGTGCATGCAGTACATGCGGAGAGTGCGCTAAATGCTGCATTTGCTCTTTCTCTGTGGTAGAGAGGACAAAGATTGTGCAATGTGCAATTGACAGACACCACCAGATAACAGTGCTTAGCAATACAAGTAGTTGGTCCTTTGGATGTCAGTAAGCTGAGAAACTGCTTGCTAAGAAAATATTCAGGTGACTCATTTGTAGAAGAACAAGGAGTCACACTTAGAAGTCTTTTTCTCTAGTCCTGCACTGAAATCCCTAACTTCGAGGAGTCTTTTTCGGAATGCACATATGCTATGTAGCAGGGACTATTGCCATTTTGAGTGATGTGTTTTCTTTCTGTAGCTGCCAAAATGTCTCTGCCAAACTCTGTGACTTACTTGTCTCACATGCTCTTGTGTCCATGCATGTGTCCACACATAACACACATATGTACAAAGCATGTAGTGAAATCATGTTTTTATGTTTTCCAAGAGTATTTGAAAACTTCACCTGCATGTGAATAAAAGTCAACCTGTCTTTGTCCATTTTGTTTTTATAGGGTTTCCCTGGTCCTCGAGGAGAAAAGGGTGATATAGGAGAAAAGGGAGAAAAGGTGACCACAGTGTTATTAACTGTTGCTTGATWCCTCAGCCTAGTCAGTTCTGCTGTCTTTATGCTATAAATTGTCCTGTTAAAACTTACCTTTGTTTTTACTGTGTGCCAAAAGGCAAGTCACAGACACATGCTAAGCAAAATCATGAAAACCCACAAAAATGTACACACAGAACCAGAAATATCATCATGTCCCAAAGCACAGCTTTTTTTTTGGCTCATTTTCTCCGATCCTCCAGTTTCTACACTTGTTGAAAATCCTGAAATATTTAATGCAGACATTAGTCATTGGGGTAGTAATTTTATACTGAAGAGACCAGCTCTGTTCCCTGGCAGTATTTGCAGTATAATGGTTGATGCTGGTGTACCATGCCTGTATATGCTACCTATCCCACACCCAATGGGTAAGAGAGGAACTGTCTGAATTTTTATTTTTGGTGATGTTTTATTTGAAACTAAGTACTTTGTGATGCTTGTGGATTGAAATTAAATCACATATTTTACCATTCTGGAAAACCAACTAGACAGTGAAGTTAACAGAAACAGCCTAATTTCATTTTCTGTGAAATGAAGATGTCCAGATACAGACTTGGAGATATGTTTACTAAAAAGCAGTGCAGGACTTAATGCGTGCAAAGAAACTTCATGAGCAAATCTCTCCTATCCAGCACAGAGTCCAATTGCTAAAACTGCTGAATTAGCACTCACATCAAGCCACTTAACATAAAATTCCATACATACAGCATGTGATTTTTCTAGGCCAGACGACTGTTTTTGTTTAGCTGATGTGTGCAGGGTTATATTAGGTCCACTTCCCATCATGGTGTCCTAAACAAGGAGCAGGGTTAAAAAGTCACTGTGGGTGTTGGAGTTCATCTCCATTTCTTAATGGTGTTAGGCAAAACATTCCCAAGAATGCATTGAGAACTGTACTGTGACATACATCTTTCCCTTCTGTCCCCTGTTATATTGGGCTTTTTTGAGGTCAGAGATCACTGGTAAGGTACTGATTTTGCAGAACAACTGTTGTTTAAGCAGGTGCTTCATGAATATAAAGGTAGTGTCTGACCAGGCAGAGTGATCACAATGAATGGTGAGCTCTTGCTTGCTGTCAGAGAGCACAGGTCTGTCTGCCACAAGTGAATTTTCTCTTTGAGAGCAGTTTTCAGTCGAAAGGTGTAACTGGTAACTGCCAGCTCTGAGAGGTGACTGGCAAAATGCTCTCTGTGCCAAGAGGGAGTTACAGCARGTGCCAAATCAAATAAGCTTAGCAGTATGTTCTCATACTGGGATACATTTGAAGGGTTGTGTCCAGAAGATAAAAATAAGTTACTACACCTCTCTTATGAATCCCAGTGAGGTTGCTTGAATGYTGCAGATGGTCTTTTGAGCCTCACAGTTCAAGAAAAACTGGAGAACTTGGAGAGTAAGAAGGTTACCAAGCTGACAGGGTCCTGGGGCAAACATTGAAGAGGTTGGAGGAGGTGGACTGGCTTAGTCTGACAACGAGGAGGCCAAACTACTAGAAGGGGGAGATAAAAAGACGATGGAGCAAAACTCTTCTGGGTAATGGCAAACGGGGAAACGCAGGACCATAAACTGCTCCTGAGAGGTTCAGAGCAGCAATTGTTCACAAGGAGGACAGCACAGCAGTGGGACAGTGCACCCACAGAGRGGGCTGAACTACTGCCCAAGCAGCACTGCAAAACCTAGTCTGGTCTGACCCGACCTAGGGTCAGGAGTCATTCTGCTCAGGATGGGAGTCTTAGACAACCTCCAGAACTTCCTTGCAACCAGACTTCCTGTGTTTCCATGTACCGCGAGAGATAGGCAGACAAAATCCAGCCACCGGAGCCCCAGAAGATGTCTGGAGGAAAAGGTGGAAAACTGATTAAAAGTTCGCTTATACAAATAAGATATGAAAATGGAACAGCTGAGATTCAGCACTCAGGGTGTAAAAATGTTTTAATGTTCCAGAGTCCAGCATGCTGCTTTTGGATAGTAGTCTGTTATTCCCAAGGACTGACTAGATAGGTCAAACACAGGACTTCCAGTTGCAAAGGAGCGAGGGAATTGTGTGGGAATTCTGTATGGCCATAGGCACAGCTGGGCCTTTTTTGGAGCTCAGTTGTGATTGAGGCTGCCTGTGGAGACTTGTTCTCTTGGGCTACAGGACACATCTCCTAGGAACTCTAGTCTTCCATCCCCCTAAAAATTCATGAAAAGGCAAAACTTGTTTCCTGGGGAGAATGCATGAGATGAAATAGTTAGCAAGTCTGATACATGTTTCAAAAACCCCATTATTTTGAGGACTTTCAGGAAGAGGATTACCAGGAAGTCTGTAGGGTGAAAATGGAGATGGAATACCTGCCTTAAAAATTCTCAGCATATTCAAAGAAAACTAGGAGGCAAAGGAAGGTCTTTCCCAGTAAAAAGTCAGGAAAGATGTAGCTGAGACCTCAGTGAAAGAGACTTCTGTTGYACAGTTTTAACACCTTTTTTTCAGAATTTAGGGAATATTTGTATCATGCAAGCAAACTTATTTCATCAAAATTACTTTAGCTGCATGAATAGTTCCTTTTCCAAATGGAAAACTGACTCTTGAAAGACCCAAAGTAATGCAATTAATCCAAGTTCTCATTATAACAAGTCTGGTGTTTTTCCTTATGTAAATTACTAATTATCTATGACCAAATTGGTGTAACAGCACCCATTTCAAAAGATAAGCCAGTTTGTGATAACAGATAAACAAGTTGACCGTCCAGTTTATGATTTCTTGGTTTTTAAATATTTTTACAGGATTGGCTGTTGGACTGACATCAAACAAATTGAGATTAGCGAATTTCTAGTTAAGAAACTTAAATTGCACTGCAAAAATAGATATATTACTGACATTCTAAAGAAAAACAGTGATGCTTGTTTTTTTCATAGACATGCAGGGCATAAATCTTTACTTCTTAAGTTTGAGCTGATGCCTAGACTGCTGATTTGTATTTTAGCCCATCAGTAGTTCTGCTACAGTGAAAGCAAGTCACTGTTTGCATTGTAATGTCTTCTTAACTTGGCTGTAAAAATATTTTAAAAAGTGTTCTAGCTGTAATTACTCATATAAAATTATAGTCCAGGAGCACTTGTCATGAAAAAGGTTTGTACAATTCGTTTTGTATTTGCAAGTTGTATGAGTAGAAAAAAAATTCTGTTAAAAAAGGAATAATCTTTGACAAAAGTTAGAGGTCGTGTTGTGGGGAGAGGGAGGGAAGGGGCCTCTGGTCCCAGGTGCACAATTGTGACTATTGTTATAAATTTTGACAGAGGAGCATGATGTGCCTGAGCAGAGGATGAAAAGGCTTTTTCCGCTACCCTCTGCATTGATGACACTCTGTGCATGTGAGGATTGGAGATTGTTCCAACTGTAACGGTGTTGCAGAAGTGCCACAATTTTTTATTTCTCTAGGCACTGAGGAAGGATGGAAAGGAATTTTTTTTTTTTTATTTTCATCAGATGTAGATTCTTAGTATCTCCTGTGGGTTTCTATGGTTCAGGATAAGGAGTAAAGATTAAAGATTAAAAATAAAGAATGGAAAGTCATTTTCAGTCAGTGGAAAAAGTAGTAAAGTACCCAGGAAATTCAGACTACTGTCTGCACAGATGACTGCTGCATTGGTTTGAATAAGATCATAGATCTGCCTGCAAAACTGGAAGTTGAAAATAGTTATCTGCTGGCTTGTAACACAAGAAGTTAAAGAAATACAAGTCCTAAAGATTTAAAAAAGAGTCGGAAACCAAACTGTGCTATTCATTTTCAGAATCCTTTTTAAAGTATGTCCATGCTTTGTGCTTGCATAGACTCACAGCAAATATATTGGTGTTACATTGAGCACAAATAGCATGAGATTTGACCCTAAACTGTTGGGTTTCTCTGCTACACTGTCATCTTTGTAAGTTTAAGATGGAAACTTAGCCACTTTATGGTTCTTGTCTTGTGAAGATTTTTTTACATCACAGTCTTATCATTTGGTAAGGATGGGTAATGTTTGGGTTGCTGTTTTCCCAAATATTATCCTGTGACCTTTTGGCACACAGAAAAGATAGACAAGTAACTTTGCTTCTATCATGACATGAATGCAGGATGTTTTGTTCATGAAACAGATTTTTTCATTTGAATGTGTCAAGTATGCTGTTATATTAAATGACTAATGTGCTTTCCTTCCTTTTAAAAATACGATTTATATAATCTTTTTTGATGTGTAAAAATGATTTTCCTCTCTTGTTAATGGGTTAAATGTTTCTGTACTGGTGTAGAACAAGTTAAATGTCTATTTAATATGCTTAACCAAAATCYGTCTGTCTTTCCAAAGGGGCATTCCTTCCTTCTCCTTCTACCCTCATTCCTTACAATTCCTCTGTCTTTTTTACCCTTTTCCTCACAAATTAAATCCTCCCAATAGCCACAACCTCGCTTGCTGGTTCTCCAATGTCATACTAATTTTCCTATGACTATTTTTCCCATTTCTTTGTGATATTCCTGATTTCCTCATCCTTCCTATCCCATTTTTTACAATCCTAGTCCAATTTGTTAATTTTTTTTAAGTGATCCTTTTTGATTTTTGTGAAATTGAGAGCAAACCTGAAACTCATTTACCATTGTGATCAGCTGGTGTGAAATCAATTATAAAATGAACTCTCTAAACCTCGTATGCTGCTTGAAGGTGAGGTTATCTTTTCAGGTAGTTTTGTTTAGGGGAATCAACTCATCTCCATGAGAATTAAAGCACTGGAAGTTTCGCATTTAAAAAGAAAACTCAGCGTGAAATCCAAGGACTGAATTTTGGTTAAAAAGATTAAACATTCCCTGCAGTAGAGAGAATATTTGAATGTTGAAATGCATAAATAAATAATCTAATTATCACTTCTGATTACTTTATGATACCAAGACAATATGAAATCGTTGAAAGTGTCATAGCACCTCTCCATCAAGCAGTTTGGGTGTTGTGRTTCCTGTAACAGGGTTTGAAATGGTCGTGTTGTATTTGGAGTGACAGGAGTGCACCCTCAGTGATGTCAGTGGGTTTCTGTGGACAGCACAGAGAGCAGGATTTGTTCCAAACTCTCACGAGAGTGCAAAAGGTCAGTTAGCAAAGGATGCTTCTGGCCGAGTTCACCCTTGGCATGACACCATGGAAACTGATGGAATTGAGACAGCTGTCCCTGTGAAGTGTCCCTGCCACAGGTTTTTTTTCCAAAGACTCTGCCGATGGGCTCTGCTCTCCCAAAGTTACTTCTGACTAGTGACACATCCTCTAGGGAAGTTGACAAATTCATCTTGGTGTGCATATGCCCTTCAGTGCTATCACTTATCAAAATAGGAGACCTCTTATTTTGGACTGTGGATTGGGGAGATTTGCAGATTTGCCTCTGTCTCAAGAAATCAATGATTTCAAGCCCTGTTCTAGGTTTCAAAACACTCATCATACTGATATGAAATACCAACACAAACTAATAGAGACTGATTGCAGTTCTTGCTTGTGATCATATAATTTATTTTTCCACATAATGCACCATCCAAAACAGAACACAGTGGTAAGTGTCCTTTCAGCTCTCCGTTGGCTTAAAAAGAAAAAACCCAAACTTTAAACCCAATCTTTCTTTGATTTTTTTTCAAAAGAATGAAACTTGTTTTATCCAAACCATTGTATCCACAGGGGGAAAAGGGAAAGAAAGGCAAAAAAGGGCCTAAAGGGGAGAAAGGAGAACAGGGTGCTCCTGGATTAGATGCACCTTGCCCATTGGTACGTCTCACTTGTGTATTRGAAGATCAGTCATCCTGCTGTAAACTGATGGAATAAGAAATGAGGGAAGAGGAACAAGCAGCAGCTGCTGTGTAAYCTGTTGCCCTTTGTTAGCACAGCTTTGTGTCAAGTTCTGGCAAATTCTGGAGCAGACTTTGTTTGTCAACCTCCTAATTTGGTTTAAAGCACCAGACTTAAGACTTTGGGGCTGAATTTGTGAGGTTTAATGGTGGGGTTTTTTTTTCATTTTTTCTGCCAAACACATTGGAAAGGAACCAAATTTGGGATGTTCCGGAGTCAGCGCCCCACAGCTTTAAATCACAGGCAGCCAGCTTGCTCCTCTTGCCTCTCTGTTATTATTTGTTCACTCCATTTAAGTCAATACTGAAGGCATTTCCTTGACAGTAACATTGCAAGTTAATCTTTACAAACAGGGATTCCGTGGAATTAAGGGGGAAAAAGGGGAGCCAGGCCAGCCTGGCCTGGATGGGCTGGATGCCCCTTGCCAATTGGTACAGTATTTCTCTTTCCTACCAACCCTGCATGCAGTTCCTTTGTTTGTAGTCAGCCATTCTTAATGTAAAGTAATGTTTTTCTGAGCTGACTTTACATTATTCACGTAACACATGCATGTGCATGAACAAACCAGCTGCTTCAAGTGATCATAACCGCAGTGAGAGAACACACATTTTTGTTCATACCTTAAGCCTAACTCTCAGCAATTTCCTCCCGTACCACATGGTAATTTATAAGTTTGTGTCCTTCCTACATTTTCCCTGAGAATCGTTGGTTTGTTATTTTCCTCACAAAATACCCGTTGCCTTACTCACCCTGAACGCAAGTTGTTGTAGAAATCCAGCACAACATTCACCTCTAATCAAGTCTGATGACTTCTGTCTGCACTGGCTCAGTTCCACACCCTGGCCTGTCCCATAGCTACTCTGCACCCTGGACTTCCTTTCAAATCCATGCAGTCTTAGGTGCATGTTTCCACAGTTTGGCCAAAATGAGAGTCRTGAACAGAAGGATGTAAATACTGTTTCTAAAAATCAAGTTCTCCAGTAAGCCAGGCTGGAGCTTGGCTTCCAGACCATACACAAGTAATATTTATGGTGTCTGGTCTGTTCATCAGTGTATTCAAAGACATCTGGAAATAAAAAGCTTACCTGAGGTTTGTAAGAAGATAACAGTCTGCAGCCCAAACCCGCACTGTCTTTGTTATTTAATGTCTTCAATTTAATGGTCTTACCCTTGGAACTTACCTTCCTGCAATACACACAACACCCTCCACCCTATGTTAGCATGAATTCAAGTTCCCACCTATACTAAAATGCTACTTCTTGACCCTTTCCCTTGTACCAATCTGGCAACAGTGATTTTTATTTAGTGGTAAAGTAAGTTCAAACTCTTTTCCATTTAAGAAAGAAAACCCCAAATAAATAATACATACACATTTCCTAAAGATACAAGGAGGATTTTCTTTTTAATTGTTCACAGTAAAATTTGATCTGCATGTTCTGATATTGTTTGGTGGTTAAGCACGATTCTCTAAGATGAATGTTAAATTAAGCAGATTTTATTTCAACTGTGGCACTTCTAATTTGAAGTCAATGTTTTTTAATTGTAAATACGTAGTCCATTAAGATTATTCCATAGTCCATGTTGTTTGCTTCCAATTAATGGTAACCATATCTCATATTTTGTTGGGGATAATCAAGCATGCTTTTGTAATTTAAAAATGTTTCTCCGTCTCTGTATTACCATTTATATCTGAAGATTCACTAACAATCATTGATGGATGAAAAATATTCTGTTCTTAGATAATTGCTAAAATAAGCTGCTTAGCAAGCAGCACTGTCTCTTGTTTASGCAGCAAGTAATTCATGTCAGACTACATGCAAGTATATTCAAAAATCCTCATTAACCCCTACCTTCACGTGTAAATTAACATATTAAGTATTGGTATTCTAAATTTTAAAAAATGTCAAGGCCTGATTTTTTTCTGCTTTATAGTCTAGTTGCATCATATGTGCTCCTAATTCTGAGCATGTAACTGCCTGAATGAASGCTTGATAGCCATGTGAGTTGGAATTAGGTCCATGAAAACCGGTATGACTGTGGTCAAAAGCTGGCCCTGATCTTACTGGACCCATGGAGATATGTGAAGGGAGGGTAGCAACRGAAAAAAGGAGTGACGCTCTCTAACATGAGAAGAAATTAGATGGCCATATTGTCCAAGCACTGAAATAATCRGTGGTGCTGTACTGCCCTGCTCCCACTGCTGATGTTTTCTTCCACTGTGGCACTTAAGGTATGTTCAGGCCTTAAGATTTTGCTGCTTCATTCAAAAGCTAATATTGAAAGTGAAAAGAAAAGATCCTACTCCCATGTGAGTTTTGCTATCTTATTATGGGGTGACTTTTGTACTAGGGGTCCATAAAACACAATACCCTCCAGATAAAAGTGATAGTATTTTTTTTCTCATTGATCTTGTACATTCAGATACAGATTGTTGTGAATAAAACAGATTATATTTAAAATAACGTGTAGCCTGAGCTCTAACAGCAATATGAAACTGATGAAGATGTTCTAATGATTTAGAGAAAACCAGATCTTTATAGCAGAGAGGTGCACGCATGTATTTACATGTAAACCTTCTCCCCTTTGGCTTTTCCTTTACCTGGAGAATAAGAGATGAAATAAGTTAACTGGTAGCTACTTACTGGATAGAAAGTCAAAACTGCTTCAGCTGTTCTAACAGAAGTTGATGGAATAACTATCCTATCAAACTTACATATGCTTTTTTTTTTTTTTTTTTTACCTCCCCTTGAAACAGGGTCCCGATGGATTACCAATGCCTGGCTGTTGGCAAAAGGTAGGATGGGCAGAGCTCTTTTCTTTTCAGGAGCATTATGTCCTTAGCACACAGAAATGCCTGTCACAATCATACTGAATAGTAGCAAGATACACTTCGGAGCCTCCTAGTCAGATGTATCCAGCGATGCAAGGTCACACCTCTCCACAACAGTAGTTCATGTGATCTGTTGTAATTTGTGTGGAATAATTCATCAGGGCAGTATTGTAGAAACAATTGGCGTTGGTTTTCTGGAAAGTCCAAGACTTTTCTTTTCTCACTTGAAGACTCACGCATCCTTTGATTTCTGCACATGATCACTGCTTCCCATTATAAAAGCTCATGGATGCGGCATTTTTGTCAAATATTTCTAYTATCTATTACCATATTATTTTTCTGGGATACTGAGAAGGATAATGTGTCCTGACCTTCTCTTTGCCTTACTTTCCTAGTCTTCAGCATATCCCCTTGGATTTTGTGTTTTATGCCAGTATTAACTGGCAACGTTATCTTAGTAAAGATTTAACCTAGACAGTGCTAGATTTAAAAACACAGCATTCAGAATAATGTAGGTGGAGGGATACTGGCATATACATCAGAAAATATGAAGCATAAGTGAAATCCTGGGTGCAGTTGTCTCTGAAGAATAGCTGGTGCTGAGGAGATAACTATCCATATTTGCAGCTCTGCCTTATCTATGTATTTGTARTAGATGTCTGAAATATCTTACTAGTTTGATTAATCTGTATCTCTTTTTGTCTCTGCAGTGATGAATCTAACCTTACAAGCATGAAGTTGTGTATATAGTGCTCCACTTTTTTTATTTATAGTTGAAAACTCAAAATTTGGTTTTACAAGTCTGAGATATGTTTACATGTAGCTGCTTCTACTTGTTTGCAATAGTCCATACATACATCTTTTTTTCACTTACATCTGCAGTTAGATGCTACAACAACTGCAGGATAAACCTGCAAAGATTATCTCTCTAATGAGAGAGAGAGATCTCAAAACAATGATCAATAATAGAAATTAATATTTCTGTAAATTCTTATATTTTGGCTTGTGGATATGCATGGACAAAGAGTGCCATGAACTAGTTTACAAGAAATTGTGACCAAATAAGAGCAAAATGCTATGAAATGTACTGTACCAGCTGCTGTTGGAGTTTACTGACTTGGCTTCCATGTCCATCCTAAACACGTCACTGGTTCATGACACCGCGTCTGCTCGTACGAACTAAAAGCATGAGTTTGTGTGCCAGACCCGCTTGCTGTGTGATCATGTCGCGTGCTGAATGGCTGCTCACGGGGCCCTTGGCATCCCAKCTTCTGAGTCATTTCCTTTTGTCATCTCAAGGGAGTCACACCATGGCTCATTGCTAAAAAGAGATAAACCAGAGGAGCATATGTAGAAAAAGGCCTTGAATTTTTGGGGAATAGAGTTCCAGCTGCAGGTGGATGGCTTCCAGTCCTGCGGGATACTTGGCCCCTTTGATCACCGCGGGTCCCGCCTGTTGATCAGCATCGGTTTGCCTTGCACTGCTCATGGTCGTGAAGACATTCACGATAGGCCCTGTCGAGTCCTTAATCCAGAGGGAAAGAAGTTTGAAGAAGAAAGCAGACTTCTCTGTGGGTTGTTTGAAAAGGTTACAGAGGTGCTGCAGGGATCATTTGATGGCAGACACCGCCTGAGACCAGAAGCTTCTCAACCTTCCTCGAGGATGGACAGAGCGTGTACTCTGCATATTGTATGGAGGAGAAAGCATTCTTGMAGTGGGGATGAATGGGATCATCCTCCAGAGGAGGATAGCAATGGAACTGACCAGAGATGTATGTATCATGGTGTGGTTTTCAGGTTATTCACTGTAAATTACACAGAACTAGCTAAACTTCTCTGCGGGATTTTGGAAGCTATGGTCAATTTTGTTTCCTTTTCCTGTAACTGTTGCCATAAAGAATGCATTTCAATAATCTATTCAACATTTGTGATGAYGGCATTGAACAAAATACTTTCAAGCCACGTGGTCATCTTGTTTCAGTATTAACAGTTTTTATTTCAGAGTCTTTGAAGCCTTTAAGTCTAGAAAAGAAAGAGTTTATTTTTGTGTTTCACAGAATGATGTATTCATCTTGTTCCTTTTATGTTGTTACAGTGATTTTAGTGGACATTATTACTCAAACAACATTGGAGAGAAGCAATTCTGTGTGATTATCACTGCACACTTGTCACCACGCTCCTCTGTTAAAGGTGTTGATTTTTCTCCATGTCTGTTCAGATAACTGGCTTTCTAGAGAAACATTGGTAAAGCTTTCYTTCTCCACTTTTTTTTTATTGCTAGAAATACATAATTTGTGCACATTTGTAGTTTTGCCACAAGGTATTTTTTCCATTTTTGAGTCTTCATATGGTGCACTGAAGTTAGTTTGAGAGATTAATTTATGGAAAATGGTGCCATATTTGGCAGATGGAAATACTTTTTATATCGTTTCTGTYCCTAATGTATATAGTAGGATCATCACAGACTTTTTAGTTAGTTTTTGGAGAGTTGTCTTTGATATGTAGACCAAAACTAAAGTTGAGGAAGACAGCCTGTCTCCATTCATATGTGGGCACCTTATGCCCTTCTTGGAATGCACATTTTTCCTTGCTCCATCATTTCTAAATCATGGGAARATGGGGTCACACTTCTTGTATTGCTTCACAACCTCAGATCAATGGAAATGCCACTATAATGCGATATTTCACTTTGATAAATCTTTATTGTCATTTGGAGTCAAACCCAGCTTTTCACTGAGGCAAAACCAGATTTTTAAAACTAAACATTAATGTAGTGGCCTCCAATTAGTAGTATCTTACTAATAAAAACAAAAATCTGACACTATATAGATGTGTACACTGAATACATATGTATTTGTACTGTTCAATTCCGTCTTTCCAATAGTAAGAAATAAGTGTTCACAGATATAAGGAAATGTGTTTTACTTTGCCTAAATTTTCAGAGATGCAAGTATCAACCTGCTTGAATAGTCATGATTATGATAGTAAAAACCTTCACGTGGCATAGACTGAACATAAAATGTTACCAATCAGAGTGTTATGGAGTAATGTGCAGGAGGTCCTTTCAGGAAGAGGACAGCATCCTAGAAGCCCCTGACTTGCCACGTTTAGTCTGCTTGTTTAAGAAGCATTGTCTCAAAAAACCAACAGGCTGAGGAGCAAGCTGCCTGCCTAATAGAAAAGTCTTATGCCCATGTCCTGCCTTGGCACGTTTGGCTGGGAATGTTATAGATGTGAAGACTAGAAGGTGAATGTTTTTATAAGATATCAAATAGTGGCAGTCATACAGTGAGATGAAATATTTTTTAAAGCTCYCTTAGATGCAAAATCAAGTAGGATGTTACATTATCTGGCTAGATGATTTAGCAACTCCATATTGAGAGTGTCCACAAACACAACTCATTTAAGAAATAGCAACAAGATAAAGAACTATAAAATGTATGCTGTCATTAGCACTTTCTTTTCTTTTTTTTTTTTTGAATTTGTATACCTATATTTTCAAACTGCCTTCATAGCATTCATTTCTATATGCATCAATAAAGCTAGCAGAGTCTTGGTTCATGGTTTTGTCATTCAGGAAATAATTATAGACACTACTGTTAAGTGTTAGTCAAAACTCAGTTCTCCTTTAACTTCCTGGCACTGAGACCCTACTGAAGAAACACTTAAGCACCTTTATTCACTTTCTTTTCTGTCTTCTTTCTTTATTAAATTCCCGGCAGGTAGGAATACTTCTTTTTTCCCCCCAACTAAACTTACTTAGCTTTTTTAGCTTTTGTATTGTTCAATATCATGAAATGTTCATTCCTTTTAAATGACCACGAGTGAGCAGCAGATAAACAATGTAATTTGAAAGGTTAAACTACATACATAGATTTGACATTAATATTTGCATCTCAGAGGTTGAATTGAAATGAAACTTAACTATATCTAGAAAAGTCACATGGTCAGTACAAGAAAAAAAAAAAGAATTGGGTTTAACATTTCATCAAGAAAAGCACCCTGTGAAGACTTACAACGTGTTTGTTTTGTTTAAAAAGCAACTATTTCTGGTGCTAGTATCTCTTTTTCCTTTTGATGGCAAAGCTACAGTTTGAACCACCAGTGTGGTGGTGTATCTTTTWGTGGCATTCCTCCAAACTGATATGATTTCTTTTGTTTAGTTTGTGACAGGAACAGTAGTTCTTTACCAGTCTTTTCAGCTGTAGAAATGTGTAGTGGTATTAGCCTACACAGCTTCTATATCCCTGGCTTGTTCAGGTATGATTAATTCTTGTTTCTTTGAGAGTTTTTGGTATTTATTTCATATGAAGTTCTCTAATCATCTGTTACTCCAGTGCATTATAACCACATTGTGCAGAAGTCCTGCTACAGAAGATGCAAATCTTTTAAGCACTGTATGGAATATGTCTGATATACATGGTCCTTCATATTTGTAGACTAACTATGGAGAAGCTTTCTTTCAGGATGCTTTGGACACCTTTTTATTTTTTTTGCTGAGGTAGAGCATGAAATGTTAGATCACAGAGCAATGATACAATGTATTTTTTGATCTATATTTTTATTTATTGCTGATCTTGATGTCATATTCTGATAGTGTAGCAAAGCAGAATGATACTCTTCATCCAGCTGTTTATATATTCTTTTAGTCTATGGTGTAAGTAGTATGAATGAGTTTCAGAATGATCAAATCCATATACCTGCACATGTGTAAAGTATAGAGTTTAAAAAGGATTAATTGTTGAGATTGATGTACAGTGTGGAAAGCTAGGATTGGCTCCTTTGAGCATTGCACCCRTGGAGGGGGTGCGTGTGACCACCAGCTCCTTGGTTATGCCACGAGAGAGAGACGAGGCAACCTCAAATGAGATGAGCAGACCTTTGGTCCTCGTGGGAGGGTGCTGCTTGTAAGGCTGGGGGCTGTGCCATGACACGTGGCTCCGATCCTGGATTCCAGTGGGGTTTAGAGACAGCTGACCCACTGACCGCCCCAGGACTGGGCGGTAAACCTGGCTCAGCTGTGCGAGGCTCTTCCCTTGGCTGTGCCTCCACATCCCCGGCAATGGCCAGGGGAGAGAGGTGCATCCACCCCTTGCAAAGCTCTCTGAGACGTGCAGAMGGAATGACCCAGGTGCTGTGCTTTGTAACAAGGGGAATATTATCAGCTTCAACAGTAGGGTTTTGCCTAAATCAGGACCACTTCAGTAAGAACTGCAGAGATACTCCCAGTCTATTTACTGATTGTGATGAAGAGGTTCAAGGCATGCAGAAGTTGACCTCTCCCTTCAAATTTCCTGATATCTGCTGCTTGACCGTCTTAAATTATATTTTAAAATCTCTGTATTTTACCTAATGAGATTCCTAAATTTTTGTACTAAAGATTCACACAAAATACTAATGTCTGCAGTGATAGTGGTCAAAAGAAAGTGTAATTTTTAGTCATTGCAAAAATTCTATTTCAGTGACTGGAATTAAAACGAATACCTGATTTATTTTTTTTTCCTTTCTGTAACTTGCTTATATGGATGTCAACATTGCTGTAATGTACAAATGAAGGTTTTCTTGCACCCTCTGTTATTGAAGTATTTTACATGGTGGTTGGATTCATTAAATGCTGTTAAAAACAAGTGCCTGCCACCATCATTTCTGAAAAAGATACTCTACAGAGCAAGTGGAGTTTGTATTTTAAAAAGGGATTTGGAGTGTTGTTTTTGTTTCATTTTATTTTTAAATGCATCCAGTTGTCAATGCTGCTTGGAAATTGACTTTTCTTTGAAAGCAGGGGGCCTTAACTTAACCTGGGACCGTCAGTGTTTTACTTGTTTCTATTTAAAAAAGAAATTGTATGAATTTCCCAGATCCCATTGGTACTTGCACACTTCTCTGAAGTATTATGGAGAGTTGGRTTGGTGGAAGAATGTTTTACATATTGTTAACATATATGTGGATATTCTTATATTATTGTACATGTTTGGGAAAATATCACACAACTTTAAAAATGTTGCTAAGATGTATGTATCTGACTTTTTCCTTTGGAAAATATTATATATTTTTATTTGTATTTTTTACTTTTTTAAGTTCATCTATATGTGCCGTTATTTTTGTATTACAAATGGTCTCATAAATGAAGTAGAAGAGATAAAAATACAAAGAAAAGTAATTTGGCAAGGATGTCAATGCTTGGGGGGAAAAACACATGGGTCAGCGTCATATTATCAATACTAGAAATATTTTGAGTGTCTTAGCACTGTAAATATGTCACGAGACCTCTTTTGATGAGTAGTGTAAAGAATTGCAAGGTTTTAATCACCCATTTTAATTTGTCATTATTTACCACTTTCTTGTGGCCACTGGTCTTGACTTAATTGAACCTGATCAAACAGCATGCTTTTGTTTTTATTATTAAAATTTCTCCTTGTTTTTCAGTTGAATATTGTTTTGTTTTCTTTCAGTTTTGTACTTCAGGTTTTGTTTCTTGCTTGTGAGAAGTTGACCTTCAGAATTATTTTTACACTATTTATGATTTATTTTCATAATGTAAAAAGTGTGTAATTATTAAAATATTAATCCAACCATTGGTGCTGATTTTGAATAGTTATAAAGTTCTTAATGTTGGTGCAAAAAATTGTTCTAGTCTGTCTGGTTTGGAAAACGCGTGTACTGCTTTGTGCCAACCTGGAGTTTGAAGTTTAGAGCAAATTGTGTCAGACATTCACATAAAAATCAGGGCTTCTGCCACATGTTCCATTTTCCTGCAGTGTGCAGTGAGAAAACTCAGCTTCCTCTTCCTATTGTTAATGTGTCTTTTCCCTCCAAAGCAGTGTCTGTTCAGTCATGTTTTCTAACATGTTTTCTAACAGATAGCCCAGGCTGTGGGCATCCACAAATTATGTACAGAAGAAGCTTTGCTGCAAACCTTAGAGCCTTTCCTCGCTCTCGGAAAGCTACAAAGATCTATGTATTAATCAGAAGGTGAAACTGTTGCTTAGGCAAGTTCAAAGACACCCTAGGATCCAGAGAAATAAAGCTGAAAATCACCAGTTTCCCCTTTCTATAATTCTGAAGGTGAAAAATAAACCTGAACTGCTGAGAGATAAAGATGTGTGCAGGCGGCATCACAAGTAACAGTGCAAGCTAGAAAATGTGCAGGTCTCTTTTCCACAAATCCAGTTTGTTCAGAAATGATGGAACATGATAATTATTGCAAAATGGTATAATTTTAAGTACCCTGATCTAAGAAGACATATGTTTGCAGGAGTCTTCTTGAACAAAAGATGTAAAAAACCAAAAAACACTGGGAAACAGCTGTAGTCTCTTCAATGCATTATTTAAATGTCTGGGTTTTCTAAATTCCCAAGTATTTCAGACAGACAAAACATTCCCCATTGTATCCCTTTCCATCACCTCAAAAATACAGTCACTGTAGGTGGAGAGAGAGAATGAGCACTGTGGGGTTTGGCGTCTACTATTAACTCTTGCTAATCCCCATAGATGTCCATTAATCTTACCTAGCTCTGTTTTAGACTCTTGGAGGGACTAAGAATATCTTTACTCCCTTTCCAGGATGAGATACTTCCAGCTTAACATGCTCTGCTCTGCCAGGCTGAGTGCGTGGCCCCGAGGACTGCGAGCGCTGCTGCTGCCCCAGCCAGGCAGCCCTGACCCAGGTGACATCCTTGCTTCAGCTGTGGCCTTTTGCTTCCAGCTTTCTCTTTTCTTCTACTTTTCTASAGTAGAAGGTCTAGATGCTGCTGGAACTGTCCTGCCTGAAAAACAAACGTGTGTTCTGGACTGCTGCCAGAGCCAACGCCCCGTGGGTTTCCCATTCAATACTTTGACAGCCTGCCTCTTATTTTTCAGTCCTGTGCCCCCTCTAAAGCCAAACTCAGCTAACCAATATGCTACAGCCTTCACATCCTACTGCACTCGTGGGACTTGACTTTGCGCTGGCATCACTTCCTATTCACATGCCTCCTTCATAATTTCGTGATGTGCCAAAGCACATGCAGGACTGCATGTGAAATACCTTTTTTTTAAATGGAGCTTTAATTAAATACTTCAAGACTATTACTCACATGCATCTCTGCTTTGTGGACCTACTAAACCTGCTAATTCCTACCCCAATAAAAAATGATGCAACAGAAGTGGCTTTTTATGTCCTCGTGACACACAGCTTCACCTTGTGGTTCAATTATAGTAACCACACACAAATGTTTGAAAAAAAAAAAAACCAAAAAAACCAAGGAGCTGACAAAGCATTTCATGTTCCAGCAAGTAGTAACTGCACCCAAATAAATATTAAAAGAAAACAAACAAGGGAATGCCAAAACATTTAAGTCATGTTGTTGCAATCAGTCTTTCTGTCTTCCCAGGCTTACTAATTTGTCTTCCCTTCCATTGGCTTCTGGGAATTTTCAGACGAGTACTCACAGAGCATTCTCCTCTGCCATCTCCTAGATGCAGGAAAAAAATACAGTGGTTTGCTTCATATATATATGTATCTATATATATATACACACATATATAGATGTATATATGTATGTAGGTATGTCCTCATGTGTCTACATGAACGTATATAAATACATGTAGGTATATATATGACCAGTAGGGTTCAGAAAATACTGTACACAAACCTCTTCAGAGGGATCACTGTCTGCTGTTGTAGTTGTACTCGAGCTGCTTTAGTTTGTCTCCCACATCAAAGGTGGACACAGCTCCTGTCACATAACCAAGATGCAGGGTTTTTCTCATGTGCTTACACCAACACAGAATGTTCAATAGCTAATAAATACACTGATTGTTTTTGTATGTGCAGGTTACAGCTTGACTGAGTTTTCAAAGTGCTCACACCTAAATGGAGCAGTCACGAGGTCTCTCTGACACCACCTTTGGTCGCTCCCTCCTGGAGCTAACAAGTACCTGGTAACTTTTTGCCAGCGTTTAGGAACTCTTTTGGCGTATTAAGATCGTTGTGAGGTAATTGATTCTGGTTGAGATAAAACTGATAAAAACAAACGTTGACACACCCAGTGCTTAACTGACTCGGGGCCCTGCCGGACCGGTCACCGCATCAACTTGCAGGCAAGTCCATTCCCCTTCCAGAGCAAATGCCAAGCAGCTGCCTGTCCCTGAGAAGGTGCAGACAGGTATGGTTTGTCCATCTTTAAACTTCTGGACTGAAACAGATCTTCAGTGCAGATCAATCTCCACAGCAAATCCATCTGCAATGGGTTTGCTTCTTAGGATGCACCAGCAGTATGTTGTTTTTCAGAGGAACAGTARCTCCTTCACAGTTAAATAGGGAGCCAAAGGCACCTTACTTGGATACTTTGGATAGCTCTTAGAAATATTTACTCCTTTTCATCCTTCATRCAGGAAGCCAGGCTGCTGGTTTCTGGTACTATGCCGGGACAAAGCCCCTAAACAAGCATGGAAAAAAATAAATTAAAATGTTCATAAAGCAAACAGAGCAAGATGTAGTAAGCAGCATGTTTTGGGTTGGGGTTTTGTTCTTGTTTTTTTACTAAAAGACAAGTATTTAAAAAAACCCCCCAATCTATTTTAATCATACTATATATAATGTAGAGATAGCTGCTAGTATTTACTCCCTAGCATTATGAGGGCAAGTGGTGCTGGAAAGCCCTGGGTCTGGGCCAGGCTCTCTGCTAATCTTGAGGCAGAGACCTCTGCTCTGCACGTGAGACTTGGCAGGGCTTGTTCCTGCTCATAGTAACAAAAGAGCGTGAAAGAACTATAAGCCAAGAGGAAGGGATATTTTCTTGATTGTTAARCCCCTTTCCATGACTTTGAAGGAACAGAGAAACAACCTCCCGCTTCCAACAAGCTACTTCCCCTACCACTTGGAGCTTTCCTGRTGAAGTTTGATATTGCTTCAAGAAATTACTAAGCTAGCTGTGAGCAAACTTGCTTTTAATAAACCTGGGACAAAAGCCCTGATACAAGGCTGTCAGTGCATGCTTCTAAAAAAAGTAGCAGCACAATATTTTGAATATCCCTTAAATCTGTCTGTGGTCCAGGGATTCTGTGTGAGCAAGACCGGGCATATCAGCGTAAGCAGCTGAGGTTTTTCAGTGTTGGCATCGGCGGCAGCCCTGGAGGAGGGACAAGGCTGGGCTCGGCACCGACAGAGGGCAGGCATCAGCCCGCTGCGGGAAAACCATCTCTCCTGAAATACCTTGGGACTCACAGACTTGGATGCTGCCATTCACTGCCTGGCCCCAGCCTTTTTGTACATTGTTGGTACAAAGGGACTGCTATTAAGTCCAGTATATAATGTGGAGTACTACTCGAACTGCATCTACCCTATGCTAAATATCGTTTTACCGTTTTTCAGAAAATTTTCAGAAAATTCTGAAAATACCATTTTTCAGAGATGCAGGCAAAATGGAAAAGCGCTGCAGAGAGCATTTCTGACAGGCTCTAGCCTTGGCTCTGTTTGGGTGTTAGCAGATCTAAATGCCTCTTCTCGTCTTGAGACCCATCAATGAATCTTATCGCTGCCTCTACAATACTGCCCTAGCTGACAGTTTTGGCAACTCCCTCGTATCTTTTTAAGTCTTTCTGCCTGGACAAGGYACTGAAGACAGGCAGCAGATGTCTCTGCTGGGACATAGAGGTGTAGCTGCTACCGCTTCTGCTGCTGGCTGTTCCGTTGGTTAGTGAGGCAAGGTTTCAGATGGAGCAGGAGGACAGAATGTGAAAGCTTCAAAATTAACAGTCTGAGGAAGCTCAAGTAAATGACTGTACGGAAAGAAATGCTGTCTAGAGAAACAGAAAGGTGGCTTGCTGGCAGAGATATATAAAAAAAAAGTAAAATATCAGGAAGTGTGTTTCTTCAATCTGCAAAATTTGGGATGACTTGCTGGATACTGATCAAGAAAAAGCAAGTGTCATCAGCATAGGAAATTGTGTGGCTTTGCATATGCTCTCTGAAAACTCTTCCAAACATAGTGCTGCAGGTGGCACAGACGAGCTACAGATGGGGTAGCGGGGCCGTGGGCGAGGGTTCCTGCTGTCTGCCCATGCAGCTCAAGGAGCAGCCTCCAGAGGAAAGGGTGCATGCTTGGCRGGGAGAAGGTAAATCTGGGGTGCTCCACCAGCAGCTTCACAGTTTTGAAATGTGGTGCCTCTTGRTGTGAATTCTGTCCTTCTTCCCCGTGTTATTGTCCTCTCTTTTTTCTCGTGGTCTTTGATGTCCAGTGAGATGGATATCAAGTGGAACCATGAAGAAATGCTATATTCAGGCAAGTCAGTTCTATATTGCTGCTGTGGTTACAAAGCGGTCATAGGACTAAGTATATTTGGATCTTGCCTAGACGTAAGGGTGTACCATGTATCTGAGAACCAGGGCCCTTTTCTACTTACGTGTATAAAAACCTGGCAAACCATAGCTCTTACTAATTTGCCCCACTTTACAAGAAATGTGGAAATACGGATACTGGCTTTGACGGATGTATACAAGTAATATCTCAGCCTACTCTTGCGAACAGATTCTGGGACATAAGAAGCAGAGAAGGACATTGAATTATGGCCGTGATTTTGATTAAATAATCCGCTTTGTTCCCCTCCCCCCCACCCCCAGAATGAATGTGGCAGTGGCGCTGTGACCACGAGAATGACCGACGACCGGCAGGAATGGCAGGATGGCCTGTGGGAGCTGAGCGCCCGCCCGCCCCCACGCACCGAGTCGGCTGTGCTGCGAATTTGTGCCGGTTTGCACCCCTAGAGAAAAAAAATCCCAGAACAACAAAACTCCAAGGCACAGGGCTCACCCGCGGCTGGCCCGCCCCAGCTCAACAGGAAACAAGAGTCCCCCGAAAGGAAAACCCAGGGGGATGCGGGAGCGGTCGGGACGGGACGGGACGGGACGGGACGGGACGGGACGGGACGGGACGTCCCGTCCCACCGGGGAAGGCGGGAGGGAGGGAGGCGGGGAGGAGGGGTTTGGCCGGAGCCGGCGCCGGCATAAGAGGCGGGGAACCCTCGGGCAGCTGGGACCGACGGTGTTCTCCCGTGCCGTGCCGTGCCGTGCCGTGCCGTGCCGTGCCGTGCCGTGCCGTGCCTGCCGGCGGGATGGAGGAGCGCTACAGCAAGGCGGAGACCCTCGCCCTTCGGAGGAAGCACATTGGGTAGGGGCKGCGGCGGCGGGKCCGGGCGCGGGGCAGAGGGGAGCAGGAGGAGGTGGAAGGTCTGTCTCCGGTGACAGCTCCCGTCCGGACCCGCTCGGCGCTGCCCGGGGGCTGGCAGTGCTGGGCAGCCCCTCCGGCCCCGCGGCTAGACCCAGCGGGGAGGGGGACATAGACACACGCAGGAGCTGTCAGCCCTCCGGCTTGCCAGGTCTTGGGTCCACTCGGCATTCCCTRGGCGGGGGAATGCAGTCATTAAAACACCGCATATCAAACGCTACTTCACTTTTGCAACAGATCAAAGCGAGCAGCCAGAATGTGGTACCCAGGTGTATGTCGGAAATGAGGCTGTGCAGGGGTGTTTTTTTGTGAATAAACTGCATGAACGCGAAAAACAGCCGTCTCTGTTGAATGAAGCTGAGGCTATTCCTTAAGCTGAGTCTAGCTGGGGGACATGCAGTAGGGCTGCCAGAGGTTGTGACCTGACTGATAGTCCTGGCTGTGCAGGTATCTGATCCCTCTGTATGGCAATGTTAGTTCCTACACGATGTGCAGCTTTAATTCGTTCTTCAGTAGGTGTTGCCAAGTTAAAAAGAAGTCCAGGTTGTAAAAACAATGCTGTTTTGCTGATCACATCTTAAATGTGTGGCGTGCATAGAAGGCTTACTAAAGATTCATAGCTCACCAAGGATTCATGAAAGTCATGGCCTCATAAAGAGAGAAAATCAACCACTCTTTAGGGGCCAGCTCAATGTTAAGGGAATCCTGCCTGTGCAAGGATTGTAGGATTGAGCAGTGCTGGGCAAACAAAAAGAAACTTTCATGAAATTAACTGAYGGGTTAGAGAAAGAAAATTTTTAGTCAAGAAGCAGCCAGTGATGATGAACACTGCTCTCAAAGTGTACCAGAGAAGTAGCTGGAGATGTCAGAAAAGATCTATGCAACAGGGCTAGAAGCTGTGAGAAAGAAAGTAAACTACTTTCCAGGAGTCACATTTAGGCTTTACAAGTTCATAACCTCAGTATACMCAACAATAACTCTCAGACTCACCTGGAAATGACTGTGTTTATCCAAGATCATATAAACATTGCTAAAAGTTCAGAAGACTTTCCTTCTGCTCAGTAAYATCATTCAACATAATTATATAGCTGGCACATTCTCCAACAGTGGGGAAAAAAAAAAGAAGGAAGRRAAAAAAAAGTGTTTAAAGAGTACTTTGGATAATTTTATAAAGAGCTTGAGTTTTGCTGGAAGTYGGTGTGATTTAGATGCTTATAAAAAGCTGCTTTTAAAGATTTTATCCAAAGCAGACAGGGTGAGATAGTGAGGGTTTTAAGACCTGCTCAGCACCTCTGAAAATAAAGCCTGCAAGGCATTAGGGTTTTGTTCTTGACTGTGACCTCTATATGCTACAGTCATCCATTGCGTAATGAATTTTTGGCTATAGTATAAAACAGTGCTTAACAGCTTACTTTAGTCCCAGTGAGTTATTTGGCCACAGACGTCTGTAAGGCATGTAAACAAACAGAGCTACAGCCTGGAAACACAGCAGGACATATAAGGACCTGGAACAATGTGCAGACACTGTTCTCCTGTGAAATCAATTGCAGACAGAGTMAAGCTTTAAAAACACCCTTATTAAAGAGCGGCTTCTGTTCCCACTGTGGGTGGGGAGGTGCATGGGTTTTCACTGTGAGCAAGAGCCCCTGCTTGACCACCACCTGAATGACTCACAAGCTCTTTGCAGAGGGAAGCAATTGTCTCCAGYAATTGTCAACAGCAATTGTCTCCTGTTTGCAAAAAATCAAACCCCTCGACACTCAAAGGAGGGGGAACAAATGAGAAAATCAAAATGGTGTTACTTTATTATTTTTTAGGCCTTCCTGCAAGGTTTTCTTTGCCAAGGACCCTCTGAAGATAGTGCGTGCTCAGGGCCAATATATGTTTGATGAGAAAGGAGAAAAATACTTAGACTGCATCAACAACGTTGCACATGGTAAGCAGTTTGACTAGTGAGACTGCTTCCGTTCCTTAATTTCTAATAGAGATCAGAACATATTTCTGCCAAGTGATTGATGTTCACAGTGCTTCTCTGAACGTCCTTCTGTGGTTCAGTAATTGACTGCTTGCTAGTAAWAACTAATTATTGTCTTCTTTAGTGGGCCACAGTCATCCATATGTGATAAAGGCTGCAACAAAACAGATGGAACTGCTCAATACAAACTCCCGCTTCCTGCATGACAACCTTGTTCAGTATGCGCAGCGTCTCACAGCCACCCTGCCCGAGAAGCTCTCTGTTTGCTATTTTGTTAACTCTGGGTAGGTCTGGATTGTATTTTTGTTCCATTCTGACTATTTTGTTCCTGTTTGAGACGGACACTCGGGACAGCTTGGTCTAAATCTTACTAAGTAGGACTTAGTAACATGCAACAAAAATGTTTCCAGTTTCAAAACTTCCTCCCTATTTGCAGCCGTCATATTTAGTGTGATGGCCAAAACATGGAACTGGCCTGCTGAAGGCTATTCAAAAAAATCGTGGGCAAAAAAAGCAAGAAAAGGAAATTAAGACTGCAAATTGGTGAATGTTATGTACAGATTGATGAATGCTATCTGTAAATTGACATACATAACCTTGGAAAAGAAGTTAATCTTTTTTAAGCAGTTCATTACTCTGTGATCAGTTATGTGTCCAGAACAGACAACCTGCAGGGACCTGTGAGCAGAGGGACTGCGATAGGTCGGGCTGGAAGCTTGARTCTTCTTCCAGGGTGCAGATCTGTGGTGGTGCAAGCACCGGAGAGAACGGAGTTGTGGAGTGTGGGAGATGGAGCATTGCTTTTTGAGAGTTTGTGGCTGCATTGTGTTCTCAGCTGCAAATTGGCCTCCTTTGTACCCAGGGGAAGTAAATATCTACCAGCAAACTGGGGGAGGGAAATAAAAGCATCTCTTTGTTTGCTGTTTATACAAAGGGCTGTTTTTTCTTCGGCCCCTTACACGGCACTTATAGTCTCAACCTTAGCATTGTAATCTGTAGAGTAACAGAGCCTGCTGTGTTGATTTATTATATCCATGAGTCCCATACCTCATCTTCTGTGTTGGAATACCCTTTTAATTGGAAGCACTTCTTCACTGTTTTGCTGCTGTATCTGTAATTTTGCAGGTCTGAAGCAAACGATCTYGCTTTACGACTGGCTCGGCAGTACCGTGGGCACCAAGATGTGATCACCCTGGAAAAGTAAGTACATAGAGTAGCTGATGTGAATGCAGCCAGCAACTCCTGCCATTACTTCAGAAGCAGCTTTGCAGCAACCCCCTGCTGTTTGTACTCCACTGCCTGCTGACAGAAAAGCTTTGCTGCTTTTGTATTAAAACAGGTCAGGAAATCCCTTTTTCACATTTGGATAAACACAAGTTTTGAAGATCTCTGAAAAATAAGCTTGTTGGTCACCCCAGAAGGTCAGTCACCTCTTAGAGGGCATTTCCCACAGAGACTCCCAAAGCAATTCAGGCCAGAGACTTGAATGCTGGTTTTCAACAGCAGTGAGTGGTCTGGCTACGGGGCTGCTCTGGAGAAGGGCTTTCTGTTCATCACGCATTGCTGGACATGTTTCATTTTGCACAAATAAATATTCAGTGGTCAAGAAGAAAGATCCTGTAGTTCTGCAGCAGTGCTGCAAAGATGCTCAGCTGTCCTCCAGTGAACACAAGTATGCACACAAAACCAAGTGGCTCCAAAATCAGGAGGCATTGAGAGGGTTGCCAGCCACAGGAAAGGTGGCCGACCATGTTTCAGGGTTTTCCTATCCTCGATGCAACTGTAGGTTTGGTTACATTGCTGTAGTGCTGGATTTTCTTCTCAGGTTGTAATTAGAAAGAGTTAGTTGCTCCAGCCAGAGCAACTGCAAGGGCACGTGTCTCTATCTGAACAACACAAAGCTTGTTTGACTCAGCTATGCTCAGATTCCTGTTAGCCACACACTAACCAATGTGTGTGCTACTATGAGATTGTGACGTCTTTGAGTTGCTTTGAGGTTTCCTTCTCTTCAAGTTTATGACTGAACGAAAGTGTTTATTGTTCCCTGAATAAAGATGCTACATGCTTTAGGCTCAAAAGGCTCTGGTTCCTCATTTCTAAATCAAATTGGCCTCAATAGTAACCAGCTTTAGCATATTCTGCAGTATAAAGCTTTTATATTCAACCAAAATCCGTATCTTGACAGTGGCTTCTGCCAAACCATCTCACCTGCAGGGCCTTCAGGGCAGATAGTGGTGTGCTGCTGCTGCAGAAGATCCCCACTTCTTAATGCAACGCACACTCCTGAGAATCTTTGCAATGGTGTTGGAGTCTAGCTTCCAAAGCTTGGGTTGGCCAGAGTGGGGCCCACGGGTTGGAAATGAAGGAGCTGCACCCACCCTTCAGCTCTAGGTAAGGCTGCTGGGGCAGCCGCCTTAAAGGCAGTGCAGTCCAGGGGACATGATCTGGGTCTGTCTCCATGTTGGCCCTTGATTTTATGCAAGCAAAAATAGTTCCTGTTTCCAGTCATGCTAGTGAATTGAAGTCAGCAGCAATTTCATATTGTCTTTGAAAGAAAGACTGAGTAAATTAAATCAAGGTCTCTTCACAAACAATGCTACTGTGTTGCAGATACAGTTGCATATTCTGGGTTATGTATAGGCACAGTTGTAAATTTAGCTCTTCTATAAATCTGGTGAAAAGTGACTTGGATATTTAACACTCATGCAGTGCTTACCATGGCCATGTTACCTCTCTGATTGACATCAGTCCCTATAAATTTAATCAGCTGGGAAAGGACAGCAAGAAGGAGTATGTGCATGTGGTAAGTGTGGGTTTTGTTTTGTTTGTTTGTTTGTTGGGGGGGGTTGTTTTTGTGTTGTTGGGGGGTTTTTAAAATATTTTTTGGTCATTTTTATGCCTATTATGCAGCATTTTGACTTATCCACTTCTGGTGTAAATATTATTCTGTTTTGCTGATGCTAGAGTATGTACGCTTGGCTGTTTTTCAGTGGAATAAATACAGCAAAATTGTTTGCTTTTGGATTTCTGAGCAGGTATTCAGCTACAGGTTTTCTTAGTCACTGCATTGTATAGTTACATAGTTTGATGAAATTACCTAATATCCATTGCCTTGGTTAGAATAAAGTTATGCAGGACTTCAAGTCTACTTCCAAAACCTGGAAAGGCAGACTGCACAAGTTTRTACAGATCTGAGTATAGGGCTCATGGGTGTCCAAGGGAGTATGATTTTTCAACCTAAACTTGTGTATCTGAAAAAGACAAAAATCTTTCTTGGTCCAGAAAGGTACATCAAGCAGGTCTTTCCTATCTAGACCTCCTTGTGTTAACCGCGCTGCCAAAGTAGTACCTACCTCTTTATACCACTTCCTTTCTCTTATTTACTGACCCTTTCCTAACACCATTTGTAGAGGCTTGAATGTGAGGCAAATTTGTACCATGGCTAAAATGCTGGAAATGAGAGACTGGAAAACCCCATTTTCCAGTTGCAGAAATCGACCTTCTGCAATAATCTGAAATAAGATGATGGATGAGTCCTCATTATTGCGTCTTGAGGGAGAGGAAGGACAGTTTGGGAAGGTGGATGATGGTTCTTACAACACCTGTTGCATTCAGTAATATTGAACACATCACAGGTCTACATTGAGTTTAAGCTTTAGTAAGCATTTTTGCAATTCAAAGCAAACATTCAGGCTGTACTAACTCCTATTACCTATCTGTGTGGAAAGCCAATGAAAGTGGAGCAATAGAAAAGAAAGTAAATGTTTCATAGAAGGATGGACTTTTATAAAAATAAAAAAATTGGTCTTTTCAGGCTCCTTCTCCAGATATCTACAGAGGGAAATATAGGGAAGACCACCCAGATCCAGCAAGTGCTTATGCTGAAGAGGTGAAAAAGATTATTGAAGAAACACAGAAGAACGGACGCAAGGTGTGTGTTTTGTGCTCTAGAGATGCTGAGGCTTCATCTATTTACTGTGGCATGGGGGCATGTAACAGGCAACTGAGGACTTGTTTCTTTCCCAATTTCACATGCTTCTACCTCCCTTCATTTTGCTATGATGGGTTCTGTGTTCAAAATGGGCCATTTTTCCACCTGTTGCTCTTATCATAATTTTTCTAGGCATCAATGAAAGGATCAATAATACAGTTTTATATAAGCAGATACAATCAAAGCTATTTAATTTCCTATTTTATGCATTGAGTCAGTAGATTGCCAATATCCTAAGGAAAGGTTTGAGGTCAGCTGAGAAACTACCTCACAAATTCTAGCAAGGATATACAAAAATCTCCAGGACATGGAGAAAATCTACTGGATAAAATCTTGATACTACATATCTGAGCCTATTAGCTTAAGATTACTTTGAAGTCATATAAAAAGATGAAACTTTCAATCATACACTATGGCCTTGATAAAAACAGACAATTTCTGAACAGGTGTACCTAAAATGTTGTTAATGTTTTATATGATGGCATTAGTGTGTTGAGACATATAGGGCTTGATCCAAAGCCCGCTGAAGTCCCAGAAGGCTTCAGCGGAGACTGGAACATGTTCCCTTCTTGTCCAATGGACTTACATCACTCTTCTTTTAGTTTCTTCATCAGCTTTTTTTTATTCTCTACTAACGGATAGTTTTGTTTTTTCTTCCCTTGTTTCCTTTCTTTTGCATATTTCTTAGGTTTTGGTGACATAGACCTGTGGCAGGACAAGTTGTGCTAAAGGCTAAGCCTCACCTGCTATGGGAAGCTTCGTACCCTTTGGCCGTAGCATCCCTCTTCAAATATAGTGTACGGTTCTTTACACACCGGTTCTTTCTGCTCGGCCTTGTTTCCAGGAAGACTGCACCAGCACAGAGACCTCTTGATGCTCAGGGAGGGGTTCACAAGTGGTGTGGGGATGCAATCCCTTAAATAGCAGACTTATGCTGAGACCTTGGGGTAATATCGTATCTCTGCTGCATAGACCTCTGCTGTTGACAAGAAACAAATTTTGATGTTCCAGTGTGTCTGATCTGCTGCTCTTACCCTTCCTGACTTTAAATAACTTTCTTTTTCATTCCTAGCATCTGGAATTACTTCATCTGTAGAATTTTTCTCTACTTTTGTCAAGTGCCTCGTGCTGACATTTTACTTGTGTAGTTATTTGCATTAGGTAGGGGTGCCCAAAGGCTAGCCACGGGTCATCTTAACAGCTCAGCTTCTACCCACCTCTACTTGGCGTTCAGGATTGAACAAAAAACCTGGTCACCACATATACCTGCAAGTTTTATTAACTTGCTAGGGAAAATGGCACAYGCTGTTGTCTGTCTCCTGTAAATTGAAATTTGTAAATAAATTTACACAGCTCCCAGGAGCCTGATCCAACATCCACTGACACAAGTAAGTGTCATCCAATTCAACAGCTGTAGGACAAGGGCTTAATGGAGATCCTTGTTTTCCCATCAAGCTGCAAAGGTGGCCCTGGCTACAGCAAATTTGGGCACTCCTGATTACAAAATGAATAAATTCTTTAGCCATAGCTGTTTTCAAGAGCTCTCAGTTGTCCAACCCATTGCGCGATTAAATTAAGGCACACATTTAAACATTTATTTCTAGACTGTTAGATGTCTGTGGCCAAGTAGATGGACACAGCTCTCACATGAGTTTGTTTCTTGTAGATTGCTGCCTTCATAGCTGAATCCATGCAGAGCTGTGGAGGCCAAGTAATTCCACCTGTGGGCTATTTCCAGAAAGTGGCASAGTACGTACATCACTTCAAAAGGGCATAACTGGAAAATTAACTAAAGAAACAGCTTTTCTACTATAGGCTTATCTAATCAATTCAGCTATTAACCTCTCCTGTTCTTGGCTACCTGTGGTTCAATTCTACTTATTGAAGGGTATGATTCCAGTTCAATTTTTTATGGACTATCTGCTAATTGTTTTTAGTTAGATAATTGCCATTCTTTACCTATCTTTAATCCTCAGCCATATGTTTGATGGAAGAAGAACTTAAGCCATCGTAGTTATAATCCTGCAGTACCATTACAGTACCCCTATTTTGCATTAAAATGTCAATTTTTTTCTTAAAATGTAGCATACAAAAAATTTCATAGCTATAAAATAGCTATAGCTGTATTCTTTCTTTTTTTCCTAACTTGATCTCACACTGGAGAGTTTCTGTGATGCAGACTCCCTTGTCCTTGATTGCCTACCCGTGTTCTGCAGCACTAGACTTTCAAGCTATTGTGTTTGTTTTCAGGTATGTGCGTGCAGCAGGTGGAGTGTTCATAGCTGATGAGGTCCAGGTTGGCTTTGGCAGAGTTGGAAAGCATTTTTGGGCGTTCCAGCTGCAGGGTGAAGACTTTGTGCCTGACATTGTCACCATGGGAAAGCCCATTGGCAATGGACACCCCATGTCTTGTGTGGTCACAACAAGGGAAATTGCTGAAGGTTTTGGTGCTTCCGGACTGGAGTATTTCAATACAGTAAGTTCATAGGTGAAGCTTTGCCTTTTCTTTTTGTCTTTTGGTCTGCATTTAGCAGTTAGAAGTTTCCCAGGTGATCCGGCAAACATCTGCATCCATCACTGCATCACATTACTAAGAGCTTGAGTCAACCGCAGTCTAATATCTAGAAGCAAGTGGAGATTCTTTGAAATATGCTCTGTATCAAGAGGTACATTCTCATATGGACCAGCACAAGCTCTCTGGCAGGTCGTGCATCTCAGCTCACATCCATACAGATAAATTCTTCCTTATGTCTCTTTCCCTCTCCCCCCTCTGAAATGTTGATTATGTAAAATTTCATTTTCTAGGATGGGCTCTGTGCTGGTGGAGCTCATGCCCTGGCAGACCTTGTTCTGCAGCTGACACCTAACAAAACAGTGACCCCTTTGCAGGAAACATTTTATCTGTGTGCATGCCACAGAGGTGCAGCTTTGTTTTTGTTTACTGAGGCCTCTTTCTGCTCCTGTGATTTAGCCTTCTTCCCAGCTACCATGAACCCCCTGCTTTTAATGGAGTTTATACCCTCCAGTTCAAAAAATGTCAAATCTATCACTCACTGCTCTTCCCAGGAGCATTTTGCCTGCACGTGCAATTAGCTGAATGCTTCAGTCCTGAAATCTTCAAATTACTGAAACTTGAAGCCAAGGAAAAGGGAGCCCTTCCCTTGCCGGAAGTGTAGGGGACAGTGTTCCACAGCCTGGATGGTACAAAATCTCCACCTCTTCAAGCTTTCCTCATGACTTGCCAAGCAGGAGAGGGCAGCTGAAAACAACATGGATAGACACAGATCATTGTTTTGTTCTGATGGGGTTTGATTTTAATGACGTGTTTTGTTTTCCTGTTTGTCTTTGCGATCAGTTTGGAGGCAATCCAGTGTCTTGTGCTATTGGTTTGGCTGTGCTGGATGTAATAGAGAAAGAAGATCTCCAAGGAAATGCTACACGTGTAGGAAATTATCTCATGGAGTTGCTGGCTGAGCAAAAGGAGAAACATCCCTTAGTGGGAGATATCAGGTGGGTGCATTACAGAAATGTCAGATAAGAAAGTAACTGCTAGAAAAAGCAACAAGTTTGGTGTAAGTGGAACACAGAAACGTCACGATTTCCCTATGCCTCTTTTTTAAAATGGACTACCCAAAACTGTTATTGTAAGGCAATATGTATTTTTTTAAAGTTGTCCATCCATCTGCTTAGTTAGGTGTAAGCACAGCCACCAGAACTGCTCTGGGAGAGCAGGAGAAAGAGCCATCCACATGCAATAACCCAGTTGTCAGCACACTGTTGTAATGATGCAGAYCTTGTTCAAATCTCTGGTCCATTTCCTTGGGAGATGTTACTATGGGTTTTCTTCATCTCATATTACTACCATTCATAATTGCCTTCAGGTCTTTTTGGGGGGAAGGGGTTGGGTTGCAGTGCTTTAATACTTCTTTTTTTCATTATTTGTCCCTCTGTCTTGCAATTTGCAGGGTAAGAGAAAAAGTAAATTATTCTATCATTCTTATCTGGCTACATAGCTTTAATGAGCCAGGTAAATTTATTTATCCAGAAATATCTGTTATCCCATTTGATTGTGTGAAGTAGCCAAAAGGTGATCAAAGACAAAGTCTCCTCCCTCATTCTCCTTCTCCCATTTCCGCTCCAGAGAAAGGAATTGCAGTTGTTAGGAACAGGTATCGCATTTGCAGGACAAATCTTCGGTTACTGACTCTGGATTTCACTTGTCTGTACTTTTCTACTCCAGGGGTGTTGGATTGTTTGTTGGAGTGGATCTGGTGAAAGATAAGCAAAAGCGAACACCAGCCACGGCTGAAGCCCTTCATCTTATTTACAAGTAAGTAGTTTTTAAAGACTATGTGCAGTGATCAAACACTCCTAATATTCCCCAGCAGTTAGTCATTAATTTCATTTTAAATTTGTGTTGGTTTTGATAACAATCGTGCTAGAAAAAGAAAACTTTCAAAATCTGTCTCAGCCTGAAGGATGTGATAGGACACAACATGGCTTTATATCTGTGTCTAACACAGGTTTTTCCTCTTTCCACAGACTCAAAGAGCGTCAAATCCTTCTTAGTGCAGATGGACCCTACAGAAATATTCTAAAATTTAAACCACCAATGTGTTTCGCAATGGAAGATGCAAAGCATGTGGTGGAGACAATTGATGCACTTCTTACAGGTATGTGTGGGTTAGGGCTCAAAGGAATACTCTTCTTTGTTCATTTCCCGATGACCTCTTAGAAACATCAGCCACCAGAGTCTAGGCCGTTCCATGCAAGGGAAAGTAAACAACTGCATTTCTTACCACTCATCCAAACTGCTGTTTTTAATGCCAACTATAATAAATAAATAAAAAGCCCCATACGTAGTTCATCCAAACTTTTAGGCAAAATCCTGCTCTTGATCCTTCTCTCACAGACTTCGTGTTATTACTCATTTCTGGTCACATATGCTGTTTGTTAAGGAGTGAATGTATTAATTCAGCAGAGGCCTGAAAGACACTGCAGAACACTGGTGTAACTTTCCATAATGTGCTCTGCCTTTTTTTCTTTTCTTCTCTTTTTTTTTTTTTTTTTTTTCCCAACTGGTGTACTGGAACATGATTGTCTCACTCACATTTAGCCTGAAGGTTTTCAGGCTCCATTTATCTTTCACCTGGGGACCAATCCAGGAGAAAATAACATCAGGTGTACTGTTAGCATAAGGCCTCTCAAAGTCTGTTATACATTGAATGCTCCCATCTTCTGGGATTGTAACAACTAGAGTCAGACTTCCATGAACCTGCTGGACAAAGGCAGAATTCCACTCYGAAAGGTCTCCCTGATACCCCATGCTACAGTCAAGTTGATAATTTTATTCTTTTCTCTAAACACCCCCAAGCTACACAGTGCTGATAGATTAATCACACTGCCTCGAAAAATGTTTTAGGAAGTATTCATCATGCTTCAGTTATTCTTCTGTGTGTAAAAGCCCAGGGGAATAGCATATGTTTTTACTTCAGCCAGCTACTAAATTGACTGTATGTTTACTTAACCCCAGTTCTTTTTAATTTAATTGTTTTATTTTTTCTTTTAAGAAATGGAAGAGGCCACTGGAATGAAGACAGAAAATAATGCATCTACAAACGTCCCATGTAAAAGAAAAGTATGTTTTAAATTCTTTTTAACACTTTTTCAGAGAGGTGTTTGGCAAAGCAAGCATAAATTACTTTGGTAGAGCACGCCTTCGTTTTTGGTAGCGAGAGCAGCCCTGCGCCTTGAAATGGAGCTCAGAGCGTAACTTGCTCCTGGCAACCCGAGAGGATTTACCCTGTCTCACTGGGGTCGATCTAAAAAGAGCTGAGTAATACAGACCTACAACACGTTATAGGCGAGCCCCTTGCCTTATCTGCCTGCGTGCAAACAAGACCGACCAGACTTCAGGCTGCACAAAATCGTGAGCACAGCAGTCAGCAATTATGAGCTCTTGGTATTACATACTACTGATAGATATTTGGCTTTCTAAGCAAGCCTTCAGCCTGGAAGGTGTCCAAGTTTTCAGAAAGTTCCAAGGATTTTGTTTCCACCATAACTCTTTGAGTATGAATGGCTGACAGGCATCCAAATCAGGACTTCTTAGGTTGCAGCCCCAGCTTTGGATAAATCATATATAATTTCTCACAGCCTCTTGTGTGAGAACCTTGTTGAACTGTCCCTTGGTGGGTTTTCCAGTGATGCTGTGGAGGTGGGAAAGCGATTGCTCAGCTGCCTAGGGAGGTAGTAATTAAGCAGAGTCCTGATCAGTTATTGTCTATATATCTAGATTTTATCTAGATTTGGAGTGCAGGCCTCCTCTTGCAGACACTTTTACACAATCAGTCACAACAGCAAGGAGTTGTGGCAATAATAGAGAGTCAGGCAGAGCTCCCTAATGGGAACCAAGTCCATTGGCTGCCCGGTGGAAGACAGACACGTGCCTCCACTGATATTTCCTTTCTATTTCAGACAACTGAAGAGAGTTCTCAACCAGAAGGTGCAAGTGAAAGCATCGGCCACGTGAATGGAGCTGCCTGCCGACAAGAAAATGGGATTTATTCGAAAAAACGCTCACTGCCAAGTAAAAGAATACGAACATGAAGAGGGAAAGTCTCTTCATTCAGTTTGAATTTGTGTCCGTCTTGCTTTTGAGATGAAGAGTRCAATAGTCCGAGTCCTAGGATCTGTTTGAAGCCTAGTCATGCCTTCCATAAACTGGCTGAATTCCTGTTAGCTCCAGTAGGTTTAAAATACCTTTTCAGATACATGAGAACTGTGCCATGTGGCTTGAAATCTAGATGTGACAGAATGGACAAATGATACAAAAACACCTGGGTGCTGATGGCAGGCGTGACATAGGTACACAAACTTGGTGAAAACTGCAGATTTACCCATATTATGCAGAATCTGATTTGCTTAACTGCCATAAAGCAAATGCCAATCCTATTAAGTTTAAAAATATACGCTTAACATGCTATTTTTACAATATTTTAAATTTCAATATGTAATATTGAGATGTTAATTACTTCCCATGTTTTAATGGCTGAATTCACTTAACAATGCTTGAGAAAGAAATCATTATTATCTTCCAGTGTAACTTAGGTCCTATGGACCATATTCCCAGCTGATATAAATTGGAATAGCTTTGCTAATGTCAACAATGCTCTACTAAGAGTCTACCACTCTGTGTGTAGAGACACAATGTCTATGCAGGGCATTCTCCCTATAAATTCAAAGAAAATGAAGAATCTAATTTTCTATTAATAAAGCAACTTTTATAAATATTTATATAGAGTAATATTTTGCAATTTTTTTCCTCAAGTTTATAGATTGAATCCTACCAGTCTATAAAATATGCAAGTAAAGCATATCTCATTTGAGACACACTGAAAATTTAACCTGAAGGTCTCTCAGAATGAGGTTCCCAGGGACAGCCCAGCTTGCATTTGCGTGGATTTCAGTTGTTTTGACTGTCATGGGAATTACTGCCTGATCCTGTCAAAGCAGTGCTGGTGCTTTTTGTCAGTGGTGATGAAGAGTCACTCACCAGTTGCATGGGATCCTGACACATGGATGGYTATGCTGACACTGGACAGATTACTAAAAGGAGAGGACCACTGCATAAACCATGCATGCAACCACTGCCTAAAGTGCTGCAGATACTTTCGACTGGCCTCATTGCCRGTGTTAAATTCCAATGATCGAGCACAAGCCCTGCTTCTCTTAATGCATGCACTTACTCCATGCTATGGAGGACACTGAGGGCTTTCCAAATAGTTTGTACTTCAGAAAAAAATACAAAACGTATTTATTTCCTCTTCAATTTTAATATCCTAAATTCTGCTATTTCCTAATTGCTGCTAATAATCCTACTGATATGGCTGAAAATTGAGCACCTTATCGAATTTCATGTTTTCCACAATTTGCTACTTTAATATTGATGTTTCTGGTGTAACGCCTTCCAACATCCTCAAGCTGGCTTATTTTCTGTTTCATGATCCTTGAATAATTCTTCCATAACAATAAACCTCTTGTTTGTAATTACAATGCCCTCCACAAAGAGGGGGTTTTTTGTTTTGATTTCATTCCTCGGTAACACCTATTTGCTGCGGGAAGTAACTTCAGTTTTAGCTGGAGGTTGTCCCCATGCCAAAGCAGAACTGACTAGGCTATATTTCCCCAAGGCACTCAGCTGTTGGCAGCTCTTATCCTTCAAGCCAAATGTTGCCTCAGCTGCCACAATTCAGCCCCTGCTAACCCTGCACTAGGAAGGAGATCACTGGTCTTTTCCAAAATGAAACTACACAAAGCACTAAGTGAACCTGATTTGATATGTCCAAAGGCACAGGTTAGGTCACTCCCTGTATGGAGTGCCACTACTTCCATGACATCTCATCCACTGTGGGCAGCAGCAAGTAAGCAATACTTTTGTGATTTATTGGAAGGCTTAAGCTCAAAGGCACAGAGCCCATCCGTCTGTACTGTGACACCAGCTGTTTTGGCAGGTCGTTAATGTTTAATTTTCAAAAGAATGTCAAAGAAATAGACATAAAAAATCCAATTAGCCTAAATCTGAGGGGGGGGATGTGTGTCTGAAGATTGCAACCTCCTAAACACAAGTGGCCTGTGCCTCTCTACTCTCTCTACCTGTGTCTTGCTTCTACATATGCTGAAAATATTTGGAACAACCCTTGCTCCAATTCAGTAGTGTTTTACACCCAGCTTCTGGWTCACAAGTCAGGAAGCTCTCTACCTGTTGGTTCTGCTCATTTTGCAAGGTGCAAGTTGCCTAGAAAAACTAATTCTTTGACCAAGAGAGGGTATCACTCCGGTRATACACACTGAAAAGAGCCACTATCATTTAAAATGAGGAACCAATCCAACAGTTACCAGGAGTTGAGCTGGACCTACTAGACTTACTATTACTGTATCAATGTTCCCACAGTATCTCAGAGTCCACTTGGAAAATTATGCACACTCCCTGCTGTGAAGGCCTTACAAATCAGAAGAGCCTAATGAAAGGATGGGAGAGTGGAAGCAGAAATAATTACAGCTAAACAGAGAGAGTGAAGTTTCAGTCAGCTGAACTGATCAAATATATTCCCTCCACTAAACAGGCAAGGCTTTTTTTCCCTTTTCCAACTTCATTTCCCCTTTTCTTCTTTCTACCTCTCCTGTCCTGGCTGTGCAATTCCTGGTTTTAGCCATATGTTTCAACCTCCATACTAGCCCTTTCAATCATCAGAGACCTCCATATGCCAGTTCAACTCACTAACCTTGCAGAATAAAAATAAAACCACACCTTTTCCCCCCGTGTTTTCTGCAAGGTTAGTGAACAGGCTCATGCAAGAGTAAGAGACAGTGAGGTGAGGGAAAGGCAGGAGTTAGTCCCAAGTGGGCATCACACTGGAGTTAGTTACTTGTATCTTCACTCTAGCTCGTCATCCTACTGGAATCTTAATCACGATAATTTTATTGCATCCTCATAATTTGCCACTGTTTTCATCACTTTTTTATTGCAAATCTATGACTTTTAAGCAAACAGACCAGTTAGAACAAGGGAAAAAGGAAGAACAGCGATTGCTGCAAATACTGATGAAAGTGTGAGAGTCTGAATCCACTGCCAGTTAACTCCCCTGCATAACAGGAAGCAGGACTGAGGCTGTGTGGAGTCTGAAAGCTGTGCCTTAGACAGCACTGTTCTGGAGAGAAGAATCAGCATCAGAAGTTGCCATGTCAGCACAACACTGCAGAACTGGCAGGGAAACAGAGTATGCTAAATGTCCACATCCAGGGAGAGAAGCCTCAGACTTACCCCCATAAAACAATGCAATGGAAGTACGCTGAACAGAAGAATTATGCAGGAGTATTATATTTTGTCTGTTGCTTTTTAGATGAATGGTTTCTTAGACATACAACAGCCTCTTATCAGATAATACATTTATAATCTTCACAACTGTTAGGTTTGGTGGCTGGGAACTAACAGACAGCCCCAACACACCAAAGTCCACAGTAGAAAAGTCCCCACAAACACATCCAGAAGCAGCAAGCTCTGATAATATCTGGTAAAATAAGAGAGGTAAATGAAGGGGACCAAGGGACAAGCCTGAAAAACTTATTTTATATGTGTCATTGCAAAGCACGAGGCACTTCTGTTAAAAAAATAAAATAAAAGGGAGACCAAAATTCATTTTTAACATAGTAAAATTATGGGTCAAATATCTGACTGGGCCTGGGACAACAATTTCAGCACCAACATACAAAAAATCACACCTAGAAAAAAGCCCAAACCACTCATGATATGTATCCAAATATATACCCAAAATATATCTAAGTGGATGTCTCTTGCAAAACGAATTTGTACAGGCAACTCTTGGATAGTAAGCTCCCATACTCTAAGCTAAGGGTTGAAAAAAAACATTGTGTGTTAAAGAAGAGGCAGTTGGTAATATACTAGAGAAGACTGAGTAAGGAACTGGGATGTCAATGAAATAGTATTCAATAAACTGTATGGTTAGGTAGGGGGTATACACATTTAAGCATATTGTATCTCTATGTTTGACCTGCCTCTATGGGCTTTTTCTCCTTTTAATAAAATGGCTTTAAAAAAAACAGGTGACTTATACTTGCAAGCAGGGCAAATTAGCTCATAGCAGCAGAAAGGTTAGTTTAACTTTCCAGGTTTCTCAGTGATGACTTGAGCAGGTGTTCTAGTGTCTCTTTTCAACCTGGACCTGGCCTGTGCTGCTGCCAGCCAAGCTCTGCCGGAAGGATTATGCAAGGGAACACAAGGCCAAATGACTGTGAAGGGATTCCCCTATCTCTGCTGTCCATACACATTTGTATTTTCCTACCTGGAACATTTGATTTTGTTGGTGCCTGTGGTCCAGCAGAAAAGCTGAGTTAGAAAAGACAAGTTGTATCTTTGCATTTCCCACTGACTTCTTGTGTGCCTGGACTGTGTCATTGTGTCTCTGTAGGCTTCAGCGTCCAGACATGCAGGGTATCTTACAAAGTCCAGGAGAGACAACTCTACAGAGGAGGACTCTTCATGTTGCTATTTCATAAGGAGAGACATTTGGGCCTAAATGAAGACCCTAGACACAAAGCACCAGAAGTTTAAAGCCTTCACTGAGCTCTGCAGCTCAAGACCGATCTGCACTAAGCAAAACAGTCTTCAGTCTCTCCCACCTCTGCTCACAGCCATTCACGTGCCTTAGGTAAACACTGCTCCAATATCACAATGACATACATTTACAACAATATGGAATTTAAAAAAAAATTAAAGGAAGTGGAAGGGAAAGAACACGAAGAAATGTGTTTTGGCACAGCACTGAAGACTGCTAAAAGTCTTTAATAATTGACTAGGCAGAAAGTCCTGGGTTCTCAGAAAAACCTGCAAAGTAYCCCTGGCTTCAGCCTGCTATTGATCCATTACATGGCTCAGACAGTGACTTAACATCTTTATGTCTCTATTTACTTCCACATATAAAAGCAGCTGTAATAACCTTTGTTATGTTTTTTAAAGGTTAATCTTACTTGCCTGTGGTTTTGTCAGGGAATAAACCCCTATGATGGGCAGTACAAAGTCAGAGACTGATTATGTGAAATATCACAAAGCAATGAAGAGATGCAGCCACAGAACCACAGGGACACAAGCAGTCTGGCCAGCATGTCCCAGGAAGCTCAAAGGTCTGCAAATACATTTTCAGTTGCCACAAGGCACTTCTTTAAACAAATAGAAATCTTTTGGTATCCATTCCTTAGTTTCTTCATTCTAGTCACAAAATAAGGCATGAAAGGAGTTCATCTGGAAAATGCGCTGCTAACACGCTCCAGTGGCTCGCTCTTGAGAACAAAGGTTTCTGTTCACAGTGCTTATAACTAGCTCTCAATTAAGTTAGCTTTATTCTACTCTCTATTAGGCAAGACACAGAGCTTATAAATCATAAATAAATTAGACTATAAGGACAGACTCTATTTTGTACATTCACCTTTGAAGAACAGCATTTGCATACAGATGAGACCTACAAGTCTCTCTGAGAGAGGACCAGATTCCCTTCCAAATTATGTATCTATGCAAAAATAATCACATTTAATGCTGCTTTCTTAACTCACAGTGAAATGAGGACACTGGTTTTTTTCYAAACACCAGTGGAAAAAAATCTACTTCCAGTGTAAGTGAGATTTGATGTAAGTTTGACATAGATGTGTAAATACAACAAATACCTACAAGTAAGGACTGCATCTTCATTCTTTTGTCTAAAGTGCCTTAAACTACTTCCCAATTCCTAAGAGAGGTTGGAGAGTTACCTGCAAGCATAGTATGAATCTATATGCCCACAAACACACATGGCTTCATATGAAGTTCAGAAGACTTTTCCTTCATGCCTCTATTCACTTATTTGCTGCATCGCAATGGCAGTCCTGTTCTCTTTTTACTACACCTAACTGATTTGAGAGCAGGGGGATGGGACACACTGGAAAGCATGGTAAGGAAGCGCTTCATATTGCAAACATTCCCTCTTCCCATAGTACAGTCAAAGCAGCATAAACCTTCAAGTGCTGCTGCGTACCCATCTCCAGGTTTATTTTCTCCTCATATTTTGTCTTCCAGCATCCATAAAGTTGCCAAACATCTTCCTTGTCTCTCAAAAATTTGCCAGCTACTAACAATACTGCTTTCTGTATAAACTTCCTATTTCATGTTCCAGAAGAACAGTCTAGAAGAACAAATAGCAGCTGTTTATACTAGTATTTCTCCCAGAAATAATACGTGTGCATGTACATTATGCATATAGGAGTAGGTTTGTGTATATATATACATATATATATATATATATGCACAAAGATATATAGAAACATGTATACAGACATATTCCAAAGCAATTTATCTGTGAGGCAACCTCTTTATACTTAATAAATGTAATATGAAACAGAGGGAACCTGCRTTGGACACATTTTTGAGATTAAAAAAAAGAATTTTATGAAGGGAGAGGGTTTCAGTGGAAACTAGTAATTGCAGGTGAACCMTTTAAGAATACTTCAGCATACTGCTGTCACAGGAAAAGATACTTCCACAGGTAGCAAGGAAAAGGAAAAGCCAGTAAGATATCTGTAGGCCACTTCTGGAAAAGAAGAAAATACCATCTAAGTACAAATCCTGAAAAACACAGAGTTTTAAAAGTGGGATTGACAAATCAGACTACATTATCAAAAACAACACCACCACCAATAAAACCCTCACTAATGAGCCCAGGTCTTGATTGCATGCCGTTCTTCAACCTGAGAAAATCTTTGCACCAAAACCTGTTACATGGATTAACCTGGTTTACCTATGGGTTTAATACTGTCAGAAATGGGTTTTTGTGGAAAACCTTGCAGCCAAAAAATGCATTAGAGACCCTTGAAACATTAAATGCCTAGGGAATGCCTGTAAACAAAAATAGCAAGGCGGCTTCATGCAGGAAAATTGTTGGAACTCAGCTGTTGGAAGCTACAACCACTTTGCGACCTTACATGCAGTACTTGTGGGAGAGTTTAGCTTCCCAGCTAAAACCTGGCAACGCAGTGTCTTAGGCATCAGAATTTATGGTCTTGAGCTTTCCTAAGGTAGAGTTGCTCTGGTCTGGGGGGTGAGACTGGGGTCATAAGCCTCTGCACCTGCACAGATGCTACAGATTGCACAAAGTCTGACACCCATAATCCTGCTGCTCAGATGTCTGAGACCAGTGGTGCACATGGATTATTTAGCTTTCTGAAAACAAAGTTCTTTTTCAACATGTAAAACTACAGCACCTACAGGAATATTTACCAAAAGACCTAGCATCTTCAAAATTGCCTAGATGAAAACCATCTTTCTGCTCACTTTTCTCCCACTCCCACCCCACCAAAAAACCAAACAAAAATGTCTGGAGAGAAACAGGCACAGCTAAATTTCCTCAGCTCCTTTCTCTAAGTCCATTCATAGACTCGCCTCCCTCCTGCCTTGCTTCAAGGCAGGCTTCTAGGCCAACTGGTAGGGGGCTGAAAGTCAAAGATGGCAGCTCTGGCATGCCCAGTAGCAATCCCCCTGTACTTGCTGAATGGTGAATTACCTCAAGACAGTCTGTTCTTTCTTTCCTGTTTTTCCGGACTGGTTTCTATTCAATTAAGTGCCTTATACTTACACAATAAACAACTCCAAGGCTTGCCCAAATAGTGTTCACTTCTGCAATAACATTCATCAGTCACACCTGCATTTTCTACCACYTTATTTGTTGCTGTCTCTAGATGAATAGTGCTTCATTTGCAATGTCTCCTTGCTAAGCAAACATGGCATTTGGCTCCTGGTGATCATGGCTTACAGCTCAAGGAAGAAGGTTCATGGCAACTGAACCATAGGCACCAAGAGCAGATCACTCGAGGAGAAAGTGGTGACACATTCCAGCCCATGGGCAACAGGTTGTCTTAAGCCAGAGGCAAACATGAAATAAAAACAAGGAAGCAGAAGATTCACATGACTTTAAGCACCTTCTAAGYGCACACCAGAAGGACAGATGGGAGAAATCTCTGCCAGCCAGTGGAGCGTGTAGCAGTGCCAGTGTATTTCCATACCATGCAAATGTCTGTCTGGAGATTAATACAATGCAGCTCCTAGTATGGACTTGCTGAGGGCCTTAGAGCAGCAGCATTGCCCCATCTGAGACCCAGGAATCTCTCCCAGTGAGTATGCAATGATGGCTTTCTTGAATTGGTTGAAGTTTTGTGACAGTACAGAGGTGTTTCCTCCATAAAAGCCTGCGCAGCTTCYAATGGTGCATCATGTCTGCCTCACCCCTACTGTTGCTGAACRAAACAACATGCAGCAATCCTTCAGTGCCTGAGTTTTCCAAAAGATTATCTACTTCCTGTGGCAAGAGATGCACTAGTGACTTAGCAAGACCTAATTCCATTGGTTTGAAAAAAGGTCTTGTTTCTCACAGCAGTAGGAAATTCAATKTTGCACTGCCTATCTTCCAAAATTTTTCAAGTCTCATAATTTGTACAATAGCAGTGGAAAAAAGAGTCTCGTGACTCTGTTATCAGTCCATTTTATGTAACATGTTTGCATGATTATGTAACGTGAATGATTAAACAAAAAGATTATTGCTTAGTAAGTTTTGAGTAGTTGCCCAGAAATCATGCATGCAGAGCCAAATACTACCATTGATGTTTAAGCACTTTTAAAAGGATTAACCAAAGTAGACAATGCCAAAATTCATCCTTTGAATAGGGAGGTGTGCTTGCCATTGAAACGTCAATAACAAAGTCAACATTGATTTGAAACTTGACACAAAATGCGCCAGGAACGTCATTCTCCTGTTGCTTTAGACATCAGTGCTAATGTACACTGAAGGACAAAAATGTGGTAATGAAGTTAGTGATGGCCACAGTCCGGGAAGATGGGGATGTGTAAGGTCATGCCTTTGACAGTTCTCTTTGTSTTCCCTTCATGAAAATCGTAAACATTCATGTGACCCAGTAGGCTGTTCAGGAATGATTTACGTCTGCAATGTTGTGAGTTCTGTTAACAGAGATCCCATTATTTCAGTTTCAAGTGGTCCCTGAGTTGCCAATTCCTTAACAGTTTTCAGATCAGGCATATCAAAAGTTCTGCTACAAATACTTGGGCAAACACTGTCACAGAAGAATTGGCAAGGTTCCCTATTGCTTAAAAAATATAGGGGGGTTAGTGCCAGCTCACAAAATGTTTGTGAAAAGCAAAACTAAAATGAGCTATGAATGCCACTGCAGATTTTATAACTAATTATCTTTATTAAATGTTTTTGCAATTCACTCAAGTCTAATGGAATGACTTGTCTGTACTTGTAAGTTAATTCTGACCAGGATAGAGTACATGTACATTGCAATAACTATTGCAGAATAACTCATGTGTGAAAACCTGTTCTGGAATCAGTGTGCCTYGTTCCACTTTAGTTTAATTCACTCACTCTGAAAGGAAGAATTTGGGATCTGACACATATCAGAGTTGAGAGCTCCTTTTTCCGATGTACTTGAATTTGATATTTTCTCTCACTGTTCATCCCTTTTCAGTAGGTTTTTTGGCATACATTTAATTCAGCTCTGCAGTGAGAGTAAAGAGAATAATAAAAAAGAATTTTTGAATTCTTCAGCAAATATTGTAGCTTAGGGTATCTGAGGCCTYTGCTTGTACCTTTAGGGTCAGAGCTTCAGGACCACAGTTCCCAAGACCCTTGTGTAGTTTGGATAGCAGACTGTCTCAATAACTCTGAAAGGGGTAGGGAGAGGATCAGCTTGGACACAGCTGCACAATGAATCGCCATAGCATCCAATAACAATATTTTCAGAAATATCTGTAGTCTTGCTCAAGATTTTAGTTGTCTCTGTGTTCAGAGACTCTGAACACAGCAGTGATGGCACCACGAATCAGAATGAGTGGCTCTTTAGATGGTGTTTTATTCCTTTTGCCCGCAAGAGAGATTAGAAATGAGCACACTCATTTCCARCATCGTGTAGCAGGACAGAACTGCTTACATGATAACTTTCATCTCTTGTGGCATGGGATGATCAACCTCCTTTAACAGGGCTCATAAAATCAAAAAGGAAATATTCTTCTGTGTATACAGCCACTATTTCTGTTTGAACAAAAAATAACAAAATTGAACAAAAAAGTAAACAAAATAAGAATTCAAAGCAGTGTCAATGGACAACCTCAGATCATTCAAGGCACCCTGTATTTCTTTTCCTTGGCTCTAGTTCTGACAGTCCTAAAAGCTGGTGCTCTGAACAAAATGGGTGTTTCTATCCTAGCCCTCAGTTAGGCAGGAAGCCCAGCTTTCAGTACTGTGCTCTTGACCACAAAGCATACACCTGGGGCCAGGATTTGATGTGACAATTTTAGGCTGGCTTCTACCAGATCAAAACCACTGTGGCCACAAGCTACACAGAGCTGATTCAGTACACATACAGTTTATTAAATTTTGGGGACAGAGAGAGTGGAAGTTTATTTTGACAGATATTATGCCAGATGAGGCATATACTGCCCTGCTGCAGACAGCATAGTGTCCATAAAATCTATACAATGTGCTTTGGTGAATTTGACAGAATTTCATTTGTCAAGTGTCGAAATTCATCTCATCTGTGTCAAACCATGGCTCCAGAATGCTCCAGCAGTGAACAGGGCCAGTATCTGGTCCTGGATTATGTGCCCTAAGGCTAGGGAGTTAGATACCAGTCTCATACAGATGCCCAACAGAGGCATTCAGTACTCTGGCAAAACTGCAATTATAAATCACCACACCAGGACTTAGGTGATCCTCAGATTCTGCTGATGAAGAATGCTGCTGCAGATGATACCCAAAGCATGTTCACCGCTTTGAACATGGCAAGGATGATGATTTTCAGTTTAAGACAACAAAAGGAGAGAAAGAAGAGTTGCAGCATCTCTTGAAGAAGCGTCTCTACATTTCAGCAGATGTACTGGATACAAAATGGCCAGCAGCAAACAATGCATTCTAAGACACATACAATCTCAGTGTGTGGCAACAGTTACAACAGTTACCTACCTAAGCATTTCAAAGGTCTGGAGCAACCTTGCAGAGTAAGAGAGACAGAGAGCGTGCATGTCCATCCTGAAACATGCATGTAAATATTTGAACTGTGCAGAGCTTTCCACATGAAAGGGTGTGTCAAGCTTCTSCTTGCTCATCAGCTCTATTAAGCAMGTCAGCTCTTAAATTTGTTAGGATGTATCATATTCCCAGATGGTATAAATTACTGCGGCATTTCTGGCCTCAGTGAAGTTGTGCAAGTCTCAACATCCTTGGGTCAGTATCTTCATTCATGGTCCTGCATTCCCATTGAATTCCATGCACTCAAACAACTGCATGAAACACAGAGTGTTTTACAACCAAAGTACAGAGAGAGCCTGAAGTACAAACCTACACTCCATCAGTTTGCACCGGCTCACATACTCTCAGGTTATGCTATCTTGCACTAATCTACCATAAAAATGAATTATCAACACAATTTTAAAAAATGGTTGGAAGAATTATCAGTTTGGCTTGTGGACAAGCATCATGCTGGATCCACTTTGTTCCTAGCATTAATTTCTAGTGAAATAAGCAATTGTAAGTGCCTGAGAAATTATGTTTACCCTTCATCTGGAAAAAAAGAATCGTCCTTTGCACACCACATCCTGTTAGAGACTTTCACTGCAATCATAGTGCCCTACTCATACATCCTAACTCCTCCTCTCACGGCAGCAGAAACTGAGGCATCTTTAAAAAGGAGAGGAGAGGGGAGGGGAGGGGAGGGGAG